>OY757273.1:6852759-7227429 GCA_963584085.1 Pyrausta aurata
GATCGCAGGTTCACACAGATGCAGACGACGATTTGGAAATCGTGGGGAAGGTTATGTTCAGCAGCAGACTGAACTCGTCACAAAAACTTAAAACAAAAGTTGCGGCAAGGTGCAAGCACTATTGGCTGTTATAGCGGTAAGGCGGCGAGGAGTCCTATAGTACCTTGAGGCCGTGCAGCTCGTTCTGCGTGAGGTGCACGTGGTCCTTGGGCGCGGCGAGCGGCGCGGCCTGCCCCTCGGGCGCGAGGTGCGAGCGGCCCAGCAGCGCGCTCACGTACCGGTCCAGCACGTACCACAGCATCTCCGTGAAGAACGGGTACCTGAACTTTTGGGGCACCTGCAATATAGTTCAATATGTAGACAATATTTGTTACGAAACCAACGAACACATGTATCAAGCAGTTGATATACTTGTCTGAACTTTATTTCAATTAAAAAAACAGGACTTGTCAGGCAAGTAGTTCCCATGGTGACATAATCTAATTAATTCTTTCTTTTTCGTATCTCATGTATTTTCTTACAGGTTTTTATTGGCTCTAAGTGAAATGTGATGTTTAGCCTGAGGAAACTCAATTCGTTTAAGTGTATCTACAAAAGGCTAGTTGACTAAATTTCAAAAATATAAAAATAAAAAATATTCAACATTATCATGATTTTATTATGATTCACACTTCCACTGATAGCTGTTTGCGGTCACTCGACCAAATGTGCGTTTTAGACAAACTGAACTATTTAAAATATGAATAATCCTAATTTTAATTCATAACTTATTTCGTTGTATGCTATCTTCAAACAATAATTAATCACTAAAATTAATAAAAACAAAGTTAACACCAATCATGGAGGGTTTGTGGCTCCTTAAGTGCCTTCTACTACCCAACTCAATCTATAAGGTACATTTTCAATGATGCGAAACGGTGTGATTGGCCAGTTAACTGACCCTGAAACGCCATACACTCAATTTTAAACGCTAAATAAAATACGAACCTTGGTGACGTCTTCAACTTGAGCGATTTTCAGTTGTTTCTCAATGCCGAACTGATGCAGGAAGTTGCCGCCGAAGACGAGCGAGTCGCTGGGCGTGTACACGGCGTGGATCCACCCGGTCGGGATGAAGAATGTGTGGCCCGCTTGCAACTGTACAGAAAATAGGTTTATCAAATAAAATATAGTAAAAAAATATAAGGAAATAGGTGACAACACCGTGAACGTATCGAAATATTTGGTTCGTCATCGTTAACGTATCCAAATTTTAGGTAGTCTGGAAAAATTGCGGTAAGCAATAAGATCGCCAAATGGTGTACAACTTCTTAATAAGATTTTTTTTTTCAGTTACTGTATAAAGTGTGCAATTAAGTGATTCCATCTATCCATCTACTTAATAATAATAATAATTAGAGATGCGCCGAATATTCGGTTGGTATTCGGTATTCGGCGTATTCGGCATTTTTTTCACTATTTGTATTCGGCCGAATTATTCGGTTAAAGTGCCGAATATATTCGGTTTGAGTATTTCTATTTTCCTGGCTACATAACATGGAATGGAACTGAAAGACAAGCTTCTTATGTAAGATTTATGTTTTTTATAAGTTTAAATAAAAGTTGCATGCCGGCTATCGGCAAGACATGTTGATACTTCAACTTCAAGATGCATGTGTTTGTTTACACTTGCATCTTATACTATCTTGCAAAGAACGTGTAAACGTGTGAACGTGAAAGCTAAGAAATGAAAGTCAATCAATCAAACTTGAAATCACCATGTTCTTTTAAAATCTTAAGTCCACATATTTATTACTCGACCTATACTATAAGTAGTATAGTTAACATTCATTTAAAAATTTAATTCAACATTTATTTTTAAGCCCTAGCTCAATATTTATTTTACTATTTACTTTTAAACTTTTTTTTAACTTATTTGCTCCTTACTCGTGCAATGTTTAAAAGCAAAGTAACAGCGCGGTGTGTGCGCGGGTGGCGGGCGGCGAGGTACGGCTCACTCGCAACTAGCCAACGGCGACAGGCGGGCGGCGTGCATGTTTGAACCTGTTTACGGGGGAATGCAGTGAAATGGTCAACCGAATAATATGGCCGAATATCCGGTTCGGTAAGGATTGAACCGAATAGTATTCGGTATTCGGTTATTCGGTGAAACCACTATTCGGCGCATCTCTAATAATAATGTTTATTTCAGTACAGGGTAAGAACAAAGTAGTTTTACTATACAAACAGATAGGTACTCATTCATTTGTGAGCTTTGCTTCCTAAGTTAAGGAAACACCCTGTGTTTTAGGATAAGCAAAATGCTCCTCCCATAACTTTTACACGTGTTTTTTTTTTTTAAATGAGCTCTGTAGAGGTTGCCTTTGAGCCCGCGGTGCTATCGGTTTACTCCGCGAGAACAACTGGTGTGTTTAAATATAATGGTTGCTAATATTTAGGGAGTTTTATTGAAGTCTTTAAGATGGGAAACGATATATTTAATGAGTGTATGGAATGTTTTGATTGTAGTGTCCTTAGTCATGATTTCAGAGATGTTGTATGGGTCTATAGTAAGGATGCGTGATGCGATTACGTGCTCTGAGCGTCTGGCTCCAAAACGAGGGCACGACTCTATGAAGTGGACCCATGATTGTACTGACTGGTCATCGCAGGGACATGTGTCTACTGTGGAGATGTGAAAGCGATGTAGGTATTCCTGGTGGTAGCCGTGGTTGGTGAGGTATTGTGTGATTGCTAAGTCCGGTTTTATGATTGCCAAGTAATCGGTGAGTTTTGAGTGAGTGGGGAATAACCTTTTCGTGCAAATGCAAGTATTAGTGTCGGAGTATAGGGCATCGGCTCCGGATCGACTACATTCTTTAATTTGGAGTTTTAAATGACTTATGGGAACGGAAAAATAGTCCGGTGTATGGTCCAGGTTCGCAGCGGCCTTCGCCGCAGAGACAATTTTAACATATGATAAACAGTCGCCAGCACATCAGGCAAAACATTTTTGTCGAAAAATAACCCATATAAAAATTGCATAAGACATCGCGGCGTTCAGCTTGTCAGCGGCAGCAGCAGACGACATGTCGTCTGCTATTGGTAAGATATATCCAAAAATAAAGTTGTATTTTTCAATGTGCTAATAAAGATAGAATATCTTCTAGTTCAATTGATGCATGTAGGTAGATGATACTCACGTGAACCCTGATGCACTTCTCAACTGTATCTCCGAAGAAGACGTCAGACTGTTTTCCAGACAGCACCCACTTCTCGTAAAGCTGCAAATTCTTCTCTGTGGGCGGTATGAGCCAGAAAACTTTGGCTCCTGGGAAAGGAAAAAAAATATTTTACATGGCTATAACAATCTCTTGGGTAGGTGGTGGTTTTGGTCTGACTTAATTATCTAAAAAGGCTTTACATGTATTATACTGAAATTAAAAACTTACCTCTCAAAATGTGATACCACACGGAGGTGCCGCCGAAATCGATGTGAAAGTCAGTGTAGCACCCCTTGACTGACATCAAGCAGTATTTCTGCACCTTTGGGTACATCATGTCATCTAGCGCGTTGGTTGACTCAGTCTGTTGGAAGAAAAAAATATGTATCAATACAGTAAGAGCTTGTTTCACCATCGAAGAATAAGCACTATCCAACAAATAATTTAAATATAGTCATTTCGTAGACAATCAGAACTTATTAAGACATTTTGAAACTCTATGCTTTACTTCAAAATTTATCCTCAAACATTGATTTTCAGAAGGAACCAAAATCAAACTTTACTTGCACTTATATGTAAAACTAGACAGATATAAAATAAATGACTTGAACTTTTAGCTGATTTTTTTTGTAATTCTTGTGAAATAAATATCTTAAACCAGAGCTGAAAATGCAATGTTAAATGTAAGTTTAACTAACCTGCTGATCCTTGAGGTGCCTCGGCCACACAGTGTCCACCCAGTCGATGAGGCGCACTATCCGCGGCGCTTGCACGTAGTTCTCCAGGCGGGTGTGGGAAAACTCCAGCGAGATGACGTTGAGCAGGCGCTCCTTGTTCGGGTCGTCGTAGTAACGCTGCCAGTCCTGGTGATGGTATGAGGATTAAAGCCTGACGGATCGATAGGACGCCGGCGGTCGCGTAAACAAAAGGATGACAAAATAATGTTGATATACACATCCGTGAGGCAATACTAATATTTTATTTAGGAATTAGCTTTCTGTGTCAATCAATATTTTATTAATTAAGAGTTATAGATAAAATATAGATAGCAAAACTTATTGTTGTTTAAAATTTTGTAACATACCCATCGGGAGTGCATACAATAAATCTAATAGAAATCAGTTAGGTACTCAATTTATCGTTATTAAAATTATGTATTGATTTGTAATCTTAATTTATTTATTTTTTGTACCTATAACCTGTTACATAAATTCATGACCTATACTAAAAATAAGCAAGAGAAAAGTTAGTCTAGTTCAGGAGTAAATTACTCGGGCTTCATAAAAACTTTTCTTACTTCTATTTATACGAACGGCTGAGGCGTTTTCGCAACTCGACTACGGTTTGGCGTCAAAAGAGACCAAGTAAAAGTAAGTTTACGGCAACAAAGCTGTGAGTAAAGCTTTGAAATGTAATATTTTGCACCTACCTTCATTGTCATCTCGATGTTTTTCTGCGTGTTGACGTCCATGACGTCGAGCAAGCGGCGAGAGCCCACGCACATGCGCACATCGTTCACTGTGAAGTTGCTTGTTGGCACCCTGTAAAGGCGGGAACACTTCGTGAATAGACACTAATGATGAGGACCACTTTATACCTTTATTTTATATGTTAACTTAACTATTTTATATGTATGTTTGACCAATTAATTTGAGTACAAAAAGACCTTAGAATTTTAGCCTTGACTTCTTGTTGAAATGTAACGTAGGTATAGTACAGGGATACATAAGGCTTCGGCCAGACCTTTGTCGCAGTCAGACCTGTTAAGGGATTTATTTTTTGGGTCAACTTGTGGTCGTTCACACGACGTGAATCAAAATTTGCATAAGATATTTTGGACCATTAGGGTCAACTGTTTTTTTTTACTTTTAATGTAAGAAATTCTTAAATTGCTGCTGCTCTTTCAAAATATCCTCAATCTTAAATACAAGCATATGAAATTACGTTTCATATTTGAATTATTCTTTGGTTAGCGCTTATTTGTCGATTGTAAAACCGGCCCTTTGAAGATGATTTATTAAATTTATTTGATAATGTATAACTAAGTCAGTCCTTATAAGAAGTTATCGTATCGGCAACTATATTTAAGATTTGGTTGCCAAACTAACACACAACCACAGAATATATAATAGTACTACATACAGAACGGCCACTCACCTCCCCTCTCTAGTCTGACTTACCTCACTATCGCGCCGGAATTAGGGATCTCATTAGGGGACCGCCTAACGGGCATGGCACGCGCATGTTTGCGACGTTAACGGAAGAACAAAGTTTTGTGTACGAGAGATGCCTAGGTACTGTGCAGTGTTCGGGTGTCTTTCGTCCTCGAGAAATGACTCCGATAGAAGCTTTTTTCGTTTCCCAAAAGATGAGAGACAGTAAGTAACTTCATACAAAATATGCAACCATAACTAACCTATTCTAACTATTCAGTTACAGTGAACAACTTTAAAAACGATAGGTAAAGGTAATATTCTTTAGAATTCTGTGTAGTTAAGGAATTATAATTGTAATATTTATGTGATCAGTGAAGTTAGGCGTTGCTAAAGTAGATACTATCTTTTTATTTCTCCACGATACCACATGAATATGACATTACGAAAATGAGTGCTTGTTACGTTGTATACTAAATTCAAGTAAATTACGTTGTTTAGGTATCTGTTTATTTAAGTGAAAAGAGCTATGACCGGTGTAACAGACTTTGTCAACCCTTATAGCACGCACACAAACGCAGCGTCTGTGCAACACGCCGTCTGTCAATGTATGGCCAAAACGAAAAGTTTCTTCCGAGTGTCCGGGGTGTGACACAACTTCAAAAGAAAGGTAATGAATGGTATTGCGAATTGGCGCAAAAATCCAGACATGCGCAATGGTGCAAGCTGAACTTGCCGCACTGGCGGGAATGTTCGGGAGCGACCAGGATAACTTTATTCGGATCTGACTCGGGCTGTTCCGTCTGGGTTGCGGTCTCAGTTCCCTGCCCGCTTTGAACGCCGGTTTGCAGTTCATTGAGGAGAGTCGAAACAAATACCGAAAGCGCCTTGACAGGGAGCGGAACGGCGAACATGTTTTTTTTTGTATGATCTCTACGAAAATTGCGCAATGATAGTAATTGCGCCATAGTTTGCAGAATTGCAAGGGGTGCATGAATGTTTTTTACTAATATTTACTACATTTACGGCCTGTCTGTTTCACAATGTCTTAATAAGATAGTATCCATATTTTAGTAGTTCCATATTTGAATTATTCGTTGGTTATTGTCCATTTGTCAATGGTGAAACAGGCCCGATTATTGAACGTGTCTAAATATCTAGCCAGAAAACACAAAGGTTTTAACGGAGTATTAAATTGGGTTAAGGTTTAATATTAATAATGACGTAACGTTAAATATTGAATCCAAGGTGTGGTGCAACACCTTTAAAGCTTTTCCAAAATCATTACGAAGTCATTATTAGGATGTAACCCAAGTGGATTTCAACATTGAAGGCAGCATTGCGAAACAATGTTTTCCTAAAATATTATTTCAGTTTCAGTACAGAGTCGGCAACGGAAGCCGGCCAGTGTTTTCCTAAAGATGCATCTTCGCTATTGGCCGACGTGTTTTCAGAGGCAGTCAGACGGACATGCGCACACCGACGACGCCGCGCGACGAAGTTATTAGTCGCTGAAGAGCCTTGGCAGGGGTCCCTCGCGCACAATCGCATGAACACTTTCATTGGAAATCGAGGTTTGATACGCGGAACGCTCCTTTGTTGTCCGATATCAAATAAAATTGGCAGAGCTGCTCAAAACTGTACAAGAATAAGGAGTAATGAGCGAATTATGTGTGTTTGCGAACATGGGGTGGGGTTCACAAAATGCCGCCTATTTCGTAATGACTAACAGGCAACATCGCCTGCGTGAAAGGCTTTCATGAGGCCGGTTGCCAAGCGTAGGTATGCAATTCCTGTAAGTCGGTTGTGCAGGGATGCTTGATTTATCAATTTGAATTGGTATCCTACTACATTCTTCGACATAACTGAGCTTCTGATTTCTTGATGAAAGTTATTATTATTTTATGTGACATAAACAGTGTTACGATCTTATTTTCATTAGTACCTTAATCAAAAATAACAAAAATACCAATAGACAAGGTAGAATTGATTACAATCCAGTATGGTCGAGCATTTTCAACGTTCCTCTAATGAACCAATAGTACCCAACATACTAACGAGGTGCAATCTAAAAATAGATATTCATGAATAAAGTATATCTAAAGTTTCATTTTACTGGGTAAACCGGCAGATGTCAGGCGAACCTATGTATGTAGATGCTACAGGTCTACAGTACACCTGCATTAAGGTTACGTGGCCAATCTAGTTTATTTATTAATATTTTTCCTATATGCTATCGGTAACAAAAGCAAGATGACAACCTTAAAAAACATTACAGGTCTACTGAGAAATTAAATACTTATGATTTCGAAGGACATATTAGATATGTTTGCAATCAATAATTTCCTGACAAATAATTTGCCCACCCGTATTTGCGCAATCCTTGTAAAATAGTGCGTAATAAAATGCCTTAGTTGAAAAGCGATGCATTTTCGCCTGCGCGAAAACGTCCGTGACGCCTGTTGCCAACCTTCTGCAACCCTGAGTGTGGGCAGACTCTCGAATAAGTTATTTTCCATTATGTTTATTTTTAGCACAAAGATTTCAGCCCTTGTCATATAACTTGGCTCTACATCTCATACATAGTGAACGTTGGGCATGGTTATGTTTCAGTTTTCCGATAAAATTATCGATAAGTTGAAAATAGGCAGGTAAAAATCTCAAAAAAAGAAGTAAGACTTAGCATAAAAGTTTGCATTTTATTTTTACTTTTTGAGTCACATTGTCTAAGTTTAACTATTTTAATGTGATAAAAAATGATTTTAGATTTTTTTATCAATATTAGTTTCATTTTGCTTGTATCAATATGAAATATACTAACATTCACTAGTTTAGCTTTATCTGTCCAATACTACATACGTAATAACGTCCATTCTATATTTGAATTATTCGTTGGTTAGTGGTTATTTGCTAATGGTGAAACGGGCCCTTAGTTATAAAAAAATGCGTCGTTAAACTTATCCAATAACTGTCATTTTCGTACAGTGAAGGTTGCGATTGCGATACCAGATTTTTATCGATAGTTTTAAATATTATCAATACAATCAATTCTGTTGATAGTGAAATCGTATCACAAAAATATACAAACCTCAGACCCAAGCCGGTCTTCTCCTTGAACAGCAATGGAGTGGTGAACCCATTCTTCTGCAGGTATGACACGGTGATGTCTGTCCCATGCATCTCCAGTACAGCACCGGTGTGCTCGAACCGGGGGCTCTCTAGCTTGTCTGCCAGGGAAAAGCCCCGGCCGCCTTCAGCCTCGTCATCGCCGAGGGCCCACTCATCTGAGTAAAGCTTGCGTTGTTTGCGCTCGCGCTGGCAAAAACAAAAATATTTTTAGTACCTAGTATCCTCCTCGTGATATCATCTCCGTTCTTCGGAAGGCACGTTATGCAGTTGGTCCCGGCTAATATCGGTTGATATTAGTAGTCTAGTCAGAGGCCCAATGGGCGGCTTGATAAAATCTGACAGCAAGGTTTGTCGCTGGCAAACACCCCTCCGCCAATCAGCACTGAGCCCGCGTGGTGGAGTATGGCTCATACTACCTTAAATTTGAGGTAAAGCCTTTGCCCAGCAGTGGGATGCTTAAGTTGCCTTTTGACTGTGGGATATAATATATTAATATATATTACGATATATTTCATATCCCGAGATATATTTCTCACTATGGGATATATATTTTCTTAGTTTTGTATGGGATTGTCCACCACCGCGGGGGGCGGAGGGGCGTGCAGGGGGCGGAAAATATATCTTTCTCGAATCGCTCCAAAATATATTATAGCTCAGGATATAAAATATTATATTTCTCAGTGAGAAGGGTTCCATTGTAAACTATGGTGAGCAATATCGAGTATATCTCGGTATTATCATGTATATTTCCTAGTGAATAGGCAGCTTTACAGGCTAACTGAACTTAACTAAGTATTATATATATTATTGTATCTCCTTGCATGATATGAGGATATCATTGGATAATGGAGAGACTAGAGACTAGAGAGATACTATGTACAACAAAGTAAAAAAAGCTTCGGCCACTCAAACCGCCACTCAGAGAATGCTATTTTGACGTTTTCAATTTTGACACAAAACTTATGCAAAGAATATCAAAATTTCAGACTGTCAACTAATACATTTTCTATCAAAATAGAATATCCTATAGAAATTGTGACAACACTGATGAAAAGGCTGTATGGATTCTCCAAGGCCGTAAAACGTTAAAAAAAAAAACATTTTCTATCAATATTGAAAATGTTAAAATAGCACTCTCTAAGCGGCTAAACTATAAGTACAGTGTCACTGTGACGAGGACACACTTTTTTTACCAGAGAAATATCACAAGATGAAATAAAAATGTACATGATCCTATAAAAGCATACACAACCTATTAGTTCTGACGAAAGAGTTCTAATCTTCCATCAAAGCTAGTTTATTTTTTAAAATTTTTTAGGGAAAACTCCATTTCCTTCCCTATGTCCTATTATTCACAGGCAAGACAAATCCAACCAAAATCCATATTAAAATCATGAAAATTGGTCCACCCATTCTCAAGTTATAAGTGGTGTAACTAACAAGAATTTCTTCTTTGTATGAATAGATATAATAAGTTTAAGAGTTATAATCTTTTGCCATTCTGATCAATACAGCTTTTATGCAATAGTTTTTTTTTATTAGCCTGTTGTAATACAGGCGGTATTGCCTGTCAGATGTTTTATCGCTTAAACAGGTTAGGTGGACATCCTTACAATTTTTTTTTATGGAATGGCAAGTCTGGCTTACACTAGGGCTGCATAATTTTATGATTATTACAATTTGGTCATAGTTATATTGTAAGATCATAGAATTTTAACTTGACTTTCATAAGACTTTGTTCAAATTATAATCAATGTTTTCATTAATTCATTATACACCATTAGTTTTTTTTTACCATTTCCTTGACTCATGAATGAGTAGTCTCTTAAAATATGTAGGTTATTTTTATTTCAAGACATGGCCATTGGAATGAAATACAAACAAATAAGGCTAACTTGAACGTCAAGCCAACTTAGCGTTTTTAACAATCTCAGTAGTTAAAAAAACTTCAGCTGTTGGTTTTTTTTTCAAACAAAGAAAGTTAGTGAAACAACGTGTGGGATATTGTGATCAATATGTCACGTAACAATGTTTTCGGCCGATCTACTCTCGCTCGGCCGACATCGAGTAATTGTTCAGCGGGACGGAAGATTAAAAGCGAGTAATAAAGTAGATTAGGAACGAGCTCGACGTGTGGTCGCAGCGCGCAAGCCCGCCCGCCTGGCCGACCGACACTCGGGCCTCGGCTGCGGGAGGGATACGCCTTCGTCCCTTCTCAAACACGAGCCCGATATCATGCCCAACAACGTCGCAGCGCGGACTTCTTCGGACTTATTCCGGATTTCCATAGCCGATATATAGTAATGATGCGATCTTCGTAACTATTATAGATTTTAACACCTTCTCGCATGCGCGACTGCATACGGCCGCCGCGTTTTAAACTCGGTCGCGAGCAGCGTGATCGCAAAAAACCGAGTCCGATGACCCACAATGACGATATTCACATCAAATACCCTTGTTATTAAATGGAATTTAAACATATTCTCAAAAGTTTTGTAAATCGATACACGATGCAGCGATGCACCATTTCATGTTTACGTGATCCCAGATAAAGCCACCATGGCGTCACCCGGGACTAAATACGTAAAAATATTAACAATTAACACTCACCAGCTGCCTTGGAACTTGTTTTTTGTTATTTGGCAGTGTTTCCGACATGTTTACGATGGTCAGAAACACCGCAACACGAAATTATCACTATTTTACGTAAATATTTTAGACAGAGCACAAGAAAAAGCAACGCAATCCACCATTTGCAACAGTCGACACTGCTGCCAACATTGCGGTAAGCGATCACTCCGGTAATATACTGGATGTTGGTACTCCATGTTGCGCCCTATTGGTTTATTTATGAAAAGTAATGGCGCGAATGTTTAAAACATCGTAAAAACAAAATCAGATGCGAAAATGATTTCTAGTACACATTTCGTAAAAAATGCTGAAGTCTATAAAACTTTACAAGCCCTAAATGATTATTTTTCATAAACCAAAGGGTTTGTGTTATTTTAAACTGCCTTTCTGCAGAAATCACTTTTCGATTTCACACCTTTTGAACTATTTTTAGCAAATCTTTCTTTTCTTTAACTTTGATCAATATTTTAATTGTAAGTTAAGCAATCATCGTACCTATGCAGAGGACAGAGGCATTAGCGTTGGTTGACAGACCATTTGAGCATACACCTACCTTTAGCCCACTGGCACCGTCCAGCCCTGCTGAGCCATGGGTAACATTGAATTAATAGATTAATCAGATAATTTTACCCAGAATTATACGTAAAAGTATTTACCTCGCGCTCGCACTGTCCCAAAAAGATCTGAGACAAAGAATATTTATACTCAAAAAGAGATATCTTGTCCGTGATCGGTGTCTATGTGTGCGTTGTTCGAGCGCGCTTTGTATGGAGTTTGATTTCTGTACTACCATCCATATTTTGTGTTATGATTAGAGATATCATTTGTAATTAATGACCACAGACAAGGAAACGGTTGTGAAATAAATCGATTATCGATTATATTAATAAAACACAATACAATTATTGTGATTATATTTAATATCAATCAATTTTATACATTTTTATCGAAATTATCGATAAAATAGTGAGTGTGTCAAATCGATTTAAACTTCTTCATAAATAAGATCGATCGATAAAAAAATCGATTCGGTAACGGGTCAGGGTATCGTATTTGATTAAGTAGGTATTAGAGCTGTCAAAAGTTTAACAAAAAAGAGGATTTTTCCTTGTCTTGCATTACTATATATATACTTTTAAGTATAGTATATTTCTGTATTTATAGAATTATAAAAAAAAGATTTATGTTTTTCATTGTTATTGTTTGTTGTGGGTTTGCTCCTTGCTTGAACCTCTCGAGCTCACCCAAAAGAAGCCTTAACTTTGATTGAATGAATAAAGATTTTTTGTTCTTTAGAGGTAAAGTAATCAAGAGTAGGTCGAGAGTTCCACTTCGATGAAACTTAGTTTGTAAAGGTGAATTTGACTTGTCTCAGTCAGTAGTACCAAATTTTCAGTCAGTCAGTAGTAATATTTTTTTTAAATAAATCTTGAAGTTATACGAAACTTGTGGTTTTAACAGTCAAACATTTACTTACTGTGGGTGTAACCGTAAAAAAAATCTTTGTTCTTTAACACTATAGACAGGAGCTCTATTTTTTAATCACTCGCGTCAAGATGGTGTGTGAAATTTTGGAATGAAAACAAGTTGTAATTTACACAAAAGGATTTGAAAAATCTAAATCATTGCTCAATTTTTTAATAACTACTACAATTGATTTTTTTCGAACGAAAATCACACGCCATATCCACACGAGTGATTCAAAAATAGGTCTCCATGTAACCACTTCTTCATTTTATAATAATTTAATAATGGTAGGTAACAAAAATAATATTTGGATTTTACAGAAAACTTATTTGCTAATGCCATCTACCGGCGAGTAGCAACATTAAATCAGCTTGATTGATTAGGCTGGCGCGGAAGTGTCAACATAGTTCCGTGTAAAAACACTAGGTAGCGCTCGAAAAAAGTTTTCGTGTATTAACCAATGTTTATACAAATATTTTTTTAAGATTTATTAAAGATAGCTACGTAAGTTAAAAGGATATTTGATACAGCAGAAAATCAGAAAATTGAAATTGTCTTCAAGAAATGTCAAAAGTTTTGCTTCAGACTTCGGCCGCTGAGTGGTAAACTCTTGTCCACCTAGAATGGGTTTATGAACATAGATAGGCAGAGTAAATTCGCTTCAAAAACATAAAAAAGGAAATAAAAAAACTTTAGTTCTTGAAGGTGACTCCACATTACCCGGCGGCTTACGTTAATACTTGTCTGTAGTTTTTAAATATAATTTATTAAATTATAAATAAAAATTAAATTAAATAGAATAAAAATTTCACTTAATAATTTTATATCTATTTGTAAAATTTCAATTTGCTGTCAATAGCTAAGTTTTTTTGTTGATCCCAGTATGGTTTAATCGGTTTCGTTCATCAAACGCTCTGTCTGTCTGACCACCCTGCTGATCCCATAGACAAAGAAAACTCGCTTCGCTTGCTCCGAGTTCTCTGACTAATTTACAACTTGGAATTTGGACTCTGACTGACTACAAACATACCTGTGTACCTATTATTTATCTGTCGCTCTGACTATTTTCTATTTCTAAATATCGATACCACGCTACCACCACAAAATATTGTTAGGTACCACTATCTTCAGTATCGATATTTTTGTCCTATCTATAGATTGAGCGAGTATCGCTGTGTGTCAAAACCAAACTGAGCTATCGATACTATTGCTTTATTATAGTCTAATCAATAATCCCGTAGAAACTTTTGACAGATGCTAAATTGTCACTTTGTAAAATAATGTTGCCACATTTATCTTACTAGTGACGTGTACCGTTCATTTGGTTTATTTCGTTCATACAGTTCACTCAAACAAAGTTTGTACGAACGAACATAATACTTATATTATTAAAAAAAGTACTTATGTATGCGTATTCCATCAGAGACGAAATGCACGGGTTTAGGGAGTCGGAAACATAGATAGGAATAGTTAAAAATGAATGAAAACCGGAAAAGTTTAGTGAATATCGGATTAACTCGTCAAGTATTATGTGTGAACGAGACACAATAGAAATTCCATTATTATGCGACTCCCGGCAATCGTTTGATACCTGACTGATTAATTAATGGATTAACCAGTTAATAAAGATGTAACGGCATCAGTGGCGCAGTGGTTAGAGGGTCGCTTTTAAAAGCTACGGCTGTGCCCACCCGGGACCTCGGGTTCGATCCCCGGGTCAGGCCATAAATATGTACCTGGATTTTTCTGTTCAGAACTCTGTCCCGTGGGATTGCTGTCTCATCGGGCTAAGAGAGTGAAAAGAAAGAGAGTACAACTGTGTTTACTTGCGCACTCACTTGTGCACTAATATGTCCCGCGCAGTCGGTTAATCGTTGTGTTGTTGTGACTCGCCACCGTAGTCGAAATCGGCTAAGGAAAGGAGACTATTTAGGTGTGATAAAAACTCGTCATAATGGGCTTCAACAATATTGATTTCTCTCATACAATCTTCCCTCTATTTTTCAAAGATCAGTCAATTTCCTTTTTTTTATAGTTTTGGCTATCGGCTTCGCCCATACAGCTAAGTCGTCAGTCCATTTGTCACATTACCGAATGAGGAGATTAAATCGAACACTCATAATAAATAATCAAATCATCGCGTGGTCGGACCGACAGCACGGTAGCTCAATTGTAAGAGCAGTTGGCCCGGTAAGCCAGAAAGATGCTGGTTCGAGTCCCGCCCGTGCGCAATTTTTGGTTTCATATTTCATCTTTTAGGAATAAAATATGACACTGTGAGTGTTAAAAATATTGTAAAACCATTGAGTAGCGAAGCGTTATCATTTCCAAGTTGAATTTATTCTGTAAAGAAGAACTACTTGGCCCGCTGTTGCATAAACAGACGGGTAGATGGCGCTAACGTCACGCAATGACGTGTCAATGAGACCAAGAATTTCGCGCGGTCGGACCGACAGCACGGTAGCTCAATTGGAAGAGCAGTTGGCCCGGTAAGCCAGAAAGATGCTGGTTCGAGTCCCGCCCGTGCGCAATTTTTGGTTTCATATTTCAACTCATAATAAATTCAATGGTTTTATTTCAACGATTGCTAAAAGGTGTAACAGAAACCTTAACTTTTTTATAGGGCAATAACCGAAATCGGTTTGAAATTGTACCTGGTTTCAGCTACCTGCGCGGAAATTCAGATGCGTTTGTTTTTCATTCGGCTTCTTTTTCTTCCAACAATGCTAATATTTTTATACCGGCTTAACGAAACTAACCTACAAGATAGCTTAATAGAGTAAATAAAATAATAAGAATGTTATTTTATTTGAGACGTAATAAGAATTTTTGAATGAATGAATGACATTGATGAAGTTCATTCTTCTAGTCACACCACTATTTATTTTTCGTCAAAAAGTAGCAACACTGTAAACGTCAAATCTTTCTACGGGATTATTGATTATACTTAGCGCTTTTTAATTGCTCAACTCTACCATCATAACCATAATCGCAGCAACATACGGTTGGGTGCGATGGGTGTACCTAACGGCGTAAAAGAAATGTCATCAACCAAATTGGTACCGTGTTGGACATTTACTTACCTATCTACAGTGCGACAAGGATCTTCTGGCCAACGGATGACATTGACAGGGGGGCGCTTATTCAAAAAAAGGTAGCCAGAGCAAGAAAATCTCCCGTGATTCAGGGAGTCTATTATTTGTTAGGGTAGTTTTATTTATCACCTTTTCTAGCGAATTTTGTTTACCTAACCATGGCAAAGTCAAAGAAAATATTTCTTCGATGGAAATGTCATAGAAGGCATTTTCTACCATAAGAGACATATCAAGTATGTTTCACCGATTTTAGACGCAAAACAATTGTATTAACAATAAAAACCATTGAAAATTAAAATTTCATTTAAGGAGTTTAGCTCTACGGTATTTAAAATTTTACGATCATATTAATACTTTACACAGAACACGAACGAAAATGAAACAAAAGGGAAAATCGGAAAATCTCTTGTAAGATTGGGGAGATTTCGCTACACTGGCTCTGGCATCCGCATTTTTGAATTTGACAACGTTAGTTCCGACAGTCACCGTTGGCCAGAAGATCCATGTCGCACTGTATATCACGAATTATAATAGGGAATATTATACGAGAAATCGGGAAAGGATTAGTCAGATGTCTGATGCAACCTATGTTCTCACTACTTGGCCTGTTTGAACGTTTTGCTATTTAATTTTCTCAGGCGTTTTGTTTTTTTTTATTAGAATCCCATGCCCGTCATAGGGCGTCATAATTTGTCTTTTAATAATTCTTTCGCAAATGTAGGGCTATATAAATAGGTATTGTGTATTTTCGTTCACGTACTATCGAGCACCAGTCTCTACCTCACCATTCTCTTTCAACATTAAATTATTAACCCTACAGTAACAGGTAATGGGGCTAAGTTCCTACATAATATAGGTTTAGGCTCCTAGATAAATATACAAGTAAATAAATCAGAAGAATGATTTCATTAATTTCATTCCATTACAATCTTCATACACAATATAGAACTCCTTAGCCTGTACTTTATAGGTATTTTTACTGATTGTTGGGTGAAATCAATAAGTATAGAAATTCGTAGTTAAGCACAGAATTTATTGATCGACATAGAATATCTAGAAATTAAAACAATAATGTGCCTTTGATCAAATATATTTTATAGTACACAATACAATAGCAGTATCTAGAAAGTATCAATATAGTAAATAATCATGTAAATACAACGTCGATGGAGCGACCACACAGCCATCATGATAACTGGGCATACTAGAAAAAAATATAACTCGCAATTCGCCATCTCTCAGAGTTCTTCATAAAACTGTATAAAAATATTTTAAATTTCTTTATGTTTTTTTATCACAAAAATAAATATTCTTATAAGCGCCACACTATTGATTATCTCTTAATGTAATCCTGTAATATTTAAAAACCGGATCCTCAATCAGGTATTCGCTGTCTACCACACCTCGATACTCCAAAAACTCAGTGTGTCCCCTCAGCCAGTCCAAATAGAGCCTTAGATACCTGTCCCCAGCGTCTAAATCAGTGTGCCCCAAACAAAATATCCTATACGCGTCCTCTCCGTACTTCCCTATTCCGCATAAATCACTAGCTCGTCGCCATCTTGACGATACAAACTGATAACTTAGTTTCCAAATCATGTGGCCCCTTTTACGCAAGCCGAGATTTTCAAAATACTTTTCCAAGGACGCCGGATTGTCTTCTAGGACACGGTAAGGCGTTGGATAGTCTGCAAAAAATGATTTCATATTTGGCCGAGCAATTTTTCCTGCAGTTTTTGTAAGAAATATAGTTGCCACCAACAAAGCCCACGGGTTAGCTGAGAACTCTTCTTCCATGACATAATGTGGTGATTGCGGCATCTCTCTCGGTGTAATATTAAAAAATGGCCGGATCAATATAGGTTCATAATCTTCTATTGTTAACTGAGATAGACTTATATCAGATTCAGAATCTATTGAAGCCTGACTTAGATCTTGAGAGGAATCCAAGTTTTCTGCGGTCGCGGAAATTCTCGAGAGGCTTCTTAAGGAGGCGTTCGATGAGGCTGGCTGGAAAAAGCGACTGATGCAGTTTTCCATCTCAGTCATTGTGTACTGGAAAAGAAAGAAAAGTATATTTGGTAATGCATTTTAAAGCTAACAGATATTTTGGAAGAGTAAATTTTATGGTGACCATCGTCGAGACCACTATAAACAGGCTGTTTTAAGTCGTCTTGGTTCTACGGTAGAGTCGCTATATGGAAGATTCAGTTTTGTTGACATGCGTTCGGCCAAGAAGGTAACCTAATTGAAGTATATTAAATTATGTAATTGACATTGGTTTTTGGGTAGTGATTATACTGAGGTACACCCGTACTTTCCAAACCATTAGGTTAATTGCAAAACAATTAGGTTTGTTATAATAAAAAGATAATATTTAACATATCTTAATGAATTTTGTAGGTCCTTTGCAAGAGTATGTGTACCAACAACATGTGTGAAATAAAAAAAAACAACAGAATATTAGGTAGTACTTTGAAGACACTATACACTAAACTACTTCTAACTTCAGTACACTAAATTCCTTTAATAATACCTACTAGATAAGATTTTCGGATCAAACACGTTTTTGTTTGGATTCAGACTAACGATCGAGAACTACTAGGCCTACTACTATTAGTGAGTGTCGTACGACCCCAATTTCAAAGAAAAACCGCAAATCTATGGACAGATAGTAAAACCGGTTATCTGGGAGTCCCAGATACCCGGTCAAGGACTGGGACTATGGAAGAACTATGGCCATGCCTGACGTATGTTTCTCACACGGATATAATGGCAGGGGGTGACTTGCATGCAATGCTTGCACACTCAGTCATTGGGCTCCCCAAATATTTTTCTAGCTCTAAGTGACGAGACAACAAGGGGGCATCACCAGTTAAGTTGCTAGGGGATTGGAGACGTATACTACAATCCCTAAGCATCATACTGGCACACTTCCATCCCCTAGAGCATCTCTGCTCTAGCGAGCCTCCACTCAAGCCAGCCAAAGAAGGCAAGCATGAGACGGGATATCCTGTCCCTCGTCAGTGATCACTTTGGCCGGCCAGTGAAGGCAAGACAGTGATGAGGAACAGGTACTCCCAGGAGCAATCAGGTACGTGGGGTCGCTACTGCCCAACAGCTCGCCAGACAGAAGCTGCCCTGCGTATTTATTATTATTATTTGAATACATTCAGAGAATGGCAACAAAGACCGTTGCTAGGAAAATAACGTAGAAAATCTAAATGGCCTCAAAGATCATAATTTTATCACTGCAGCTGAAGAGGTAGACAAAGCACCTGCGCTCTGCTGAATGCACCATCAATGGGCAAAAACATAGCTATAAGTTAATTTTAATCCACTATTGTCCCATTGTTTCGATCTTCCGCGTTTATAAGCCGATAATCAATCGATTCGATCGCGTGCTCAACTTCAGCGACACAACACGTCTTGCGAATGTCGCGTTGCTAGTTCGCAAGTTTATTGCCATCGGCTGCACCGCCGCGGCAGCACGCTCCGTCTCGCGAACGCAATCGAGAAATAAAAACACACCGAGTCTATAACGAATTCGAATCACTCGCACTCGCCGAGTTTTGGAAAGAGAACACTGTTTACAAAACGTCAACCACGACTTGTGTAAAGATCCAGTTTCGTGTGTAAGTGAACTCGTATACTTTCTGGAAGGACGAGGAATTCTTGTGGTGCACGCATGCAACAGTTCTTTACGGATGCACTGTGATATGCACGGATATAACGGCTATTTCATGGTGAGTTTTAATGTCAAGCTTATAATTACTAGTCGCTATCATTTTCAAAATGCTTTCCAGGTTTTTCATCACCTTAAAGTTCAAAACAGGAACTGTAATTATTGAGATGTACAATCTCTCACATAGGAATTATTTTAAAATGTAATTATCAAATCACAAGGACAATATCCACGAAACAACAATAGTGTGTTACCAGTCCAATTAGCAGAATATCTACAATTTTCAGACGATGGCTATGAGCTAGCTTCTCGGAAAAATTGGTCACGAAAACTTTGTTTTCGTCGAATTCAAGAAGGATAGATAAATACTTAAAAGAAAAAATTTCCAACAATAACAATGCGATTGACGAGGATTCATAATTTTCCATCATTTTACATGTATGGGCACGTAGTTTTTATAGAATCAACTTTTACGACAAGTGGTCACATGGTCTGGTTCATGGTACAACTTAGAGAAAATTAGTAAAAAGTTTTGCATTTTTTTCCATGTCTAAAACTTCAAGTTTTCATTTAAACTTTTTATTCTGTACTACGAGCTTCATCACAGTAGGCTCATATGACTGTGTATTTTGTAAAACAATTGCTTTGGTCACTTGAGTGAATTTGATGCACCTTACTTCGTATTTGATGCATTCACAAGTTGAATTGCCGGTGTTAAAATTATGTAAATATATTGAATGTAATCGGAGGAAGTCTGTTATTAATACGTGACATTCATACGTCTGTTAGCATTCATAAAAGGATTTAATTTGGTTTTAAATAAGCAGTATTGTAATAAATAATATACGTAGTCACCAACTACAAACTTTCAAACAATTAGATAACACTGTACAAATAAGTGAATTACATTTCAGTGATCATTTTACACAAACAAAACATAAAACTAAAATAACTGTCTCCACGAGGATGCGTTCAAAGCTTATTTGAGTCATTATAATAATTGCAGGTAATATTACACAGCCTCGCAACAGTTTAATGCCAGTTTTTTATGCCTCTACTTCCGTGGTTCTATGAAACCTTTCATAGCTATAATTTGAACAACGCATACCATTGCGGATTTATGTTCCTAAATTATTTCCTTAGAGAACTAACAGTTTCATTTAAGTACTTACATAAATATTTGCTTTTCAAACGAACTTAACGGTACGAAAGATACATCAACAGTAGAGAATACAATCCCGAGCATGTTTTTCAATCCCGGGATTACGGGATTTTTGAACCGTAATCCCGGGATCCCGGGCCTATCCCGGGATTAGACTATGTGGTTTCTAATTGGGCTCAAATTAAAAAAAAACTTGAGTAATTAAAAAACTTTATAATGTCTTTGCACAACAGTCAACACAAATCACAATAATAATAAGAAAATAAAAAAGACAAAACAAAAAAATTATACTTTTGCAAGAAATTACAAAGACAACATAAATATACTATTTAGTATTTCGAAAATATAATCGCAGAAATATCAAAGCATCCAATGTTTGACTTCCAAGCCTGCTTCGTAGTTTATTGCCAACATAAGCGGCAGCTGAAAACGCTCGCTCAGGTTCAACGCTGGTTGGAGGAATAGACAATAGATACTTGTATGCTGTTTCTAAGTGATATCCACGAACTCCTCCATTTTCGAACAGGCTCATTTCACGTCTAATACTATTTGCCAACCCCAATTCATTTTGTACTTGTACATCAGGATCTGGGGATTTCATACTCTTGTTAATTTCCAGCTGTAACTTTTCCTTTAATGTCAATTGGGGTTGGGAGGTTTCTGGCCTTAGCTCATCATCTATTTGTGATCCTGACCTTTCTTCTTCTTCTGTGTCATCTCGACTATTAAGTCTTTTAACAATACTCTTTATTTGCTTCCTCACTATAGCCTGTGTCGGAACTGGAAATAAGTCATGCCATTCCAAATCCGATAACAACTGATTTTCATCATTCATTCGTGGATTTTGTAAATAATTTAATACACCAGTTAAATTATCACTTCGTCGTTGCTTTATACGTTCCACTAAGGATGTTTTCATTTTTTTGGCAAGTGCTGAGTTTTTGCTAGACAGTTGTTTTATAAGAAATTTCAAAGCGGCATCAGCTGTGCATAAATTAGCATCTCGCCTACAGATTGCTTCTACTGTCAATTTAATTGGGGTCAGCACATCAACAATTTTATTTACCAATTCAAAATCAACATCTTCTAAACGAATTGGATGATTGAGATCTATAAGAGCTTTTTGAATGCATGCTTTTAAAAGATAAAATCGCTCCAGCATTGTTAAAAGACTATTCCATCTGGTTTTACAGTCCAAAAGAAGTGACAGCTCTTTTCCATGTTCAATTTTCACATATTTTTGAAGTACTGTTTCATTTTTAAATGGTGATCTTTTGAAATACACTACAACTTTGCGGATTTTCTTTATCAGCTCATTAATATTTTCATATTGTGTTAACTCTGGTACGTGTTCTGGCGCAAGATCATTTTGTGACATTACGATTAAACCTGATTCTGGACAGTCTAAGTCTTCTAAATCGTGTTCATCATCGCTGTCGTCCATATAATCAACAGTAACAGCTGGTTCATTCAGAGTATCATCTGAGGTAGGGCTATGTTGCAAATAATTATGTTTTTCATAAAGCACATCACAGACCGCCAAATTGATACCATGTGCGAGACACAGTTGATGTTCGGTGCAAACAAGCCGCCCCACCTTTATCATAACATTCGGTCCATCGGTTACAATAGCCACGATGTCAGTTTCCAGGGAAATATCAAATTCACTGAGACGCTCTTTCAATATACGAAGACAATTTTCAGCTGTCATACTTCCGTAAATAGGAACAAGTCCTAAGTTCCAAAATTTTTTATATGAATGAACGTTGACAGCCATGTATCGTTTATTGGAAGTTGAAGTCCACTCGTCGAAAGAAAGACTAAATCTTTCACCTGCACTTTTCAATTGTTTCAATTCTGCAATTACTTGCTTTTTGATTTTTTCACTGTAATTCATAACACGTTTTCGAACAGTGACGGCTGACTTTGGTAAATCCGGGTATTTTGCTAAGAGCAATTTTCTCAAATCATCTGAAGCTATGAATACACTGAATGGAAATCTATCTAATGCAACCATTCTTGCCAAAACATCATCCAGGCTATCGTCGGCACTTTTAGTAAAATAATCATCTAACTTTCGCTTGGTTGGTGGCGGCGGAGCTGTGTTCATATTTTCAGAATCTTGACTTGTTGAAGCTGATATAACCTTGATGTTATGTTTTGATAACAAATGTGTATGTAATCCCTTAGTCGATCCACCCAAAGTCTTGAGAATGGCTGGGCACCGCTTACATTTAGCACTATTCCCATCCTTCGCGACTAAAAAATAACTCCACACTGACGTCGCATCACTGTCTTTTTTATGTTTAACAAAGTCTGCCGCCATTTGAAATACTTAATTTCAGGTAATTTACTTTAAATTTAAATGACGAAACCTTCGTAACCCGTCACTGACAGAATAATAAATGAAAAAAATAAAATCTGATTAGCATATTTATACTTTCATACAGGGAATCCCCGACGGGAAAATACCCGCAACAATACTATGATATGAGATGATCGGGTGATTTCCCTGTTGGTTCGTTGGGGACTTGGGGAATCACCTTAAAAGTAGCATATTTAATACTTTCGTACAGGGAAACCCCGACGGGAAATACCCGCAAAAATATTATGATATTATGAGATGATCGGGTGATTCCCCTGTTAGTTCATTCATTGGGGAATTACCTTAAGAGTATTGTATTGAAGTACTCAGAGTGGGGAAGTCCTTTCTAAGTTTACAACAAACATATTAAGACTGTACCTGTGTGTGTAGTGAATAGTACGTATCGTATGACGGCGTATCTAAAAGTGTTTTTTGTCGTTATGTATTAAATGCTATTAAATAACCTAGGCAAGGTTATCGTCAAGGCGCAACGGACTACGGCATATAAACTAAACTTGTATGTGGCAATCCCGAAAATCCCGAGATTAGCCAAGTGCAGTCCCGGGATTTTCGGGGCCAGAAAACGGTCGGGATCCCGGGATCCCGAGATTCGGGATCCCGGGATTGTATTCTCTAATCAACAGTCAACCAACAGTCATGCTGTATGCGATCATCAAAATTAATAGAGGCTTTGAAAAAACGGCGAAGCACAAAAACACCGTGTGAGTGCAAAAACCAATGGTGAAGAAACACCACAAAAAACACATTATGTTATTTTAAAGGGGAAATTTAGAGGCTCCTTTAAGGTTGATAGACGTGTGAAGTTAATAACTTACTTCTTTTTTTTAACTTTTCAAAATTCTTTATTAAATAATAACAGAAGATACAAGTACAAACACTAAAAGTAACATTAATGTATACTTACAATTTAAATTTATTACATTTACTTGGCTAAACACCTTTGTAAGTTTATATACATGACATTTTATTATTTTTATTTGTTCACTCAGTATATACATGGTAAAGTTAATTGTGAATTTAAAAAACATCGTCAGTATAAGTAACGCTAACGGTACTGCTGAGCTGAGTTTAGCCGATGATATGCTAATAAAAAGCTTGTTAAAATTCACTGGTTGTGGCCGTTTATTATTTTAGTTAAAACGTAACGATTTTACATATACGACATAGCCAGAATTTATTTTGAATTTAATCAAAATAAGTATTGAATCTGACTGAATGGTGTGGACGCGAGTATTGTAAAGTCCGAAGTCCGTTAACTCTGTATTTTTACAAGCGTATGGTCAGTCCATTCGGCGTTCCGGCAACATTTCTTGTTGTAGATTATGTAATATTATGCAAAATACCGGTTGGGGTGCTAAGGAAAATCTATCACTATAACATTAATTCTGCACTTTTTTGATAGAGAAATATTGTATCCAAATCGGTTTTCCCAATTCCAATGATACAAATAGCTTTGATTAATGCCAACATATAACATAGTAGAGGTGTAAAGCAGTTGTGAGGAAAACATGAATTTATAATCAGATCTATTACAGCGATGTCAGTTAACTTTTAACCTTTTAACAACAAAACCTACCTGCTACTACGCAATGCACAGCCATTCATTCGTTGTTGTGACACTGGGAGAGATTCCTCATTTTATAAAGTGGTAAATATTTATGTAGTTGAAGGTAACACAGTTGAAGTAATTTAGAATATATCCGTTTTTAGGGTTCTGTAGCCGAATGGCAAAAAAACGGAACCCTTATAGTTTCGTCAAGTCAGTCAAATCACAGACACCGACACTAACATCGATTTCTATCCTAGTTTACTCTCCAAGTGATGCTGAGTCAAATAAAAAAAGCCCCATCAAAATCGGTCCAGTAGTTGCTGATATTCAATTTTCTGCCTACCCCCTAAGTCTATTGGCGTGATATTACGTGTAAGAAGTCCCCTCGATGCATTTTTTTCTTTAAATATGCAATGTACAGAATTCACCTACTTTACAGTTTTATTATATTTTCTGCCTACCCCCTAAGTCTATTGGCGTGATTATTGATATCCTAGTTTACTCTCCAAGTGATGCTGAATCAAATAAAAATAGCCCCATCGAAATCGGTCCAGTAGATTCTGAGATTAGCTCGAACAAACAGACAGAAACACAGACAGACAGACAGACAGACAGACAAAAATTTCAAAAAAAATATTTTTGGTATCTATTACGTGTAAGAAGCCCCCTCAATGCAATTTTTTTTTTAATATGCAATGTACAGAATTTACCTACTTTACAGTTTTATTATATGTATAGATATATTCTTTAGTGCACAAACAAAATTAAGTACAAATGTCGGACTTAATGCTTTATAGCATTCTCTATAAGTGAACCATATTCCTTAGGTAATGAATATGATATAAATAAGAAATATTAAATCTTTCAGTTATAATTTTAATTTAATTAGCTTGCACTAAAAATACGCCAAGGGAAACTTTTTAAGTCCTATTTGGAATCGCTTTAAGTGCTATGAGATCGCACGATTTGGATATTTTACATTGAAAATACCCAGTATAGTAATTACTTTTGTCTTTTGTAATTTTGATATGTGTATTTATTACTACATAATGCTTGTGGGCATTAGAAATAAATATTTTAATTGATTAATGATTGCAGCACGCGGTGCGCTGTGGTTTCTAAACAATTACCCCATCACGTGGGACGTATCCCTCATCTATCCGACATCACGTGTAGAACGGCACAATGAACGATGTGATGTTATTGGTTCTATCTACTCAAATGATATATCAAAGAAAAATAATGTAGTTTAGTCTATGAAAAAAATGCATTGTTAAAAAAATAGACGAGACCTTTCTATACACTCGTCTTCTAGAATCAAATTGTCTAGTAGTTATTTTCATAAAATTCAGCGATAAAAATTAAGAGTTGCTTCTTTTATTTCCAGTAAAGCTGAAATCTGAACGTTTAACAGACTTTCTTACAAATGCTTATATCAGTGAAGAGGTGGCTCTATGTGTAAACGGTTTTGTTTCAGAATCTCGACCATTATAATTGTAAACTTTTCTTTTTATAGGCTACATTAGGCCTGATACACTCAAAAGTATTCACTATTTATTATTAGCACCTTTTACAGCCATTTTGGGCTTCTCAATCTTCCTTTAAATATAGGCATATTATGTTAATTAATACATTTATGCATTTAATAGAACTTTAATAAATTTTGAAGCTAACAAATGCCCACGCGTTGCCAAGGGCCACGGTGAAAAGTCATTATTGAAGGCAGGAAACGAAAATAAAACGTTTAATTTCTGCGAACTTCAAGTTTTAAAGGCGGGAATACCCCGTTCGTGCTTAACAAAAAGTTGATTGTATATAAACGCCGTGGGCCACATTGTTTTTGTGCAGCTTATAGCAAAGTTCACTGCTCAAGCCTCGATGACATCATAAATGAGATGAGGTAGCGGCTCGACGTGAGAACAAAAGTTTACGACTCACACACACAAGGTTTTTTTTTTATTACAATAATTTGCAAATGAAGTCCACATTATGAACTATGAACCTATCTACGTCCCAAAGCAACGCTTGATGTTTATACTAAGTTTATTTGTTTGTCGCACTATTCTCAGGAACTACTGGACCGATTTAAAATTAAAATGGAAGGATAGCTTATTTATCGGAGAAAAAAGCTTTAGGGTATAAAACATCACGCTGCAACGGGATGGGAGGAAGCAAACTCAAAACGCGCGAACGCAGTGACTTAGCGGGAGACCGCAGTTATTTAATAAACTTAGTAAAATTACTACAAACATCAAATGAGAAAGGACTGTAGGTATGATTATAATGCTCTTAGGTGTAATGACTACAGAAAGCATAATAATGAACATTGCTACAAAAACATAAATGTAAGATATTTCATTCGTATGCCATTGACCTGGAACACCTTGAGAACTGGTATCTCTTCAGGTGTTCCCTCAGAGGTCAAGTCAAGTCAGACGATGAACAAAAATAATTTGAAAATATACTATATCTGTATGACAAATTCTATTTATGTTCAATTTAATTTATTTTGAAAGAGGAATAACAAACTTTTTTTATTATGTACTTATAAATAAATTGGCTGTTTGCATGTTTTATAAGCTACTACGACAAAAATAAAAGGTGCGTAAATATCTTCGACACCAAAAATACTTGTTTTATTTTAAGCAAAACACAAAAAAATTGGTTTGAGCAGGAAATCAAGATCAGGATCTACCATACACGCCCAATCGTAAATATTCAACCGCTTGTAATAACTTTAACATCAGTTGAGTTAACTACCGATCACGCAACCGGGCCTTAGTGCATAGGGAATTGTGTAAACTCTAACTAACTAATCAATGCCCAGAAAAGTTTTAGAAAAACCGCAGCCCGGAAATTGTTGGCACGCGTAGCCGTTGGTGAGGTGAGGTAGGTCCGGTCTCACTAAACTCATTTCGTTGTTAGATTAGATTTACATGTTACGAACTAATTTACATAAAGACATAGACATGAAAGAAATGCGGTTATAAAACCTACTTTTGATTCTAAAGCAATTATTAAAAGCTCAAAGACACTATACTGCAAAATATATCATCAACAAACATTATCTAAAAGTGTTACTACATTGAAATTATGTAACTTAGGTGTATTATATGTATTAATAATACGTGTTATGGTCCTAGTAATCCACGCATCGCACTGCGGATCAAATCATCGTCACATAATGTGATAGTTTGAAGGCTAAAGGCTTTTGCTGCTTATAATAGTCACTGAGCTTTGTTCTATATATTTGTAAAATTAGAAAATAACTTAACGTTTATTACACACCGAGATTAAAAATATAATTGCCACACAAAGAACACGCTCATTAAAATTCTATGGAGTTACCCGTTTTTAATCGATTTTAAATTACTATAACTTAAATCAAATACGTGTACGTAAGTCAATTACTATTGGTATTGGGCAAACTATGACGTTCTCAATTTCATGATATGCTATTCTTGCAAATGCGTGTGACACGTAATTATTACACTTCCATAACTAATCCTATTAAGTACCTACTTTCTGACTCCAAATCATTAATTAGGATACAAATACAAATACAATTCTTTATTTGCCAGAATACATCATATAAAATTTACAGAACCGGTCAAAACTCCGCTTCGTGGTTGTATCCAGCCTGCATGCAGGCATGCAAATATTGATAAATTTAAATTCAATACAATTCAACTAAATAAAATAAACATGTCATTATTAAATAAATTGAGGAATGTCATATTATTTGAGGTTATAAGGAAATTACCAGGCCATTGTGTTACTACTGACTAGAATTAAAAATGTTCATGTTTACCTTAGTTTAGATTCGGACAAATCTATTACGTTAAGTACACTATTTATAATACAATCACATTTTCTTGTTTGTTATAAACCTTGGCAAGATGTCCTGTTTACAAAGCGACTTGAGAGAATACAGAACATAAGATTACGTAAAATAATTGAAAACATATAACGATGGATTATTGAGGCTATTCTACTCTGCATAACTGAATATTTAAAGATCAGTTAATCTATACTAATATTATAAAGCTGAAGAGTTTGTTTGTTTGTTTGTTTGTTTGTTTGTTTGTTTGAACGCGCTAATCTCCGAAACTACTGGTTCGAATTGAATAATTCTTTTTGTGTTGGATAGTCCAGTTATCGAGGAAGGCTATAGGCTATATAACATCACGCTACGACCAATAGGAGCAAAGATATAGTGGTAAATGTGTAAAAAACGGGAGAAAGAAGTCACTATTCCACGCGGACGAAGTCGCGGGCAAAAGCTAGTCTATACTAATATTATAAAGCTAAAAAGTTTGTTTGTTTGTTTGAACGCGCTAATCTCCGAAACTACTGGTTCGAATTGAATAATTCTTTTTGTGTTGGATAGACCAGTTATCGAGGAAGGCTATAGGCTATATAACATCACGCTACGACCAATAGGAACAAAGATATAGTGGTAAATGTGTAAAAAACGGGAAAAAGAAGTCACTATTCCACGCGGACGAAGTCGCAGGTAAAAGCTAGTAGTAAATAAAAAAAATACGAACTTTTTCCTACTTTTGTTGAAAATTGAAAATCCTCCGATGCCTCTGTACTTGCTGTACCCAATAAACTCAAAAACTACTGCAAGGATTTTCATGCGGTTTTCACTAATAATAGAATAAATTATAGGGATAGTTAGACACATCATAAGTGATAAGGTTGCGTGTAAATTCATTGAAATATAACGATAAATGCAGTGTCAACTGAAAGCCGCTCGATCTTTACGTGATAGACTAGCTAGACCTAGTCTCTCACCACATGGGTGTAAATGTAGGTAGATAATTGATGATAAATCTTTCAGGCTGATTATATGTTATGTAGGTAGGTTTGCCAGATTAAACAATCTTATGAATATGCGTCAACTGACTGTTAGCTAAGTAAGACATTGCACATATATTTATCTTCCCTTACTACATATTTGCTTTCTTGGCAACGAATGAAGTTCTTTATTATAAAATAAGAGGAATAAAGACAATGGCTTTGTTATCCTTAATGCTCGATAAAAGCCTAAAATTATAATCGAGAGCTATGTAAATTCAGAATATTTTTAGCAAGGTAGAGCTAACAAACTTCAAAATGAAAACAGTTTACGAGCCACCAAAGACCTGTCAGAGTGAACAGGCTTCTTCTGGGTGGCTCCAACGTCAACTCTGTCCAAACCCAATCAGATCAAGCCCAGTTTAGAGTCAAGAGTAATCCCATTTTTAATAAAAAAAAGAAGTCATCAAACCTAAGGATGCTTTGTCCAGCCTAAAACTTTAATCTTAGTAGGTTACGAAATTCGCAGCCTGCATGAGATAAGTGAACAATGTACCTACTCTGGATTTTTCTTTCCCTAAATCGGGGCGCTAACAGGGCCAGGAACTCGCAAAAAAATGTTTTTTTTAAACATTGGGGTTTACTAGTATGTTTTATGTTCCTCGGATAATAACGAATAATGTTGTGAGTAAAAATCTCAGCTCCGTGTTTTGCTACTTCGCATTACGAGCGAGAGCTTGTGTATACTATGTGGTCCTTGCCACAACGCTATCACTACAAGTATTTACTATAAGGTAAAGAGAAAACGTTTAGGCATTGCGGACACAAAGTGAGGCAGTAAAATGACGGTCCATATACAGCATGTTGCCAATCAGGTTCGGAGGCTGTCACATTCTTTGCGGACTGAGTGATGGCACAAAATGTAGAGGATTTAATGAGCTCATAGATTTTTTTACTACCGAAAGTAATATACCAAACCACAGTATAGAATCTGACCCAACCACATCATTCGAAAACAGGCTTACTGGTATTTTTCTACCAAACATCGTGATTTACAGCTACTGACGTGCCGATCACGGGAATTTTGGGAACTATGAGTAAATTTGGAAATTTTTATAGGCCGTTTAACTTTTTAAATATTTTTTTATTTCTTGATATTTAGTGTTTTACCCATATCTCCAAAACTACCTTATCCTAGAATATATTATTCATAAAAATCGAATTATAAGCCGCTTCTTAGCTTCAAAGATATTACTTCCATACAGTATCAATTTTTTGTCATTGCGAACTTTTATTTATTTATTTAAACTTTATTGCACTGTATATTGTACAATTGGCGGACTTAATGCTTCAGGGCATTCTCTACCAGTCACTTTGGGATATATTGGGAATATTCCCAGTGAATTACTGGAAATTGGGAATATTTCCCGCGGCAATCAAGTTGTAAATAGTGATTTACAGCAAAGGTTACATGTATAGCATAGAGGAAATAAAATACTCGTTTAGAATAGAAAGACAATAGATATTAAAATACAGTTTACGCAGTATGTTTAAGTCATTTTCTTAGATGTTTTTATTATTGAAACCAGACTGATTGAACAAACACAAATCTGCCTTTTCAATTTTTTTTCTGTTTCTGACATTGATGGGCAAATAAAATTATATGGTATCCATTCCATTGTTACTAAGATCTTAATAATTTATGTCAAATAAACTTATTACAATTAATTGACTATAAGTCAATCAAGTTCTCTGGAATACGGCATGGCATTCATGAGAAGTTATTATTATGTAGAGATCATATCGCATCACACGAGGAGTGAGGAAATTATACCAGTTGGGAGGTTTACCTATAGCAATACTTAATCATCAAATGACAATTGGATTTATTAATAATTTAATTTATAAAAAAACTTTTAAGTCGAAGTAAAACCAATATAAATACTGATACCAATATTAAGGCGTACCGGGCATTAGGAATAGTATCACTCTCAGAAAAATTATGGATTATGTAGTTATAGGTACGACTGACATCATTTGGTATTAATTGAGTACGAGATTAATTATTTATAAGCCAATTTTGAGATTTTAACTAATTGTTTTAATTTGGATACAAGGTAGATACAAGCTATCAACCGTGACCCGGAAACCGGGATAGACACAATTATAAGCTTGAAAATATATACTTTAGAATAACAATATACTAGCTACAAGGATATATTACTTATTATATGTATAAATAAGTTGTTAAGCAATGATGATAGAAGTTATCATATTTTTTTTTAGTGTTAACGTAGCAGTTTTTGTTGGGTTCAAGTAGCTATCGGTTTACTCCTTGATTAAACAACTGTGGTTTAATTGGGGAGGGAAGTATGTAGCTGTTTATTAAATTCTTTGAGGCTATTAATTAACTATGTTGTGTAAGAAGTTATCATTTAAACAAGTAAGACTTTAATATTGCTTATTTTTGTACGAAAACGGCAAAAAAAACAATTAAAAAAAGCAATAATAACGCACAACTAACGCTTTGACGTAGCGTTTTTCAGCGAGAGTGAGCCAGTATTTAGCGCAACAATTAGGAGTTATCCGACCACGAACCGCGTGCGACGACGGAAGCACTTGCGCTTGCGCACCGTCATCGCGCCCTCAGGGCCCGCGCACACGAGCCATCTGGTAAAGTCCGTTTTTCTTCACTAGTCGAATATTGTTAACAAGTTTGACATTCTTTTTTAGCGAAAATATTCCTTTTAAAACAAGATAAACAAAAAACTTATGGCATACATAGCTAATTCATCGTACAATACTGTGATCTTTATAAATTAAATAGTAAATAATTTAATTTGCCGATATTATTTTAAAAGTTACAAAATATTGTTTACAATGTTGAACTAACAAAGATGAATGGAGATTAGTCGGTAGTGGCTAGATGAGCGTCTTACGTATCTTTTTAGGGACTCGCCACACGTGCTGCAGCAAGTGGCAGCTTCCACCGACCAATAAGAGTGGCAGCCAATAAGCACTGAGCGGTAGCCACCACAGCAGTGCTGGCTAGCCTACGCGAAAACTTTAACTGCTAGCTTGGATTCGTCTTGGCTTTGTCTAGTATACTAAGGTTCTTCTTAAAAAAAGAAATAAGCGCCAACGATGTAGTAATTTATACAGCAGAGAAACCTCCCGTCTGCGAGGTTCCTTAAACGCCTAATAATGGAAACACATAACTCACAGCCGGCTGCAATCTTGCTGCATACACGTGCATGTGCGTGTGACGACTCCGCGACTCCGCGCGACGCGAGAGAGGCTCGAATGCTGCACCCTGTGTTAACAAGCGACATTTCCGGCTCAAGACTTTAACACCCATTATGGCATTTGGCATAGAAACTAAGGCCCAATTTCTTCATCGATAGTAATGGTAAAGTTACGTTACCAGCGGTGGAATATTTACAATTGTGTGTGTTTTGAATGTCAGAATGGCTATTTTAATGACCATTGGTTCAGGTATATTTTTCGTTTAAAACACACAATAATTAACATTACTTTTACCAATTTACCATTACTATCGAGAAGAATTACTTAGTTTAGTTATACTTAGTGTCAGGCAGGGATTGATCTCTCATACATAGTCATAACTATTATTTAGAATTTGGTAATTCACAAGTCCTACACTATCATTCCAATAACAATAATTCACAGCATGACATCACATCACAGACCGTATGAATGAGTTGTCACGAATATTTAAATTGCATATTTACATAAAGGTAGGTTGCCAACTCAAGTACAATTTCGTCAAGCACAGATGCAGTCGCTAACAGCGTAACAGCGCGTTTGGTTGCGGTATTAAGACAGTTTATATGATAAAGGAGATAAAGCTGTTATAATCAGGTGATATTAAGCCTAAAGGCCTTACAGACAACCCTTTTTTATACAGAGAGCATCGATCGGACTACGGATTGGATTCCGGTGAAATTATAAAACTTTTCTTTAGAGAGCCCCACATTGGCGGCCTTCGGTGGGCCCATGTGCATTGCGCACGCGATCACTTTCACCCATCTTTAGCACAATGATTGAGCGTAAAGAATAATTAATGAGCCACGAAAAGAGTGTCAGTTAAAATTTAGCTAAGAAACTAATAAACGGTGAGGCAGACTGTTGTAGAGTCCTGTTAAATAAAGAAGCTATTGGATTAGACGTGGCAATTACATATCTTTATAATACATAGAGGCAGGTATTTGCAACATGATTCTGATAGACAGTCGTTAAGGCTTAGATATTCCATTTTTACGATGTTTCGATTGAGTTTTAACATGGAAACACTAATTATTTAAATCTCGAATCTATATATGTTATAGAAGAAGATTACTAGAAAGCTGGATTGTGGTTGGAAACACGATTGTAATTACTTTGCTCGATAATAATTGCCTCAGAAGTGGGCCCCTTTTTTTTCGTATTTTCTATGTATTTTTCAAATTATTGGACTTATATTTATGAAAATCACATATTTTAGTAGGTAATTCCATTCTACACATATACATGTTAAAATGATTTCAAAATGTTTGTTATTTAGATCAGAATAACGAAATATCTAAAAACACTTTATTTGACCTATTTCGACTTTTTTGATCTTGATTTGCTCAAGCTACACAGATGTGAGGAACAGGGGATTATAAGAATATACATTTTGACCACATAAGTGAGATCTCAGCTATGAATCAAATGATTTTTTTTTAGTTTTTATCGGTGTTATGTTCAGGCAAAGAAAGGTCCATTTTTTTCATTAGTCTGTATTCTTTCTTACAAGCAGCAAATTCTTCCAATTGTCTTTTTAAGATTACTTTAGACACCAAAGATGTTTAGGGCGTCCAATCGTTTTTTTCCAGTTTTATTAACATTTTCATTCATAAAACACTGATTTAGTGATTCTCACACTTGTGACGATGGTGATTCGCGCAACGACTTTGACGCAACAGTTGATCGTCGTGTCATCTCTATTCTATACATGCAAGTAGAAATAGCGCTATCTTTTTATTCAAATGACAAGCACGAGATACCATTTCCTCATTCCCCTTGACGCCACTGCGAACGCTGGACCTATGTCAATTTTTGCAATTTTATTTGCGTACTTAATTACGTAAAACACCTAAGAACTAATAATAGCTAATTTCGCCGCGCCGCGTCACGCTCAGTTGGATCAGCACCAGTCTTATACTAATCAAAGGTCGCGAGTTCAAATCGGGGGTATCATGAATATTTTTCTACATAGTCACAATATTTTTTTAGAAAACGAAATAAGTATTTATTTTAATTTTTGGACATTTTAACATATAAAATAAAAAAAAATAAAAATAAAAACTAATTAAATTTTTAGGTTTTTTTTTAAAGTAGCAAATCCTATTAAAAAAACTACATAACAATGAAAATAAATTTCAAAAAGAAAATTAGTATCAAAAACATCATCACCATGCGGATAAATCTCCTCAATGCCATGAGGATGGAACCCCCAACCTCTACGTGTTAAGCAAAATAAAAAGAGAAAGGCTGTAGCGACATATATAATTGATGTGAATAAATGAACTATATTTTTGTACCAATCGTAGAGATGAATCCGTTTCTATAGTAACAATATAAACAAAAAGCATAAAACACTCATGTCAAATTTTTGTAGTTTTGAACATTTTCTCTATTTGGAAAAATCAGAGCTAAACCATAACTGTAGGTTTAGCAGTAATCTCAAATGCTAAAGCTGTGCCCTGGTGACTCTAGTATATTGGAGACGAGAAAATATTATATGAATTTGAGGGAGGGAGAAAATTATTAGGTGATAGGTCTATATTAATTTTATTTATTTATTTACATCTAGACTCCTGTGACAAAATACAAACATTGGAGGTTAAGTTAAGGTCGGTCTAGCTCTCTTCGTGTATGGAACTCAGGTTTCCATGTTATTTACGTACGTACGTACACATTTTCTGAATCGTGTAGTAATAATGCATTGACTATCTATCTCTTATTTGGTGACATGGACTTGAGCGACGAACATAGAGATTACTCAGTATAATCCAATTATATTTGCATTCAGAAATGTCAAATCTGAATAATTTTTTCAATTTTGTTCTTTCGAAAATGTGTGGAGACTGTCTTAATTTTATTTTTATAACCGTTGTTCCTCAAATTGCTGTTACTGAATATCCAAAACAACTTTGGTGTTTGTGACACATAATAATTCTATTAATCTTGTAGTTAGCGCGAAATGGCGCTTCGGGGTCACGAAGGGTTCCGTACCATTATCTATGAAAATGGCATAAACATCATATCTGTTGTCAGGGAGTCCCATACAAAAGATATGAAGTCCTAATAATGGGGCAGCCCCTCATTATTATCATTATCAGAGTAGATAAGTTGTATGAGAGCAACCTGAAAAAAAAACTGTTTTTTAAGTTTTTGTTTTTTCAACGGCAACATGAATACATCCTTCCTGAAAATTTCAACTGTCTTACTATCACGATTCATGAGATAAACCCTGGTGTTGCCCTTTCGGTGTAGGAACTCATGCTCATCATAATTCATTCCTTGTAGGGAGGTGTCTCAAAAATATTTTAAAATACATATTTTAGGCAGTGTGATTAGGATATAAAGAAACCCATGCCAAATTACAGTTTTATAGTAAAAAAGGTCTATAAGCTAGACTACAAAAAGTCAAACATGGCAAAACCATATATGGTTTATCAAAGTAATTGTGTGGGTGCGGTGCTCTAATTAACAAACCTAGACAGTTGAAATATGGCATCTAGCTAGGTAATAATGTGTAAGCGAAGGAAAAAATCTGAAAACAAAAGAAAGTTTTTTAATTGTAGGGTCTGAAACCGTTATAATTAAGTGGATGGAAGCTTGCACAAAATATGTATTAATGATTTATGAATAAGCAAATAAATATTTCTATAAAAAGTTATGATATCCCAACAAAAACATCAATGTGAAAAATGATAGCCAAGTTCAATGCTCAGTATATTTGATAGTGAACTTCGCCGAAAAAAGTATTGCATCTAAATGAGAGATTACTACTAACTACTTTTGCCTTACTATTTTCTTACTTTCTAACACATGATAGTCAAGTCATTTTTATAGTTCAGGCTGATATTAAGCGAGTATTTTAAGCGTGGTGTGGGTGACCTCGATAGTAATTACTTTAAACCATTAATTTACTTGAACCATTTCACGGGACATCCAAAATATACGCGGGCGACGTCGCGGGAGACGACTAGTAAATAAAAAACTTTGATATTATTAAAGGATTACTGAAACGATAAAGAAACCTTTGTCTTTAATTTAGCTTTCCATATTTGTAATGTTAAACGGAAGCGTGAAACATACTGCGCAGACCCTAGATAAACTGGGAACAGGGCAAGAGAATGATGATGATGATTTGAAATGTTATGAATTTCAGTGTGTAAAAAAAAACCATGACAAAATTCTCGTGATGGGTGAACTTTGACTTATATACCTACTGGTTTGTACGGAACCCTAAATTTGAAGTGCCATATCTGTAATGGTCTTCAGTCATCATCAATTGGAAGACTGATGGAAGATAGTAGTGAGACTATAACTGTGTCGACAAAAAGGATCTTAATAAAAACAACCTAAATGTTATTACATTACATTTCCTACACCTATGGGTTGGCTGGAAGAGGTCTCTTTTAGGGATAAGCCCACCTTTGTTCACATTGTGACTTCTTGTACCTATTTTCTGTACATCTTATAAGTGCAATAAAGAATATAATAAATGTTATTGGATATTCTTTCTTGTTTTTATAATGGTTACAGGTTGCTGGCATAAAGTGCTGACCAGTCGTGTGAGAATGAAATGCCACTCTTTGCGTTCCTTGTTCTTTCGATAAACGTTTAGACTAAAAAGCATGTATGGTGTACTAAAGAAACCATTTTGTAAAAGTTCTTAGGGGTTCTGCTAGATGGCGTGGGTATGTTACTTACAAAAGCGCATGAAGTATCTTATTCAAGAAAATTTTGTTCCTTAAATAAACACTAGATGGCTTAATTATACACGAGATTTGTAAGACAAAGTTGACAGAAAAAGTTTTGTGCGGGGGTGCTGGTGGGGGAAGCGCCCCGCACTTTTAACAAGGGGGCGGGGCTTATGAGATAATTTGACGGAATAAGACGGCCTTAATACCGATGGTTCCTTTCAAATAGAACATACGTAAGTAATACTATTATCTTCTGTGGCGAAACGCAGGAAATCTCTATCTTCAGCGACAAGTAAACTGAGAATATAAACAAATGTTATTTATTTTAATCAAGTATTGCCATAAACACATAATTTATTTACTGATCTTGTCAAGTTAATATTACCATTTAAATGCATACCCATAAATCAAATTCGTGATTCGAGGAATTAAGGATCTGGAGTGGAATTGGACTGGAGTATCTTCTTGTTGTTGGTGTTGATTTGATATTGTTTTGCAGTACCTAAATCAAATCGTATATTATCTTTTATTACACGAGTACGACGACTAACTTTCCTATGTTTTTTACGAACCCAGGAGAAATGAAATATAATTTAGATATTTAAATATCAAGACAGTGATTATGTTAAATTGCAAGCTCGAGGTATAACCCCATACGTAACAAAAGGCTGATGATTTCGTATATTTATTCAAACATTTCTTGTTCTTTTGGAGGGCCTGAGTTTTCAACTCACTGTCCGATATGATTATTTGGATTGGGACACGTACTTGACCGATTTTTTCCTTTTCCTTCGATGTGAGGAACATGCTGCAAGGCAGTTCTGCTATTAACAGCATGTAAAGGAAAATTTGAATATTTCATATAGCTGCTTTTTGACTGTGGAATATAATATGTTAATTAATATACATATATTACGATTCATTTTATATTCCGAGATATATCTTTCACCCGTTCACACTATGGGATTTAAATTTTGTTAGTTTTGTATGGGATTTTCCACCACCACGGGGCGGAGGGGCGTGCGGGGGGCGGAAAATAAATCTTTCTCGAATCGCTCCAAAACATATTACAGCTCGGGATATAAAATATTATATTCCTCAGTGAGAAGGGTTCCATTGTGAGCGATATCGAGTATATCTCGGTATATTAATATATTTCCAAGAATAGGCGGCATAACACTCGTGTTTTTGTGTCTCTGTGCAACCACTCGATGGTTCGCACTCGGGCAATAATAGATTGAGGAAACACCAGGAAGACGCTTTTAATTATCGTCGGACCGCTAAATGTGACAGTTTGCAGATAATGCTCTATGAATCCGTTACCTGTTAACCTTTAAATTCTTAAAAATACCGCTTTTATGCATAACTCTATTAATATTAGGTAGTTGTTGAAAGACTACCAAAATTAAGTGGCTCGATATTTGAGCCGTGATTCTTGTTCAGGGATTTTATTTTATAATCAGCTGAACTGACTGATATATACATCAATCGGTTCGGTTTTTCTACAATCTTTAACTAACTTTTTGACGCGGGAAATCCTACAGCCGTTTTTTTTTACATTTTCAAGCTTCTACCGGTAGTTCCGGTACAGTTTTTAGACTTTTTAAAAGCGATCTACTACGCGTACTATGTAAACGGTGGTAAGTTAGACTAGCTAGTTAAACTATAGCATTATTTTAAAGTTTATATGCATATCGCGTCAATGAAATAAACAACTTTTAGCTGCCAGATCCATCATCATCATACAACGTGATGATTGGCGCTCATAACATGAATGACAAGATAATAAATACCGTATGCATTATCACAGCCACATTGTGTAATGGCAAACAGATTGCATGTGTACATATCATTAATTTAGACGCTCTGAGAAAATGTATAGGGTCAGGAAGATTTAAATTCTTTCCGTACATTTTGTGTCAAAATTGTTAACGTCAAAATAGCAATCTCTCTGCAGATAAACCATAATATCATTTCCAAACAGTTGGAACTTGGATAACTTGGTGCAGAAACCAATCTAATCATATTTTTTACATGAGTAGTTCAATCTCGGTGCACAGTGGCTAGACATTATTATTAACATAGTTTTCACAGTTAGATTTTAAGGATTATTAACTTAGTAAATATTTAAATATTATCAAAGCTTAGTTTTTGATTACTTAATGAAAAAAACTGAAATAAAATTTTGTTTTAACTGTGCTCACCTCTGCTTGGTGCATAGCTATGGATCAAATATTAATAAAAGTCCTTGAATACAAAATTAAAATTTCAGCCAATTTTGTTATTGTGTGAGAATAGCCTAGGTGGGTACTTTACTTCTTAGTCAAGTAGGTGCACCAATATTGACCTAATTCAATCAAAGGCACATTTGACATTAAATTATGCACAAGAATGTAGGCAGAGCCGCCTGTGACAGTGCATTAAAGACATAATCAGAGTAGATGTTTGATACTTATTGAAGTAGGTAAGTGAAATTGTTAAAGCAAAGGGTAGGGTGTTTATCGTCCAAAAATATCAAAATCGTTGAAAAGAATTAACTAAATTGCAGTTTCAGTTACATTCTTAGGTATGCTTATTATTTCCTTTTTAGTTTTCATGATAGTTGAGAAATATAAGTAAAGTAAGTAATATAATGTAAGTAGTAGTACAATGTCCACGAGAGCTCTGCCGACAAACTGTTACAGTTTGGCAGAATATTGGAAATAAATATGTAGTGTTATTACTATAGAAAAATAAACTAAAAAAAGTCACTTAGATTTGAAATGAATTAATGAGGATGAAAGGTTTTTTAAACCTTAGAATATTCTGTACCTTAGAACAAAGAAAAAAGTTTAGGTAAACTTTGATTAACAATGTGCTTACTTACCAGTCAACTAGTCAAAAACTCCAACCGGCTGAATCCTTAGTTTGTACCTGTACTAATTCATGGTTTTTCTCTTTCGTTTTGTTTGATTTAGGTGCTTCATCATAAACTAAAATGCATATTGGGAACAATAGCACTGACTACAATATTCAACGAATGAAAATAACACGCATCAGCTGATTTTTTACCACCCACAACATCACAGATTAGTAAGAGTGCACAACATGACAACATCAAACAAAACAAAACAAGTAAAACAACACTTAAAAAAATTATCTTGTCAAATCGCGTTTTGTTTCATCATGTCATGGATGGTACGATGCGATTTTCTTTTATGCATGCTGCGTAAAACCATAGATTAATTTCTATATAATATAAAAAATAATTTAATCAGTCAGGTATCAAGCGAATGCCGAGAGTCGCATAACAATGGAATTTTTATTGTGTCTCGTTTACACATCCTTGACGAGTTAATAAATTAATGAATTATTAGTCTATGGTACGACAAAGGTATGATAAGTAAAACCAAAAGGTTTTCCATGCGCTTTATTTAGCAATCCTGCATAGGAACTAGAACTGCCCTGACAATATCTGCAACGGGCCTATTTTAGGGTGGTGTTGCTATCTATCTACTTTTCAGTTTTAGTTGAACTAATCTTCAAAAGCGTCCTCTGTTGTTTGTGAACTAAATAGACTTAACCAACACAGCGCCATCTAGTACTAAGTTATTGCACTAGGCAACAGTTATGCCATCTGTTGTCGAATAGTTGAAACTCCGCCAACGCCATCTAGTGGCTGACTCTTTTATTTGTCTTCCAGAACAGATTAAGAGATGGCGCTGCTCTTCGTGAGAGTAGTGTCATCTGTTGTTGAATAGACGAACAATTTAAATAAGCACCATCTAGTGATGAGTAGATGGACTAGAGTAGTTCTAGATAGTGACAAAAGACGGCATTGCATCTGACCACTAAACACGTTTGAATTATGTTTTTTTGACAAATATATTTAATGTACCTTTCGATAATTTCTCAATCTACTCGTATATCTCATCTCATTTAACTCCTAATATTTGTAACAAGATTTTTGTAAGCAATTTCGAATTGATTGCTAGGTCACGTGACTGTGACGTCACCAGTTACCATACATACAACAAATAAACATACCAATGACACAAACGACTGGAGGCTAAAAAGATTTATTCACATAACAGCTGTATTATACATTATTTTGCTTACTGAAATACTTAATTACACTACAGAACTCAAAAATTGTGTGGCCTACATACACTACATAAAAACTGTCTAGCCAGAAGACAGTACTTAATTTATTTCCTAAGAAATAAAAACTATTGCACTATCCATGGCTATGTAAGGTCTGCCACCTGCCAAGAAACAAGGATGTGCTTTTATTAAAATATTTCTTATTTATTATATTTTTTTTTACGAACTATAGTTGTGTTTCCGTGTAATTATTAGTTTGCCTAGTTCATTTTAAACTAGCGGTCCCGCCGGTGAACTTCGTTTCCGTCCCTATGTCCCATTCGGGGCGGCAACGAAACCGATGAGTAAAAATCATGAAAAACGGTCCATCCGTTCTCAAGTTATAATGTGGTGTAAATTGTAACTAACGCGACTTTCTTTTATGATAGAAAAGAAAAGAAGATAAATATACTAGAAGAAGATATGATAGATATACATATAGTAGATAAGATTAATAATCATAATGAACAGTATTGAACCAAATTAGTTATAAGGTATTAACATAGTATGTAAGATACATTGTTTTACTAATCCTATTTGGATAAACTGTTGTCCTTTTCAATAAATAAATTATTATTATTATTATTTATGAAATATTTTTTTTTTTACTCTATCATTTCTGATAGGTTATACAACTGTTATGCGGGTACTAACCAAGCATTATTATTATTATTATTATTGGTTTCTTTACAATTTCTCAGCAGAAGCTGGTATTTTAAAAATCATCTACGGGCACAGCCAAGTAGAATGATCTTAATATTAGACATATTAATTACAGGTAGATATAGAGATATCTTCCTGAGATATTGCAGGTTCATCTTGAAGAAATCGACGTACAATCCGGCATGTATTTAAAATGGCTGCCTTTTGCATGGTGATGTATGTATTCTGTGGCAGTTCAAGAAGTTTGAGACTTTGATGGAGATGTTTTGGTATAATGCCCGTGCTGGAGAGCACCAGCGGCACAATGTATACTTTTTCCAGGTTCCAAATCCTTAGTATCTCTTCTTTCAGCTCATTATTATTATAACTTTTACAAAATCATTATCGGTGTCCACGAACACACGACCTATGGATAGGGATGGGAGAGCACTTCTGTCTGTCTCTAGTAGTCCCTACGTCCCTAGAAAAAGACACTTACATTTTTGTTTTCCATTTCAGTTAGCAGCATGGTTCTGAAGCGTTGATAACTGCGAAACATCAACATGCTGGACGTACCAGCAGATAACGTAAGTGTATTTAATTTTAACCAGTATTTTAAGACGTTTTTTCCAACAAATATGTAGTTAATTTAGTAAAAAAGTCTATAAGTAGTAGGTACAGAACTAACTCTGTTTTATTTAGGTACAATGGTCAAAGCTAAAAGCGGTGGTGATATTCTGACCAATCGCAATTAAGTAATTATATTTTCGACTCGTGATTAGATCGGTATGAAAGAGCCAGTAAAACAAAACTGTCCATACTAATTAATTATAACGTTTGCTCTGAGATGGTCAGGCCAAAATCGTCTTACAGACTAGGACATAAATCTTAAATTGCTACCAAATATGTATTACAACGCGCCCAATCCATTAAGATAATAATAGTAACAGTAGTGAGTCGACTTTGGTGATTGGAGATCATCCAAACTGCTCCAAATCCTCTTACATTCTCATGTAATATTTTTTACCATTTGAATATTAAACAACCACCTTACACTACCCCTAAAGTTGCAGTTAACAAAGTGTTATTTTATATTAAGTGACCTTTTTATGTGTGTGAGTGAATTTTGTGCACATAACGTTTAAGTGCGTGAAACAGATACATGGCCACCATTACGAAGAAAATTTGTAAACAGCAAATCTATTGCGAGGTCAGTTCTTCAAAAATATTAATACTTAGTTAATTATTCAAAAACTCACACGATCGGTCGACGAAAGTTGACGCAAATACCAATTTACATTATAGATCAAGGGACAACTTTCGAAAAAAATGAATACTAAAACTTCCTGTTTAAATTAACCGTCCAGTGACGTTATTAATTCAAACAAATGACGTAAATAAACTTGTCCTTACTATCAACAACAGGTAGACAGCATTTAAATAAGTACTTCTTTCTAGATTTGTAGGTACACTGAGTACAAATGAAATCTGTACACTAAAAAAATATTATATTTCTTTTTATCTCAGTTTTCTGGTTGACCATGGCTAAAGATGATTAGGATCATATGTTTTGGCAACCTCTTTTATCTAATGCTTGATCCTCATGGACGATGACGGATACGGACATATCCGTGATCATTAGGTTCCGAGTTTTATTATGAAACTAGTAATATTTATATTCGAGTTTCCGTACGAAAACGATGCTTTGCTTTGTCATAATAGCCCGAGAAAAACATTAATATTTCCTGTAAATTGTTCTGTGGCACTAAAATTATCAACGACATTTCCCGACTAGATACAGAAAATGTAACTCATGAAATACTTATCATAGCCGAACCACGTTTTATATAGAGATAGGTAATTAAGATATGAAACGAGAGGTTTACTTAATAACTGTGCCACATTAAGCGACAGAGTATCCACACCACACCACTATCTGTAGACGTTTTATACTCAAATATTTACATGGAACATTTTGCCTGTCGGTCGACTCATTTTACTCACCTTAAAATCTAGGGTTGAGACTTGAACGAAACGTCTATTAATTCGTCGATTAATTTTTAAATATATGTGTATGTTCTTCTTACCTGAGGTGTCTATGTCTTCGTATTCATACCTGTTTCCAAGTAAGCTGCGCCTACTGCTGAACGCATGAACAGGAAGTTCATGCGTTTTACTTTACATAAAACATTCAGTTGCAGAACTTGTTACAAGTTTTCTTCTTCATCAACTTCTTATTCTCTATCTTCTTACACCTAATGCGCCTTTTGCTTAAATTAATTCGTAATACATAGTGGCCTGGCTGGCAATCTCGTTGTATCATTCTAATAATACTTGCTTGTTGAGCTCAAGTTTGTTTGTCCTATAATCGAGAGACACAGCCCTATAGCCGTAGAGGAGCATTCGCCACCGTGCATTAGTTCCGATGTTAATTAGCCTTTAGTTTCATAAACAACGCAGTCCAACCAATTCTACTGAGCGCTATAGCGTGCAATTAATATTAAGTCTTAAAAATAAGTAGTGCCAGAACATCAGTGAAAAGGCTGGCTCCTTTGTAATCTATGTAGAAGCTGGTGATGGGCTAGCAAAAAATTAGGTAAGTTTTAAAATACGAATATTTAGGTGAATATTTGTTTGTTAAGGACAAAATGTGCGTAGACGCCGAAACGGATTACTAGAACAGTTTTTAAATTTGAAAATGAAAACTTACCTATTGAAGGAACTTCGTGATACCGCAATCACTGACAAGTATATGCTAAGTGCGAAAAATAAACCTTTTTTTAAACTGTCGCATTTCAGGTTTAGGTGATTGTGATTATAAATACCTACTTATTTCAGTCACACGAAAATTCTAGAGAGTTAATGTATGTTGTAGGTACGAAACGTGTCATTTTCACTTGGGAATTCGTTGACAGTTTTGTATAATTCCGGTAAACAATCGTGGTAGCTGTTTACAAAAGTCTATGAGAGCGCAGTGTAGTCATTCTTAGGTATTTTACAGAAATACAGTTTATTGTTCCAACAAGAACAACTGCTGAACATCAGGTGGCTGCAAAGAGAGTTGATATTTAAATAAACTAAAATACAAAACAAGTAAAATAAATAAAAAAACAGACACAATTTTCCTTGTATTTTATGGTAGCAACGTGATTTGGTTTTCGGGATGACTCATTTTTAAATTAGATACAAGTTTCTATGAATGATGTATTTTCCTCCGTAATAGTTTTGTTACACACTGTTCATAAAATGTAGACAAACATATTACATACATGTTTATGTATTCGTTATTTATGTATAGGTACTTTTATCTACTTGTAAATTCGTAATCTTCAAATATTAATTTGATTACAGTATCACAGTTTACATATAAATTATTATATTGATACGCAAGCGATCGCTTATATTATGATACAACGCTTATAAAGGTGACAATATTGACACCTTTTACTTTTTTATGAAAAGAAAATCTATGCACACATAATTTATTTTCTTTTTCTACCATACACTTTGAGATGTGGGTGGAGGGCATCTTCACCATGCCCCAACGGAGGGGCAAAGATACAATAACTTTACTCAAGGGAATGTCTGACGAGGTTTTCTTTCATTTTAAGCATGCATAGGACAGAAATAACAGGTATTAAGTAACATGCGTTTCGTGTTTATACCTTTTTTTAACCTACCCAATACCTTTTGTAATACATCTATGTTACAACAATTGACACATGATTAGGACCAAGTAGTTATTAGTACTTATGTGGTTTACCATCACACATATTTTATTACTATATCATTTATGCATGTAGCATGACAATAGCTTATTAAAGATAATAATGTGGTTTGATTATTATGTGCGGAAAACTCTTCCGCCCGATTTTTATGTGATCTATATTAAAATAGGTGTTCAGCGTTATGAAATCCTTAATACAGAAAAATAGTAAGCAATAGTCCTTGAGAAGCATTAGCAGGACTTCTTTGTATCCCTGTTTATTAACCACTTTGTATGAGCTTAGATCTAATTTCAGAGGGCCCAGTTTGAGGTTTTTCTTTTACTCACGTTCGATTGCGAACGCATTAGAATTAAAAAAAATGCATGGGAAGGATAAAGTTGAGGTAGTAGGTGGCGCTGTAACTTTTCATGTTGTTATGTATAAGCCTAGTAGTTCAAGAGCGGGTCGTTACGGGTCCGGTCTCCGGTTACATTTCTAGTTCAGGTTTAATACACAGTTTGGCGTAGTATCGAATGCGCAATCAACTGCTTTTACACAGACAGCCTGCCTGCCGTGCTAACGTTACGCCAGTCGCCATTTTCCGGTTGTAACGATTGAGCGTGCCATGCGAGGTTAAAAGAATTTCCCGCCAAATCGTCGTGCGATCGGGATGTTTGTTTACAGTTAACTAACACATTTTTATTTAAAAAATATGTTAAAATTGTTTTAAACCCAGTGTTACCAGTACATTTTGGATGGAAAATGTGATTGAAATTTCAGTAAACTTTCAAAATAAAATATTCACTTTTTGGTTTTTCATAGTGATACATGGTAAATGTTTGGTGTCATTTATGGGACAGTGAAATTAGTCTAATAAATAATATTATATAAATATTATGAAAGAGGTGAGTGAAGATAACTTAAATTGAAAGTAGAATTGTATAAATATTCTTGTAATCTATTTTGGTTCCTAATTCAGTACCAGACACAATAAAAGATTTAATGTTTCAAGTAAAAAGTTTGAAACATGAGTCATGACTGCTTTAAAAGAATGTAAGAGACTTCTTCATTGTAAAAATAAGTAAAAAGTATACTATACTTGTAATAGGTACATACTTATTTGTACAAACTAGGTCCAAAATACATATATGATTACAAATACTAGGAAATACTCGCGAGTCCTCTGATATTAATAGACTCTACAGTTTCCTTTAAAAGACGAACAAAATATTCACATATTTTATTAATAGAATCAAGATTTTCCTGGATATATATCCTTGTTATGCAAACACCTTATAAACGCAATAAAAAGCAAATAAACAAGAAAATATGCAAACGCGTGAATACTGTATTTTTTCTATGTAAATTGATATTTTTGTTTGTTTAGTTAATATTGTATTATGTACCTACATTGATTCCAAGTTAATCCCGTAGTAATATATAAGAACATAGGTATGATCTCTATAAGAAAATCGAAATGCTTCGTTTTGGACGAAGCGATACCAAAACGATAGGCTTTTATTGACATACGAAGTTTCGTCGCCGTAATTAACCAAACGATTATCGTAGTACGTACGAATTTTGCTTTACGTCCTAGACATCTTGTAACGTCTGAAATACAGCGTGTGGCCTGTAATAGAAGAAAAAAATTTTAATCAATAATTCTACAGAGTATTCGTAGTTACCTTGACCTGGTCATAGTGCTCCAAAATGCTTTAACTAAAAGATATAGTAATCCAAAGTTATTTATATCAAAATCGCTAACTCGTTGTAAAATCACAATGTCAAGTTCTATGAGGATGCATTTGTTTGCAATACTTTGCTGGTTCGATTTATTTTTTTAGAAAATAACAATAAAATTACTTTTTAATTTAAAAAATTAAAACCATTTTATATGGATTACTCGTCACTTAAATAGTCACGTCATTTACTTTGAGCTTATAAACTGTAATTTACTTTGTGTTGTACAATAAAGAGTTACTTATATTATTATTTTTTTCACTTTTGAAAGGTAATCTCGAAAACGAAGTGTAATCGGTAAGCACGCCAAACTCACGGGCCTAAGCCAAGTGAGCTGCGTTTGTAGTATTGGAAGTGGTAGAGTCGTCCAAAACGTCGTCGTTGTATTATTATTATTATTATTAAAAGGGCCTACACTTAAATTTTTTGCTCCTATTACAGGTCACATCCTGTATATCCGGACTTTTTATGCATCACTTTTACTCACTTTTGATCACTACAGAATTCAGCTCGTAGCGTTCGTAGTCACTGCCGTAGTCGTAGCAAACGGTTCGTAGCAGATGTTACAGCACCTTTAGCTGAGAGGGATCTCAGTTAAGGGTAAACTATACATATGCGTTATTTTATTAAAGGTTAAGTTCTTCATTAAAGTATTTTTTCTGGAAAAAAATATGTTTTTTATCTTTAGTATTACATTTGCAATGAAATGACTCATTGTTGACCAAGCAATAACAAGTTTCTCAGAAATTGCCATCTTCTTATTTACAAAGCAAGCCTAGTAGAACATAAAGAAAATTGCTTTAATGTGTCAATTGTCAGAGACGATTGTAAAGCTCGCTCAGAAAACCTTTTTTAGATGAACTCAGAAACGTTTAAAGGCACATTATTTCCCTATTTGCGGTGACGAGTATTGCGGACACAATACTACATTATCAAATAAATAACATGAGCTGTGAACGTGACCGAGTTGACATGGCGATGACAGTAGTAATCGTCGACGCCGGCATGGACAAATAATTTGTTTAAATTATGACATTAAGGGCCTGATTCACAATCAAAAAGTAAGCACTACTAACTAATCATCGAATACATTAAACAAATAACACGTTTTGCATTAGGAAATTGGCAGTCAAAGACTCCACAGAAGTGTTATTCGTACTTATTACAGAAAAATATACTTTGCGGGGACGGACAAAAGGTTAATAAGATAATTTGGCTTGCTCGGCTTAAATTAATGTCCAAAGTTCAAAGCCCGATACAAAACTTTAAAAAATACTTTTATTTAAACTTCATATCTTAAGCGTACGTAACGCCAGTTCGACTTTAATTATGTTAACGTCGAATGGGCAAACGCGTTAAATGTTGATGAGTAATCATTTAGCGAGCAACAATTTGTTTGTAGGGACGGGAAAAGTTACCATGGATCTTAAATGTTATTTTTCTAGATCCACTTTTATAAACCATTCGGTAGATATACACCATAAACAATATACGAGTATATGGGCGGGCGCTAGTATGTCGGCATTATTTGTTCGTAATTCACTATATTTATTGTTGGTTGGTATTTATCAGGCTCTAAAAGAAGTCTCGTCTGAGTGAGGGACATAAAAATATTATTTTTAATATTACAACAAAGCCACTTGATAAGCGAATGGAAATGTTTTTTGTGAGTGAAGCTGTAATTCCTATGTACACAAACACAGACATAACAAAGGTAGTCACTTACAGTACTAATTGCTTAAGACTTATTTTTAAACACTATAATTGCATAGTGTGAAAAACTTATTAGACTGTGTGTGATATATTTCATTGAAAAAAACCCAATTAGTTGCGTCTGATAATAAAGACGTTATTCGTCAATCAGTGGTTGGAACTGGATATTGAGTATTCTGTCTATCAGTTTATGTATAATTGTGACTAACTTTCAACATCGACAAATAAGCACCAAGCAACGAATAATTCAAATATGGAACGTCATATCGTATGAAGTAGTGGACATGCTAACGGGAACTTATTCCAGTTTAAATAAAAAATAATTATAATAAAAATGTCATTTTATATTCAATAATAATGTGCATGCAACACAGTCACAGCACGGGTGTATAGGTAAGATTGGTAATTCACAAGACAAAATATATTTTGTTATCGGAATACCTAGTCGCTTAGGTATTTTATTCTAAAATAATAATATGATTTTATTGCGTAAGAACAAGTCCGAGTAGTCGATAAGGTAAATAGCGAAACTAATAAGGTTATATCAATAAATAAAGCTATTTGCAATACTAAACTACTCAACACCCATGCCATGTTTAGCCATCAAATATTTGGTTAGTGTCGTTTGCACACAATGCTACATTCATAAAATAAATTATAGTTGATGGACATACAGTCAGAATTTACCGACAAAGATAATGATTACGTATTGAACATTTTACATAAATCGTTGTATTTTGGTAAAAATCAATCCATAAATTCCATGTAAGCTCGCAAAGACTTCGTGCAATTAACCGAGTCGAAACGCAATGGAATAATAAAAACTATAATCAACACTATTAATCCTAACAATGTTTTGAAACGGATTGATTCTAATTTCAAGCCGTAACTAACGTCGCCCCGTGGACATAGTCTGAAACAATCGAATAGTCAAATTTTGGTCTTTTTGTCTTGATAAGTTCAATCGTCATTAGGCCATCATGCCATAAATATTTGAATATCTGATTTTCTGCTGCATCAAACATATTTTTTTCTTGTACTGTAAACCTTTAAATAATCCATTAAAAATATTTGTTATATTATTGTATTTATTAAAAAATTCTTCACAATCAATACTTAAATACCCGGAACACGAATTTGACTAAGCGTCTTTTGGGCGCCACCTGGTGTTCGACAGGAAAATTATACCGAGACTTCCACAACAGGCAGCCCTACCATTTTTAATAACTAACTTGCAAACTATAGGTCTTGCACTATGATTTATTCATGTCCACCATGTAATTGCTAGCCCAGTCATTCACTGGTCAATGTCAATGCCGCGGTAATGTCCACTAAACGGTAACTAGCCAGTGCTATCGACTAAATTACCATTTCGCCCGTGTTTCCCACAGTCGATGACAAAAGCCACAGATAATGACATGACGATTTTTTTATATTTGGTGCGCTTGACCACATTAATTTGTAGGTTTGTGTAATTCCACCCAAGAAGCAGTGTTTTACGGAAATTATAGCATTTAAATAGCTAACAGGAAATAGAAGTGAGAGGCGACTGGTCACGTTCGAGCTTAGTAAGCCCAAGCTTAAAAAACTATAAAAAATACCAGATGACTTCCTCTACCTACACATAGTAAGACTCACCCTTCGAGGTAGGCTTTGTAAATAAAAAATAAAATAAGATCAGACACTTCAAACAAGTAGTATATTGAATGAATCGTCTTGCACTCTACCTACAATAACAATCGTCCGTGATTTAAGCCATGCTATGGAAGTGCAGTAGAATATTGTAGGACATTAGTCGGGTAGAGTAAACCTACTGGATCCCTCATGTCAGTCATAAGTTTAACTAGAATTTCAATCCAAGAGATCAAGTCCTTAATGTCTTCTTATAAAAAAACAGTTTTATTTAAAACTTTGACTGATTTTGTCTATTTTCTACTTCCAGATATCCGAAGCCAGTTTCGTAACGAGTGTGGAAGAGTCAAACCGAGTGGACCAATGCACACAAACGCCACCTAGCGGGAAGGGAAAGCCTCGCTCCCTCCAGAGGTACCACACCTCAGACCACCTCTATGAGCGATCGCACAGGACCCGGCTAAAGCACGACTCTCGACCTAAGAGCCTAGGACTTAGCGACTCTTTTCCTATCTTCGGGAAGCCGCCCAGCTATGAGAGCCACCCCAAGTAAGGGTAGCTGGAAGCAATCTGTTTTCAGTCTTAGTAATGTAAGCTCGGGACGATGTGTGACCGCCTGAAGACGCTCAATTGCTAGCAGTCACTAGAAATAAAGGTGAGTACGCGATTTTTCCGCCATGGGCAAGGCACACACAATCTTTCCTATACCCACTTCAAACTCACCCGAATGGTTCTACAAAGGAGCAGCTACACAAAGACGACCAGCATACTTATACTTCGAGACTGTCTAAGAACGGAGTACCAACCAAGTGGCATTGATCACAGCAAGGTAAAATTGGAGACGAGTATCTGATATTATTCACCGAGGTCAAGCAGCTTCTAACGGTTTCAAATAAAAACTTGAATATTTTTGATTAGTAAGTAACATATCTCGAACTTTAACCGTCCAAAAGGGAAACCTCAAGTATAATAGTGTTCGAGTATAAGTATACCTAAACGCCTAGACCTTCACAGGTGCTATTAATCAGTCTGGTATCAAACGACACCCGGGAGTCGCATAACAATGGAATTTATATTGTGTCTCGTTTACACATACTTGACGAGTTAAATGGAAATAACAGCTCATGAGATCAAGAAAATAATTAATTTACCTAGACACGTGATGGAAAACAAAATATACAGAGTAATTTAATTTACCAAACACAGCAATTGTTTTCATACTATTCTAACATTTTCATGCATGCATAGTCTGATACAAAATCATAAACAGAAACATGTAATTAATAAACAATAGATAACTATTACTAATGTAATTAATAAACAATAGATTTTATGCAGTGTTTTGTTTTCTTAACATGCAGATTTGACAGTATTGTCTAGGTATTTATTTACTTACTTCGTTTATATTTGGACGCAATGACAATAATAATTACCGAAGGCACCAATCAATATTTATCTAACTGCGCAACTGTGATGAAGGCAAAGTTATTTCATATTTATTTATCGCCACAATGAGAAATGTTGTCAATCCAATCACCACAATTTAAAATGAGTTAAGTAAACGTGACAAATTACAAAGAAGAACAAAAGTTTAATTGACCGTGTGTGAAATGTGAATGCACAATTACTGGTATAGGTAGTTTAAACTACCACAAATTAGGCAAGGGTCGTTGGTTTACGAAGACAACTATTTAATTTGAAGGTAGGTAGAAAAAAAACGATTTGACAGTATCTGATCTAATGGAATATGACTAATAATATTATTGTAGTTTATAGAATTTTTTTGAACGTACGTTTAGACAACTCGCATACAAAATCACATATTTTTGATCAGAGATTTATGTAGCTGTGTCTGTAATTCTGTATCATCATAAATTCATATCATTCTGCAATATTAAAATATCGCTAATTAATTGCCTGTCAGTAATTACTGTATTAAGCCCTAAGTAGGTTATGTAGATTCAGTCCAAAACTCCAAATACATATAATCTTACTACGTAAGTTGTTAGGTTGATGCAATTCTAAATAATTGCCGAGACGTGTTGATTGATATCATACCCTTATGCTAGCATATCCACATTATTTTGTAGAAACTAAATTGAACCAATGTTGTGTGCGTTAGAATATTATGGTATACTTTTTTATGTATTTTTTTACGCTATACGCTAATCACTTATCTATTCCAATAATTACCTATAAACGAGGGACTCCATATGAACATCAGCTTATTCTTCTTCCAGGTTCAAAGTCAGCGTAACCGACAGCCCGACGATCTCGATCACTCCTCCCCACAGCCTTGACTACGCTGCGCCTAAAGCTGGGTGGGGCAGCCCCAACGGGAGCGCGACGCCAAACGGAATGGTCTCTAGCCGGTCTGGTGCAACCACCGTCCTTCTCAGCCCTGGGTACCTGCAGGGCCCTTGCCAATGTAACGCATCTATCAAGGTTAGTTTGACATTTATCTTCTCATGTGGTAATATCAGGAAACAAGTTTTGGTTAGGTCGATGTCATAGACCAATAAATGATTTGATAATATGCTAAGTGAGTTGAATTATCCTGAGATTATAGATTTGTGGTCTTAGTTAGTTAGTTTTGCTGGGCGTTTTCCGCACTTAGCCGCTCAATTGGGCCATTGTGCATGTGTTCCTCTACTAATCTATTCCAACCATCCCAGGCTCTCCCAGAAGGCTAGCAGCCTTCCAAAGATGTGTGGTCTTTCTGTTCATGTTAATTTTGCTGGACCGATTTAGACAAACTTATAGGGAGTTTAATATAAATCTGACATAGCAGAGGCCGATAGGATATAAATAATCAGCTGACCGATTCAGACCACGTCTACCATTACTAGAATTTGCACACAGTTGCTCTAAAAGACAATCCATATTTTCTTATTTCCCATTGCAGAGTGTGAGCGAAGTAGCTTTAGCAATGCCAGTGTCCCCCGGGTGGAACGAGGAGTCGCCAGCGACGGGCCCCTCCGATGGTCTGTCGTGGCGGAGACTTCACATGTCCCGAGCCAAACTCAAAGCCACGGCCACTACCTCTGAACTGTTGTCAGGTAATACCTCTTATTGTTTGTCTTCTTACGCAAACAGTTATTAATTGTCTTGTTAGGACTGCGACAGAACTGCATGACAAGTTCATTTGGATTAATGACAGTCTCTTGGCCATAGCATCTTATATTATCTTTTTATGATCTCACGTACGAACTATAATACAGGTTATGTTATGTGTACAGTAGTATAGTAAATACTTGGTGTTAAAAAAAGACGGCTAATGACCCTCAATCACGTGCTTAATGCCTCAGTCATTTCCGTGAAGAGTTTTTATATTAAAACTTGAGATCTTGTCGCAATTTCAAGAACACCATAACACGGTGTTTTTTACTATTTCGTGTTTGTTTTTCACTCAAAAGTAAAATGGATGTCTGTTCGCAGGTTTTGCAATGGTGGCGATGGTGGAACTGCAAATAAACGAGCCGACGAACGTGCCAGAGTGGCTGTTCGTGATGTTCGCGGTGTGCACCACCGTTCTGGTGGCGGTCCACATCTTCGCGCTCATGATCTCCACGTACCTGCTGCCGAACATCGACGCCGTCAGCAAGATGGAGACGCCGGGAGGGCCGGCTATAGCCCTGCGCGACTCCCCGCATGAGCGGATGAGGGGCTTCATAGAGCTGGCGTGGGCTTTTAGTACAGTTCTAGGTGAGTTCAACCATACTTCAAACCTTAAGTCAATAACACATAAAATAGAATTGTTCCGCAAGTGAAATGACGCTTTCAGTCGGTTGGTCTCTTTAGCAGTGACAACTCTTGTTTTCAGGTCTATTCCTGTTTCTGGTGGAGATCGCGATTTTATGCTGGGTGAAGTTCTGGGACTACTCGTTTGCAGCTGCCACGGCTGCCACTGTCATTGTTATACCAGGTAGGCATCGAATACTTCCTACATATTCCCTGAGAATTTCATATTATCATTTCTAGCATGAAAGCATAGACAATTAAGATGTTCCTTACACAAGTGACTAACTTTCTAATTAAGCACTATCACAATTTTCATGTAGTTTCACCTCAAACCTTAACAACTGAAATACTTTAAGCTTTTCTGTTGCATTTCATAATAATTCCTAAAACTTATTTTCAGTGCTCATTGTTTTCGTGGCGTTCGCGATTCATTTCTACCATTCACTCGTCGTGCAGAAGTGTGAGACATCGGTTCAAGACATCGAACAGCTGGAGAGCATGAAACGAGACCTGGATACGGCCACTGTCAAAATTAACATGTTCTAGATTCCCTGCTTGTTGTCTTGAACACATAAGTAAGTAGGAACGGAATCCATGTCAAGGTCTCAAATATGGGATAAAAAAATACCCATAACAAATTTTGCAAAACTGTCCATTGTGACCACTGAATAGATAAAAAAGGTATTGTGACTTTTTGTGGTTGTGGCTCATGCAGTAAATGCAAAAACCGCAAAAGATTGTTACATGTTATTGAAGTCCAATTCTCTTACAATAAATCTGAGTAGATTGGTAGATGAAAAGGCTCGAAATGATATTTTTAACGCTAAGATATGTGTGTGTATACGACAAGGAATTTAAATATCGTTGGTATACGAATGTTAATCAAATCACAACGACTCGAATCGAATTTTAGAATGGATTAAAAATCCATTGGTTGATATTTTTAGATCTTAAGAATTTTAAACTGGTGTAATCCGTAATAGGCCTGTACGTGAATGGCTCAAGGAAAATGTAATGTGAATATGTCTGTAAAAATCTAGATTATAATTACAGACAGATAGTAATATTATTTATATTCTTAGTCTCAAAACGGTTATTAATTTATGTGATTGAATATAGTTATAAGTTTAATAATTAGGTGCTTATAAGTGCAATAAAAGACAAGGTAATATAAAGGAGCAAAGACTCGGACATTGAGTAGATCTACAAAAAATGGCAGCAATGCCATAGCAAGCAAGACTGCATGCCTGTAACGAAGTCTTCCAAATAATGAATTAATATTTTTTGTAGGTGCTATGGTTACGAAAATACCATAATATCAAAAGACTGCATCAATATCTCTGTAATACTTCTTTTATTCTCCCCGTGCTTCTTTAGTCATGTCCACATTAGACTTTCGTATTATTTATTAGTTTTATTTAACTATGCAATCAAACATTCTTCCGCCTCTGGTCAATAAGTCGGCCCAATTCGATAAAAAAAATACTTATTTTTATTCTGATGTAGGGTTTCACGCGTTATGCAAACTTGATAAACATTATAAAAATACTACAATTATATTAGCACCAAACCCTGCGTTTTCGCTATCCGGACAAACGCCTTAACCTCTAGGCCGTTCAGACAACGGTTCTATAACGTTTCGTAAAAAATACCAATCTAAAATCTACATGAATGTAAGCTTTTTTTGCCTTACCGAATTTGGCCATAGGGGGGAAAATATGTGATAGTTCACAAGATGAGATGTGATAAAAAAGTGTGTAATGTTATCTTCAAATATTCTAGGTGATAATAATTGTATCTATATTTTATTGCAGTATTTTTGACCCATGTGTTGTAATAGTAAAATTAAATGTTGCAAACTGAATTTGTTGAAATAAAGTTTCATTTCTAATAGTATTTCATTTTCTTTACCTTCCCTATCCCAATTTTCCTGGCACCTTACCACTTTTCAACGTAAATCAATTTCACACGACGACACAAAAACGGGCGTCGCTTAAATAGAAGATAGCCAGGTGCAAGCGATATTCTATCTAAAGGTGGTTAAGTTCATTTAGCGAGTCTTAAAAAAAATTGTTCAAGGGTTTAGGCCGGATGTAAGTTTTAGAAACGCATTCAATATTTGCTTTGTTACTTTATTTTACGAGTCAAATATTACAAAGTTATTCAGCCTTAATTATTTTAAAACATACACCAGTATATAAGGTACTGCTACTGAAAGGTTCTTAGCCTTCATAAGTATGTAAATGATAAAACTTAATGTATTTGACAGATAGGTACATAAGAACTATATCAACTACAGGTCACATTATCAATAAAAAAAAGTAATCATTTACAAATATTTTTCAAATGGGGCATAATTTTTACACCACTTTTATTCCTAAGTGTTTACTTCTTATAAATATTTACACAGACATAAGACTATGTTTAAACTCCAAATTAGTTTAAAACCTATCATTCTAATCTTCTTACTCTTTCATTCATCTATGCAGCCAAATCTTTATCCTAATTACTAAGGCTCACAAAGGTTTTGTGTGTGGCAGTTTTGTTTGTTTTATTTGTGCAAGTTTTCAACATATGAATAACTGCATCTGAGTAACTGGTTACGATGGAAGGATTTTAAAGAAAGATGTTACTAATTATAGGTAAACCGCTTCGTTGAGACTACGCCTGCGGGGCACAGGGGCGCGGGGGAGACGGTGCGTGAGCGGCGCGGGCGGGTTAGAGTAGCCGTGCCACCCGCACTGTCCCGCACCCCGCATGCAACCCGCTCTCGCCTCCCCCGCGCCTCTTTTCCTCGCAGGCGAGGTATCAATTTCGCAGTCTATCTATACACAGATACATTAAAAATTATGCAGGTCTTTCATTCACTCGCAGTACAGGCTTATCTATTGAATAATATGCCATATAATTATTAAGACTATTGCAAGTTAGAAAATGGTTGCAAAGCCACTAAATGCAACATACATAAGTATTCCACTATTTTCTTTTCTATGTTCATCAAGATTATTTGAAATTTAAAATGTGTGCCAAGATTCCACTTTTAGTTTCGATATGTGCTGAGATTATCATCCTTTTAACTTTTATGGTCACATTAAAATTGTTTGAAATAGAATTGATGCCATGAACCTTGAGAGGAGCACAGTAACATTGAAGGAGGGGAGGCCAATGTCTCCCAATGACAAATTACATGCAAGATCTTCACTTACTCCATGCTACTGGCACATGCAAATAAATAAGGTACATCCATGGTAGCAATCCCGTTACAAACTATTCAAATACGAGTGAAATAACAATGTCAGCTGTAGAAACATTTTGCTGCCTACCATAAGAAAATTATCTTTATAAGTAGATTAAAATTTTATGAAAAACAACAATTACAATTATGTATGTAGTAATCATGAAATACTGTTATGAATATGATAAACTGGATTATATTTCATTTCTTATGAGAATGCCCTTACACATATAGCTTATAGTAAAAATATATCACTTACTACATCACATTTCTATGTCCATCCCACTGGGTTCGGCAACTAGCAAACCATTTCTTCTCTTAGTCATTTCTTCTTGTGGCTCAGTTTTCTTTTCATCATCTTTATTGACCTCTTTTAGTTTTGATAAAATATTTTCTCTAGGCTTCCAAACTACTAGGGACATCTGGGGCTTCTCTAATCTGTAAAAAGAAAAAAATATCTACATAAATACAGAGAAAAATATAGGTAATTGGAGTATAAAGATAAAAATATTATAGCATACTTTTTAGAGTTCTGCAACCAAAGGGGAAAAGACGGGTACCTATTACTAAGACTTCATTGTCTATTTGTCTGTCCATCACCAGACTGTATCTAAAGAACTGCAATAGCTAGACAGTTGAATTGCTCACAAATTATGTATTTCTGTTGCCGCTATACAACAAGTACTAAAAACACAATTTTTGGCCTTTATTGCTTGATATCAATAATGGCAACACAACACACAACAACACAAACAAGTGCCTACCGCACTTGAAATATTTGTCTGCATTGTTTACCTTGTCAATGATACGGAACCCTTTGTACAAGAGTTTGAAACACACTTGCCGGGTTTTTTCATAGAACTTTTAAATCAAATATAACCTGTTGTGGGTTTACTTAATACATAACCTAACAGCAGACCTAAAAAAATTTAAATCATAATTTACCTTTCAATAAGTGCAGCAGGTAGTATTGGTTCTTCCTGAATTTTCTTCAACTCCTCTGACAGAACTATTTTGTGTCCCTTTAATTTGTCACACAGGCCTGATGTGGATGGAGTATCCATGTTTATGTCCATGCATTCTTCATTTGCAAGTGAGTGTGAAGTGTATTCAGTTGATATATGGAGACCATTGAGATGCGCTGCCATCTTCTCTTCAGTGATCAGTTGTTTGGCTGGACTGGAACATAAAAACACAATTATTAGGTGTTTGTACTAACCAGAACATTATATTAAAGGACTATATGCAAACAATGAAAGTGAAATTGGTATGAACACTGTAGGCACATAGACAAAAAACTCAATATTCAGCCTTAACAAATGTGTAATAATAATCGCTATATAATTACATGGATTCTAACTTACATTACGGGTTCCACATCCAAACTCTTCCTTTTGCAATGTACAACAGGTGTCATCTGCGGTTCTATTTGAGGAGGTTGCGCTGTAAACTGGACCAGTTGAGGAGGAGACGTAAGTCCCCAAGGTAGGCCTTGAACGTTCCAAGGAGCTCCAGACGGTGCAGGCATTACATGAGGTCCCGGGCTATCCCGATTGTAAGGAAGTGACGAAGCCAAGGCCTGCTGCGCAAACATCTGCTTGGCGAGCTCATCCGACTGATTATATTGGTATGACGGATAGCCATATATGTCCATATTTATACACCTTTATAAAATAACTCAAATACAACAAAAAGTTTGTAGTATAGCTCCAAAAACTATCGAAAATCGCACTTGCAACAAAACGACACAATAACAATATGACTGACTGACAGTTCAAGTTTTTAAATTGTCTCGCTTGACATGAAAGAAAGGCAAGGCAAGGAATGTTCTTGAATATTCCAGGAACTAGTAAAAGAAAATTCATTGGATGTAGATGTATTGTATTGTAGAGTGGAAAATGGAATTTGGAATAATTTGAGGTTGAGAACAAGAATTTCGAAAGTGTAAGGAAGGCGTTTGTCACTCAATGAAAGTATACTTAATCGAAAAAAAAATCTAAATCCGGGTGGTTGTGTTCAGTGTTGTCACATACAATTTTGGTAATATGGTAGAACAGGATGCAAAGATTTGTAGAAATTGGTAGAACTTTAAATTAAAAATTGGTAGATCTACCACTCAAGGTTAATTCCGTTTTATTGATTAAGGGTGAAGACATAAAGATGCGGGTTACCGGTGGTACCGACATGTATGTACCGACTAGTGATGTTTCGAGTTGGCTATTTCATGGAATTGTAGAGATTCTTCCGACTCAAGTCCTGACTCGAATCTTGTTTTAAACAATATTCTAGTGTTAGTCAGTCCTTATTTGAATTTTTGTATCGCATTTCCAAAATGTTTCAAGATCGAAAATAGATGACTACTTGGCACATCACTTGTCAGTCGGTGCAGGTCGGTAACGATTACCCGCCTCTATATGTCTTCTTCACCCTAAGGATGCCACAAAAATGTGTAAAATAAATAAGTTTTTTAACTGTACTTTTCTTTAAAGATCCATCAATTGCTCACCGAGACGATTTAAAAGAGCCCAAACTCAGTAGAATTACTTTATCCATCATTACAGAGTTCCTATCCTAATGCCACCTACCAGCTCCATCATCAGTTGAATTAGCTCTGTATGTTGTAAGTTTTGTGTTTATCTTGTTTTTAAAGGAACATTTTCGGTAAAAAGGAATATCAAGATTATTTACAATATTCGACTAGTGAAGAAATACGGACTTTACGCTAGTTACATTACATTAGATTCGACACAGTAGTCAGTACAAATCATAGTTCAGTCATAAAAAAGTAATCAAAGTGGAGAATTGTCTATACTTTGGAAAATCAAAATAGGTAGATTTGAGGTCGAGAGCCCGAGAGTGGTGTATGTATAGGTAGAACGGAGGAAAAATAGGTAGATCTACTAAAAAGTTCGTAGATGTGACAACATTGGTTGTGTTCAGCTTCAGCAGAATACAGCTTTCTTACTTAAGACACAGATTAGATAATAGTACTACATACGTGCTTAGGAGCTAAGCAAAAAATGGCGGTTCAATAAGCCATTTTTTTCAGAACATGATTTATCAGGTTACTAATTCTTAAAACCGTCAAAACATGCTCAGTTATTATTTAAGCAAGCAAAATGTCCTACTGGCTGACTGGTAAAAAATGCGCTGAATGCTGCTGTTTTTTGTAGAACTCACGAACAACGACACACACAAACTCAAAAACCCAATGGACTTTCCAATCACTGATCATGTAATCTTTTTTTCCAAATGTAATTTTTTTTGTTTCCAATTTTCCAATGGATTCCCAGAAGAATCCCAGCTCTCAGTTGTCATTTTTGACAGACTGAACTGCGTCACACGTCAGCACAGATTAGTAAGAGTATGCACGTCAGTCAGTCTTAGATTATGTATCCTGCACACTCGCATGTGTTCTATCCATTTTAAAACCGAATGCTTTCAGAAAAAGCAACGGATAACTTATTTGGCAAATATTTGAATGTACGCTACAAATTTATGTTGCGTATTTATGTTATTATTTAATAAACTTACATCATTTAACGGCCCATAAAAGTTATTTGTTGACTATTTTATTTAAATTTTATTGCTCTGTAAGTTGTATAATTGGCGGACTTATTCTGTTCTATGACGTTAAAAATCCTATTTCCTTCTTAAACATTTTTTTCGTACACAATTTTTGTTTTATCCCTATGTTAATATTTTTTTGTACAAATAAATAAAGATTTTGACTGTAAAATTAAGTATTTATTGTAATTAAGGTTACTAGTGTATTTATATGGGTGGGGAGTAAATCTTTAGACATACTCTTTGTGATAATAGCCTCCTTGCGTCTTAATAAGGAGACTTGTAAATAACTTATTGTCTATGATGTTTGACATGATCTGTCGTTATGTCATTCTATCAACAACTATGTTTCTTTCTATGTCCTATTTTATTATTGAATAAAGCCAATATTCTATTTGGTCTTGTCTAAACTTATATCAATTTATTCAATAATATTTTTTTTGTGTCGCCAAATATGACTGACGGAAAAGAAAATTCATCTATGTCACGCTATTTGCGCCCCGAACGGTTTGACGTGGAACCTTCGATGACAGGTTCAGACCTCAAATGGGCCCATTGGAAATATTCGTTCGAAAATTTCATCGCACGGGAAGCTGCCCCAGCTGATCAAATACTTAAGTACCAACTCCTTGTCAATCATATATCTCCGACAATTTACAATATTATTCAAGCTAAGACCTCGTACGACGAAGCCATCAAAACGCTCAATGATGCCTATGAAAAGCGACAAAACATCACCCTAGCACGACATATTCTAATTTCAAGGAAACAACAGCCGGGCGAGTCAGTAGCTGAGTATACGAGAGCCTTAAACGTACTCGCTCGTGACTGCAAATTCACGGATGTCACTGCAGCTGATTACCAAAACGATGTCGTACGTTTAGCTTTCATTGCCGGGGTATCATCGCAGAAAATCAAACAAAGACTTCTAGAAAACTCCACTGACACTCTGGAGAAAACCTTGAACCTGGCTTTGTCTCTAGAATCTGCCGAAAGCACTTCACAACTACTTACAGTGTCACCTTCTATATCTGCTCATGCTAATGCTGCATCTGAAGCTCCAGAACACTCGCCGATGACCAATCTAGCAGCTACAAACACTCCAAACAGACCTCGACCTGATTCTTATCCTAACCAAACCAGACGACGATGTTTCTTCTGTGGTAGCAGTAATCTTCATCAGCGAAACAGATGTCCCGCGTTTAACGCCGAATGTCAGCTTTGTTACAAAAAAGGGCATTTTGCAAGCGTATGCCGTAGTTCTGGGCCCAACCCACGATCTGCTAATGCTATCGCCACAGATGACGAACTATCTCAACCTCAAGCTACTTACTCTAACTTGTCTAACATCTCCGCTGCTGCTCCTGCAAGTCTAAGAAAAGCAACTATACCTATTACAGTCAACGAATATCGTGCTGATGCACTTCTCGACACCGGTAGCTCAATTAGCTTTATAAACAAAAACCTAGTTCGCATAATCAACCTCAAACAAAAGCCATGCAAGCAAGCAATAACTCTAGCATCACTCAATAATGTCTCTCATGTCGACGGTCTATGTTATGCAACAATTCAGATTGGTGAACACAAGTACCAACATCAACCACTACTCATCATCAACGATCTATGTGCGGATATCATCATCGGGCACGATGTTCTCGGGAAGCACTCGTCACTCGTATTTCAATTTGGAGGAGACAAACAACCTCTCAAAATCTGCAATGTTTTAGAAGCGTCAGTCCCGCCAGCGTCAGTGTTCACCAACCTCTCACCAGACATAAAGCCTATAGCTATACGCTCAAGACGGCATTCTCAAGAAGACCAAGACTTCATATCAAACGAAATAAACAACCTACTTAAGGACAAAGTAATCGAACCCAGTATCTCGCCATGGAGGGCACAAGTACTCGTTGCCGGCGGAGGCCATCACCGTAAGCGCCTCGTCATCGACTACTCGCAAACAATCAACAGATTTACTGACTTGGACGCTTACCCACTCCCAAGCATTGATTCTATCATAACAAAAGTGGCAAAATACAACGTTTACAGTCAAATCGATTTGAAAAGTGCTTACCACCAAGTTTCAATCTTACCGAAAGAAAAAGTTTACACTGCATTCGAAGCTTGTGGTAATCTCTACCAGTTCACAAGAATACCGTTTGGGGTAACGAATGGAGTGGCGGCTTTTCAACGAACCTTGCAATACATAATTGACACTGAAAAACTTAAAGGTACCTTTGCTTATCTTGACGACGTAACTGTTTGCGGTAAGGACAAAACCGAGCATGACAAAAATCTTGAAATGTTCATGAAGGCCGCTGAAAAATACAAACTAACCTTAAACATAAACAAATGCACATTTGAATCAGAATCCATCAACTTGCTTGGATATACTATAGCGCACAACGTTATAAAGCCTGACAAGTCTCGATTGGAACCGCTAACGAATCTTCCAATCCCCACTGATACTGCTACACTGAAGAGAGCACTCGGTCTCTTCGCCCATTATTCAAAGTGGGTCGACAACTTTTCTACGAAAATCAGACCCTTAATCGAAGTTACTTTTCCATTATCTCAAGAAGCTATCACTGCCTTTCAAAACCTTAAAACTGATATATCAAAATCAGCATTAGCAGGAATCGACGATAGTGAAATATTTTCAGTTGAGACAGATGCTTCCGATTTTGCCATCGCAGCGACCCTATCACAAAAGGGTCGTCCTATCGCATTCTTCTCGCGTTCTCTCAACGACTCCGAGAAAAGGCAACCTTCAATTGAGAAAGAGGCCTGCGCCATAGTCGAAGCTTTGCGAAAATGGAGACATTTCCTGATAGCAAGACACTTCTTACTCATTACAGACCAGCAATCTGTCGCATTCATGTTCAATCAAACACACTCTAACAAAATAAAGAACGAAAAGATCGAAAGGTGGCGGTTGGAGCTCTCGTGTTTTAAATATGATATAGTCTACCGACCTGGGAAACATAACTTCGCCGCCGACGCACTTTCACGAGTATGCATGCAAATGAATACTGCCGCTTCTAACTCTAAACTAGTGGAACTACACCGAAATCTCTGCCATCCAGGGGTCACGCGCATGGTTCATTGGGTCAGATCAAAGAACCTACCGTACTCCGTAGAGGATGTAAAACGGATGACGGCCGCATGCCCAACTTGTGCGGAAATAAAACCACGTTACATGAAACATGAAGGGCATCTTATCAAAGCGACAGCCGCGTTTGAAAGATTGAACATTGATTTTAAGGGACCAATACCATCTAGCTCCCAGAACCGATACATACTGACAATAATTGATGAGTTTAGTCGTTTTCCTTTCGCTTATGCGTGTAAGGATGTATCTTCAAGAACGGTAATCAATTGTCTCGAAGACTTGTTCTCTACTTTTGGTATTCCAGCGTACATCCACTCCGACAGGGGTACATCTTTCTTATCGGATGAACTTAGACAATTCTTGTCTTCCCTCGGGACATCATGCAGCCGCACTACGCTAGACATGGGTCGTCGACGGTTTTCTCGTCGACGAAACTAGACCGTTGAATTTCGTCTATCGACTAGACGATCGACTAGTTGAATTCGTCGACTAGTTAACTTCTCGACTGCATGACTTATTAACTGTCTAGACGAGATAGACGATCGACGACCGACGCGTTATTTTAGAATTACAGTATAGGAAGGAGGTACGTAAGTTTAGCGTATGTATGTATATTATAAATCTTAAGAAAAATTTTGTATAAAATTAAATAATCTTCCCTTTATACTTTTTCAGGTTTAGAACTGACTGAATAGGCTTTTGCGTCTTCTTTCCCAAAATGATGCCACAACTCACTTTTTCCCGCCATTACATTCAAATACTTTAGTATGTATTGTCTACACTACACGATACGATCACTTTTAGCTATCTTTATTTACATATTTCCTAACAATAAGTACAATAAACACAACATTAAAACACGAAGTTTTACTAATTCACAACTATGCAAAATGCAGCGCGACGCGAAAGCCGAAAGATCAAAGTAAACAAACAAATTTAGTATTTGTATTTTTCTACGCCAAGTGAAAAGAGCTCACATAAATCAATACACAGATGCACACATCTGCATTCAGCCACGTCATTCTCTCTCTTTCGTAACTACCACAATACCCTATCTTACGTCCCTCTTAGATTACATTTAACGCGAGTCAAAACGGCTTATCTCTCAAGCGCGTTTGTTGTAATAATAACGTTCCTAACACGTAAAAAATAAGGTTCACTTTAGATTGTTTCGACGTAATCAACTACAGCAGCAAACGACGAAACGAGACGAAAACGAGTTTTTTTTGTCATAATAACTTTCTTACTTATTGCCTTTGCCTTAAAGTTTATTTTAGATTGTCTAAACGGGTTGTATTATTCGGCTACGTTAATAAGCGTTGACGTCGCGTGTCGACTGTTGCGTCGCGCGTTGATACGAACGAACTACGAAACGAAGTCTACTCGTTTAGCAGTCTATGAATTCGACTAGTCTATCAGAGAACGGTCGACCGTCCAACCGTTGACGTCGCGTCGACGGTTGATTTAACTAGTCCGTCTATTGAACGCTCATGTCTACACTACGCCCTACAATCCCCAGGGAAATGGACAGGTTGAACGTCTCAACGGCACCCTGTGGCGAACGATCCAACTAAACGTCAAATCAAACAATGAAGATATAGTAAACTGGGAAAAGGCACTGCTACCGGCGCTACACTCTATAAGATCTCTCCTGTGTACGAGCACTAACACAACGCCGCATGAACGCATGTTTAATCACCCACGACGTTCACAAAACGGAGAGTCTTTGCCGACTTGGTTACTTTCGCCTGGACCGGTGTTTATGAAAAGGCACGTAAGAAGCTCCAAGTATGACCCCGCTGTACAGGAAGTCCAATTGTTGCAGAGTAACCCAGAATACTCCTTTATAAGACTGCCTGATGGACGAGAGACAACAGTCTCCAATAGATCGTTAGCTCCAGCACCACGAGCTGTTGACGATGACCTTTCAGATGATGAAATTGACGATAATCAATCCGAAGAAATTTCTGCTATTCAAGACCCGCCTGCCAACATCGATCCGGATGCAGGAATCAGCCAAATTCGGCGTTCGGGCAGAGATCGCAGACCTCCAGCCTTCATGCATGACTACGTCTCTTCGTAGAGGGGGCGAATGTGATAATAGCCTCCTTGCGTCTTAATAAGGAGACTTGTAAATAACTTATTGTCTATGATGTTTGACATGATCTGTCGTTATGTCATTCTATCAACAACTATGTTTCTTTCTATGTCCTATTTTATTATTGAATAAAGCCAATATTCTATTTGGTCTTGTCTAAACTTATATCACTCTTACTAATCTGTGTCTATAATATACTTCGTCTAAGTCAGTCAGTATCTGTTATGGTATCTGTCCAGTGCACAGATTAGTAAGAGTATGTCTAAAGCTTAGAGTCTAAAGCAGGATACAGGTCTAGAGTCCAGTGCAGTGCGTCAGAAAACAGCTGTCTGTTCTCTTTTTTCTTTTCTTTTTCTATAATTTGCAATTCTGTACATTATTTTATGTATAAAATGTTTCCAGTAAAACGTTTTACTGTACCACACCTGAACTTATTGAAAAGACAAATCGTTTACGTGCCGAAACACAAGCCTCCTGAGCAAAAAGACTTCGAAATATTAAAAGATTTTCTGATACGAAATAAAAAGATACTGGTTCTTACTGGTGCTGGAATATCTACGGAATCTGGTAGGTAAATTAAATTCGCACTTAAGCTTTATACCACCTTAGGTAATAAGTATGTTCTTTATGTCCTTTCTCAGTTTATCTCGCTTTTCATCATAGAATATTTGTATGTATTAGTTGCATTGCATTGCACCTTTTATAGGAATATTTTTCAGGAATTCCTGACTACAGGTCTGAAGAGGTAGGCCTGTATGCACGCAGTAATCATAAACCAATACAGTATCAGGAGTTTGTCAAGTACCCTAAAGTCAGGCAAAGATATTGGGCCAGAAACTTTATTGGTTGGCCTCGGTTCAGCCAAATTGAACCAAATGCCACACATCTTGCTATCAGAAGTCTAGAGCAGGTAGAGAGACTTAGTATTAATTAATATCACATTTTATAGCATAAGTAAAAATTGTTTTACTATCTTGCAGACAGGCAAAGTTACAGCTGTTGTTACACAAAATGTAGACAGACTTCACCACAAAGCAGGTTCTCGTAAAGTTATAGAACTTCATGGCACTGGTTACATTGTAAAATGTCTTAAATGCCCATATGAGATTGGACGAGAGGAACTTCAGGCAGAGCTTATGAGGAACAATCCTGACATGAAAAGCACCTTCTCCATGATCAGACCTGATGGTGATGTAGATTTAACTCAAGTAAGGACCATAATAACATTAAATATAATGTGTTTTGTTATTAATTTCTGTTATGTACTCATTATATTGTTTTTTTTTAGGTTCAAGTGGACAGATTTAGGACACCTCTATGCCCGAAGTGTGAAGGTCCTCTAAAACCTGATATAGTGTTTTTTGGAGACAATGTTCCCAAACATAGGGTTGAGCAAGTAAGACAAGAAGTTAGCTCTAGTGATGCAGTTTTTGTTCTAGGTTCAAGTTTAACTGTATATTCAAGTTATAGAATAATTTTGCAAGCCAAAGAAGAGAAGAAGAATGTTACAATATTGAACATTGGCCCAACAAGAGCAGATGATATGGTGGATATCAAAGTCTCCACTAAATGTGGTGATATTTTGCCAGAGCTGTGCAAATCTGTGTGTACCTGAATATTATAGTCAATATAGTAGTAAAGTGACATCAATCTTACCTCATATCAAATTTTATTTTTGCTATTATGTTATTGTGATTTATTATGTTATTATTATAAATAATAAAAAAAACTTAGTTTGAATTTCATTTCAATTATTATTGTATAAAAAAAGAAAGGGATACAAAAGTTATCATTCTTCACCATGTTTGAAATAAAACAGTGATTCCTTATCAATTTTACAAATATTTGCAATTCATACTCATGTTTTGAAACAATGAATAAGAGATAAGTAGAATTTTTCATAATGATGAATACAAGAACACAATGAGATCACAAAAATATTTTTATTGTTAAAATGACTACTAAAATTCTGCAACTGAACATTGGTTTTTTAGATTTTTTATAGACTATACAAGAACCTTAAATACTACTATTGGAATTTAATCATAGTGTTGACTGAATGCATGTTTTCTATGTAATGTATAGAATGGTAGGTGGTGGTAGTAAGTAGATCTCAAAATGACTGTTTAATGGTATGATTTGAGACAATTCTAGCACATTCTATTCTGAACATCTAAAAATATCAATTAAAATTCCATTTGACGGATAAGTATTTCACTGATGTCGCTTTTTTCATGAGCGACAAGAGATTTTAGTATTATGGATAATAGTTTGTAGAGGGATCACGATAGATGTTACTGTAACAGGTAAGTACTACAGTGTTTTCATTCATTAGGACCTATGTATGTACAGTATAACTAATTACTTACGGCAGTGTTCAAAATGTGTTTATTGTATTTATATAATTCAAAAGATATAATCGATTAATAAAATGGATCTCTTATGTCTTATCCTATTCATTGTTCAGCGTCTATAAGTATCAGTTTATTGATTTTTATTATTTACTAGGTATTTATTTATCTTATAACCAGCAATATTCTTAAAACTTATTAGAAACCAATGGCTTAGTTCACAGTTCACACATTCTTTCTTAAAATGACTGCTAGTTAACACAATTAATTAATTAAATTGCTATTGTGGTCTATATTCTGTATATATTATTTTCACAAATCGAAGATGAGAATCAATAAAAACATTTAAAAGAGAAATACATCAAGACAGAGAACAAAGGATTTGACACACTGGATCCATTCTGTGGTCAGCTCCATACGAAATTGACCAGTCGGGCAGCATTTCTATTGATCAGGCAGAACGCCTTTAGTGTGTCAAAGCCTTAAAACTAGTCTTTCTCACACAAGCAGTATTATAAATTTTGCTCCTTGCAGAGATTTGTCTTGCTGGCCAATTTATGAACTAAACCATTAAATTAAAAAAAAACAGGTGTTTAGGATTGTCCAGTATTATCATTCTTACATAAAGACACATGTATGAACAAATTACGTCTTACACAGTCATGCATGTGTTTGATACTGCTTGACTAAGGCTAAAAAAACATTGACCTATTACTAACTATCTTAAAACTGTTTCAGAAGATGGTACAGTTAATATTTCAAGTGAGACTTAAAGACAATTTGTGTCATTAATAACAGGATTGAAATGTTATATTTACGACAATATCGAGACTGAAATCTGAATGCTCAATGGTAAATATTCTGCATTACAATTTGATTGATGCAATCAAATTTTTTCAGAAGTTGTCTGTTATTATTATAATCAAAACCTACTGCTAAAATTAGCCGAGCGATAGTAATCAGAGCTTTGTTTGTACACAAAAAAACAGCATAAGATACTGCAACTGCTCTATTTGACAGTGTCGTAATTCTTCTCACTGTTGCTTACTCAATGGAGAGTGATCTCATCGATGTTCAACATAATTTCAATAGCATGAAGAGCTTTAACTTCAAGACAAGGCATGTAGCTATACAACTTTACAAAGAAGGTTTTTGAATTAGGGCCTTAATTTTAAATACCTTTTCGGTGTGATCTTAAGTGTGTGAAGCGCGGGTGCCCGCTTAACGCAGTTTCTGCCCTTACGGATGATGATGCTATTGAAATTACGTAGTACACTGTAACGCAATCTCGCTACACTTAGCAGTCTTAAAATCACAATTAAATTATTTCCACATTGAAATGTTTTGTCACTACAATAAAACCGTAATGCTTTAGGCCGGCCGCATGAGGTAGACGCCTGCGCCAATACAGCAGGATACAAGATAAACCCGGATAAACTAAAGGTCACAGTTGCTAATTATGTTATAATATTTATTATAATCAGTTTAATGTTTGTTAGATATAACTGCTTGAGTAGTTTAATTTTGACTTGAACTTATAAATCTGGTCTGAATTACATACCTACTTACATATTTACTATATGGGATGAATTTCAGTAGTAAACAGAAAATCTAAATTCTTGTAGTGTCCAAATCTTAAGTTATCATAGCTGGCTTTGTACTGGCGCGGGCAATCTCGACAGCAAATCGCAGTAGTTTCAATCAGAAAAAAAATATTGGTAAATTTAATATTATTCATAGATGTATCATTCACCGCACAGTTCGCTGCGTTACCTTACAAGCGGTCCGTTTGCCCACGGACGGTATTGCCTATTGTATGGAACATTATAAGAAGTAGTCGGCCTGTGGCTTCTTGGAGGGAACGCCCCGGGACTCCTGCGGCGCAGCCTCGAATATTGTGAACTCGCGCTGGAGATTTTCGTTAAGTTCTAATATAGCAGCCACGTTGCCGCATCTGGAAATAATTTAAGATTCGTGTAAGGATAGAAATTGAACGACTATGATGATGAGCAACCATGTAAATAGGGCAACAATTTAAAGGTGTAGAATATTAGGTTTTGGTTTTAGTGGAAGCTGATTCAAATAGCTTGAGACAGAAGAAATATGCAAGGTCCAAGGACTTCTTTATTAAACCCCTTTGTTTCAAAAAAACTCGACTCGCGGACTCGCGCACTGAGGGTTCCGTGCCAACTTTAACTGAATTAGGGATTCTTACTTCCACTTAGCCAAAATACCACAATATTTTGTTGACCGCAAACATAACTTTGTTTTTCATAGTGGTTGTATGAAAGACAAAGTTATATTTGCAGTTGATAAAAATGTGCTATTTCTCAAAAACTGCTAGTTCGATTTCGCTCAAACCAATTTTCGTTGAAAGTTTATGTTAAGATCTACATTACACATTTTTTTCAAAATTTTCACTTCCTTAGTGCAAAAGTTAGATGGGGGGTACGCCCACTTTAATGAAATGAAATGTATTTGCCTAAAACACTTTACCACTTTGGAAGCGTCTATATCTCAAACGTTAGACTTTTAGAAAAAATGGTTTTAGAAACCTCAATGTCATTTTGAAAGACCTATCCATAGACACCCCACACGTATAGGTTTGAGTAAAAAAAATTTTTTTGGTTTTAGTTTCATGTATGGGAGCCCCCCCTATAATATCATTTTTTCAAATTTTTTGTACTTGAATCGGAAAGCGGTAAAAAGGATACACCTACCTACCAAGTTTCAGCGGTGTGATGCTAATAGTTTCAGAATAAAGTGGCTGTGACATACGGACGGACAGACAGACAGACTTGACGAAACTATAAGGGTTCCGTTTTTTGCCATTCGGCTACGGAACCCTAATTACTAGAAACAACTGATAAATCTCGCATACCTGTAGCAGTAGTTGGGCGCCGACCAGACGGTAAGTACGGTCTCGTTGAAGTGCCACTTGTAGCCCTCCATGACGAGCTGGTGCGCGCGGCATATCATGTCGATGTCGTTCGACACGTTGAACTGCGCGACCACGTCGGAGCCGAACAGGTAGCCCGCGCCGCGCGGAGACACGCCCCAGCCTTGTGTGTCTGAAATTAGGTTTTGAATTGATGTAAAGATAAATCTATACAAATATTTTAAACACAACTAAGCGAAGTACGCGTCGAGACAGTTTTCTTGTTTTACCCAAGACACGAACAAAAACATACGGCAAAAAAAGTCTTGCGTTTGAAGGTGTACAGTTTTATAACAACATACCCTCTGATATAAAAAGTGTAAACTCATTTAACACATTTAAACATAAAGTGGGTGTGTATGGTGTACTAATGATGTTCAACGGACGACGGCATCGAATTCATAATAAATACCTATGTGTAATTAATGTTCTCATGTAAGTGACACATTGTCTTTTTGAGAATAAAATTTCTATAAACCTAAATATTTTAAAGCTGAAGAGTTTGTTTGAACACGCTATTCTCAGGAAGTACTGGACCAATTGCGAGAATCCTATATTTTTTTACAGTAACATGATGATCTAGGATGATGATCTAGGAAGTGACACTATCCAGGGTTGTATATTATTACTCGCATTTTGAAGCGATGGCTGCGTTCGATCCCCGGGTGGGGCCAAAAATATGTGTATGTTTTTCTGTTCAGAAATACTCAGGGTAGCCTGGAGTTTGGAAGTTGGCGATGTTTCACCACCGTGCCTCGGAAAGCACGTAAAGCCGTTGGTCCTGCGCCTGATCTCTCTCCGGTCGTGTCAGATTGCTGTCCCATCCATCTGGCTATGAGAGTGACAGGAATAGAGAATGCACCTGTGTTTGCGCACACACTTGTACTCTTTAATATGTCCCGCGCAGACGGTTAGTCGTTGTGACCGGCCACCATGGCCGAAATCGGCTAGGGGGACTATTATTATTTAATGTGCGCTTGCTCTTAATTAATGTCAATTATAATCAAATGATTACCCTCAGGATCACTCCACAGCAGGTCACACATGGGTCCGTCGTGTGGCACTTCTTGTTTGCGGTCAATGGTTCGTATCTGGTCCAGTGTCTGTATGGAGGGACTGAGCCCTCCGTGCACGCAAAATATCCGCCCGTCAATGATCGCAGACAACGAAAGGTAGTCAAATATTTCTGTGCAGTACCTAGATGGTACATAAAAATATATTTTATTCAAAAGTTTAAAGTAGAAAAAAATACACACAAACTTAACAGAAAACAGGGTGAATTAAACATACCTCCAAACTGTAATTGAGCCATATTTTCTAAGGCATTCGTCATAAAAACCATAAACCTGTGTGATTTGTCTTGATTCATGGTTACCACGAATTAATGTTATTCTGTCTGGATAGCGCACCTACAAAACCAATGAATTAATTAAAATCAATACACAAAAAAGAAAGTTGTGTTAGTTACAAATTATAACTCAAGAACCAGTAGACTGTTTTTATTATTTTTACTTAGTTGGATTTGTTGCCCTCAATAGGATATAGGGAGGAAAACGAGGTTTCCCGGAACTGCTGGTAATAAAAAAATGGAATAGCTGTGGTTGCTATTTCTACATTGTTACTGTACTTTCTCACATTTGAGGTACAAGCAGTTGTGAGGCCAATTTGTTATTATTGATTTCTAACAATTCATTATCTGCAAAGTTTTGAAAAAAATATGTAAAGGCAATATTTGTTTTTTTTACAATTCAGATCATATTTACTGCCTCACCCAATGGTTGACTGGAAGAGAATGCTATAAAGCATTAAGTCCGCCATTTTTACATAATTTTGTTTGTGCAATAAAGCATATATTAATAATTTATGTTTCAGTCAAAGAAATTAATATCTGAATAACTATCAAACTATCTGATAACTCCTTATAACTTGTGCCAAGAAGGAAACAGTGATTTGACTTAGAAAGGTAATTTTAAACATCTAAATGCTTTATTTCCTTTCATCAGTAAATACTTAATTAGAAGTAAGGTTATCAGTGCGATAACATTTGGATGCAAACATTATCTAAGGAACTTAATCACAAACACCAATCACCAACGCATAACAAATATTGAACATATTAGATTATCTCTAAATTTAACTTCAGGTTTAACTTACTTTTAATGCCAGTAATAATAAGAAAGTCTCTACAGAATAGAATCCTCTGTCCACAAAGTCACCCATAAATAAATAGTTAGTTTCAGGAACATCACCACCCACTTTGAAGAGCTCTTTTAAGTCATAGAATTGACCATGTATATCACCACAAACCTAAAATAAATTGTGAATTTTAGTATATTTTCTACACATAACAATCATTTAGACCTGCTTACTTACCTCACCTTACCTTAATAGGTATATGGTAGAAATATGGTTTAACCAATGATAATGACAATTATATAATACCAGAATAATTAGGGTTCCGTAGCCTAATGGCAAAATACGAAACCATTATAGATTCCTCAAGTCTGGCTGTCTGTTGGTATGACACAAAACTTCTACTAGCATTACACAGTTGAAACTTGATACGAAAGTGTATCCTGTGTAGGGTTTCTATGGATAGGTCCTTTAAAATGACATTGTGTTTCCTAGTTTTTTTTATAAGTCAAACATTTTTAAGATAGATGCTTGCGAAGTGTACTTAACATTTGAACTCAGCAAGCGAAAGTTTTGAAAAGAATACACTATGTAGGTCTTCAGAAATATTTTAAACTAAAATTGGTTTAAACGAGATTGAACTGGTAGTTAGTGAGACATTGCACATTTTCAACTACAGCATTTAAACCTGTAGTCATTTATACAATACCTATAAAAACAATGTTATATTTGCTGTCAACAAAACATTGTGGTATTTTAGCAAAGTGGAACCCTTCATACACTTGTGTGACTTGCACTTTTGGCCGGTTTTTTATTATCTGTCTCATCAGTCCATGTATAGGTTACATGATCACTCTCCCATTATTCAGACCAGACTGACAGAAAACGGTAACCATTGCTTAAGATTAAACTGTAGGTTCAGCTTTAATGAACAAGTATATGGGTTTTTTTTTGGGAATGGAGAGCTGTAAATCTTACAATTGGAACTGCTTTCACAGGTGGAAAAGCAAGTATAAGTGTTTTTAGTTAGGGTATCAATTTGTGTGCCAATCATGTGCCAATGTTGTGTATGCGCTTTTAAGGTATAATGAGGGTATACCATTGATTTATGCAAAGTACAAATATATATATAGGTATTTACCGTGACAGGGGAATCGACACGCTGGACATTACTCTCTTCGACAAGAATTTCACGAGCCTTTGCACACAATGCCTTAACCTCGGCCTCCATTATTATCTCGCATCTCTTCAACTGCTCAATTTGGCGATCGAGATCACTAGTGTCCGACATTCTGCTAACTTATTCCCAACAGTAAATCTGCAAACACATTACAAAATATTAGCGGTTAATGTAACAGAGTTGCTTGTATCGCATCACATTCAACAAAATTATAAATTCATTGAAAAAACTTCGTCAACCATTAATCATTTTATCTGTGGATTCTTATTTTATTCAAAGCTACTTACAAATAATTAATAATTGTGAAGTACTGCAGGATCGACAAGCATCAAACAAGCTGTAATTCGTCAATCAAACAATTCTAAAATCAGTCCGCCATTACTCACACTCACACACAGATGAATGATAGATATTATGTCATTCATTTGTTACAAACTTCACGATACAGATAGACAAGAAGCAAGCAAACGGAAGTCCACAATAGGTGGCGCTAGTCTACTATAGATAGGTTTTTTCGTTTCGTTGATTTCTTCGCCCTTTCTGGGCGGTTGGGGTGACGGGCGATAGCCCTTTTCCCCGGCTTCAACTCAGGAGCCCCGCAGGACTCCCGGTGTTCTGGGATGGCCGCACGTTGTCGCGCAGCCTGCAAGGTGCTGGATGTGCCCCACTCGCAACTGCCCCTCTTCCTGTTCCCGTGAGTGTCTGCCATTCCACCTCCAGCGGAGTGTCCAGGGTGATTGGGCTTGTCCAGGCCCCGGTACTCAAGCCTTCTTTGGCAGGACAGAGACACTCAGGGTTAAGGCAGGAGATAGGGGGCGATAATGGGGCTGTGGTTCGTCAGATCCGGTAGGTGCACGTCGATCGTTGTGCCGGCGAGCTCAAGCCTCGGTGCGTTCCCGGGCGAACATCAGCCGGCATGAAACGGTGACGCGGGTCGAGTCCGTGGAGTGTCAAGTCCGGTGGTGGGCGCTGCAAGGCTGGCATCCGCTTACGGGGGCACGTCTGTGTCCTCGTCGACCAGGAGCATCCTGGGCAACGGCCGCCTTGGCTGGACGTCAGGAGGTCGCGCATGCAGAGGCGCGATGCCACGTAGGTGACGGTGAGGGCCGTTGTCTGCGCGGTCGAACATGCGACGCGCGAGTCCGACAACGAACTCCTTTACCGTAGGCATGCAAAGGTCGCGAGCGATGACGTCATTCCTGACGTAGCGGCCGGCTCCGGTGATCACCCGCAGCGAGATGTTCTGCTGGGCCTGCAGCGCCTTTTGGAGGGTTTTGGAGCACAGGGCGTACCATGCTGGGGCAGCGTAAGTTAGGCGGGACCGGACATATGTCTTGTAGACGCTGAGTTTGGTTCTCAGGGGTAATCGAGATTTTAGGACAGGTCGTAGCATATTCCGCGCCATTTTGGCCATGCGGATAGCGTGGCTGACTTGCCACTTCATGCATAGGGACCTGTCCATACGGCACCCGAGATAAGTGACCTGAGGAAGCCACTCTATGTCGGTCCCGCGCAGCTGGAGTGGTGGTGGTAGTCGTCTTCTTGCCCCTCCAAAGAGTATGGCTGAGGTTTTCCTGGCGTTCACTGCTATCCGCCAGTGATCGAGCCAGGCAGGCAGTGCGTCCAAGAGCCGTTGAGTTTTCTCAGCAGCGTACTCGGGATTCCACGAGGATACGAAGTAGGCGCTGTCATCCGCGTAGAGCGCCAACATCGCGTCTGGGTCACCCTCGCCTAGGTATCCTGTGAAGGTCGGGATGTCGTTGGTGTACGCCGCGTACAGCAACGGAGACAAACAGCTGCCCTGTGGCACGCCGGCTTTTATGGGCTTAAGGTCCGAGGTAATATCTTCCACTGCCACCTTGAAGTGGCGTCTCTCCAGGAAGGACGCGATAAGGTGGAGCAAGGCTGGCGGCAGGCTGGTCTCGCCGAGCTTGTAGAGAAGTCCGGGGTGCCAGACTCGGTCAAAGGCCTTCTCGACGTCCAAGAAGACCCCCACAGTGACGTGGCCCCGATTCTGTGCTTCGGCGAGCTGGTGAAGGACTCTGGTGAGCTGGAGCGTCGTAGAGTGGCCGCTGCGGAATCCAAACTGTTCCTCACGAAGGGGAATGTGAGGGCGGACTCGACGCAGCAGTAGGCGCTCGAAGAGCTTCGCCACGTGTGACAGCAGAGTTATAGGCCGGTGGTTCTGCGGATGGCGGCGGTCCTTGCCTGGTTTGGGCAGGACAATGACACGGCCCTCCTTCCACGCCTCCGGGAAATGGTGCGTCCGCAGGATGCCGTTAAAGAGTCTAGTCAAGGTAACTAGACCCTTGTCGGGGAGCTGGGTGAGCATCGCGGTCGTCACTCCGTCCGGTCCTGGCGCCTTCCGCTTCGGTAGCCGAAGGACGGCTCTGCGCAGCTCGACGGGGGAAATGAAATCTTCCCCCCGAAGCGGGGGGGGGTTCAGCTGCGAGTAGATAGCTGACGCGCTGCTCGACGTGGTGATGGTGTTCCTCGGCGGTCGGGTTGGCTGGGTGCGCAGTGAACTGCACTGCCAGGTGGTCGGCCAGTAGGTCAGCCCTCCCTCGGGCATCGTATACCCGGTTTCCTGCGCAGTCTAGCAGTGGGCATGCTGGGGGCGTCGTGCGGGTAAGTTGGCGGTTGAGCAGAAACAGATCCGCGAGGCTGTCTGTGGCTTGGTCTATGCGAGTCTCCCATGACTCACCTCGCCAAGCCTTCACAGCCAGAGCGAACTCAGCGGTGACCCTGTTCAGCTCCGTCTTCGTCCTCGGGCAGCGGTATAGGCCCCACAGCCTGCGTAGCTCCCGCTTCTCACGCAGGCGCTCCTTTAGCCGAGGGGGGAGGTCCTCTCTTCGGGCGGTGCGCTTGGGTGGCGCGCTCGTCGCCTCCTCTTTTGCCTCCTGGATGCGGAGCAGTATGTGGCTGGCAGCAGTCTCAACGTCTTCCGCGCTCGACAGCGGGCCGGGCAGTTTCAGGTTAGCCAGCGCTGTCGAGTATCTGGTCCAGTCTACCCGGAGGCGGGGGGGACGGGGCAGGGCTAAAGTCAGGGAAAGAGAGGTCGTTATTAGGATAGGGAGGTGTTGAGTATCCGCGTCATAGAGTGCCTCCACGGATACAGGGTTGGGAAGCGATTTGCAAAGGACAATGTCCAATACGTCTGGTTGTAGCTGAGCGTTACTAGGGATATGGGTGGGGGAGTCTGGGCCTTGGATTGTAAACCCCACCTCCTCTGCCACTTGACTTAGAGCTCTGCCAGCCGGGTTGATGAGACGCGAATTCCACTCTGGGTGTTTCGCGTTGAGGTCTCCCGCCAGCAGAGTTGGTGTGTCCCCTTCGAATAAGGGACGGAAGTCATCCGTGCATACCTTGTGTAGGCGGTTTATAGGCTGCGTAAAGGCGGAGCTCCCTGCCGTCTACACGTATCCTCACGCCTATGGTGGCTGTGGAATCGTAGGGGGTCAGGGTCAGCTCCTCGTGCAGCACGTCTCGCCGCACCAGTACAGCCGTGCCGCGGTACCCCTTCCTCGACGTAGGCGACGTCTCATCTCGCCTGTATGCGTGGTAGTTCGGAACGCTGAAGGTCTTATTTGGCATGAGATGGGTTTCGCCCAGGAGGATGACGTGCACGTCCTGCGACTGGGCGAGAAGGCGCAGTTCGTTTCTATGGGGGTCTATGCCCCCGGGGTTCCAGTATAGGACTCTTAGGTGATTACGATCGAACGTGTCTGCCTAAGAGTCTGGACATCAGAAGCTGAAGGGCATCTTCGGTGTCTTCTCCGAAGAATGTCTCCAGCAGCACACGGATGAGGGCAAGACATCCCTCGCGCTGGGCCGTGGTTGGCTCGCCCGCCTGCGGCGCTTCTGTGGCAGCTGTAGCTGTGCAGCCATGCAAGGGCGCCGAGGGGCGCTGTGGCGCGAATTTGCGAGGGGCAACCGGCGGTGCGCCAGGGGGGCGCTGAGGTGTTAGGTGTCGCTGAGGCACCACGGGGTGCAGTGACGCCAAAGGTCGCCGGGGGGGCATCGGGCGCTGGGGCGCCCGTGGAAGCTGTGTCGCCATGAGGCGGTTGGACGTCGGTGGGCGCTGGGATGCCAGGGTACGCTGGGGCGCTAGAGGACGCTGGTGTGCCAGGGAGCGCTCGGACGCCAGGGGGCGCTCAGATGTCAGGGGGCGGTGGAGCGCTTGGGGGCGCTGTCGTGTCGGGGCACCAGGATGGCGCTGTGGTATGGGGCCGTCGGTGTGCTCTGACGCCGCCGGGCGCGTGAACGCCTGCACTGCGGCCTCCAGTTGTGGGGCCGGCGAGGGCTGGGGGCGCGCTGGTGGAGGGCGATATGGATCATCCGTCAGCGCATTGGGTGACGACGCAGCGGCAGGGGCGCCGACATCGTGCTCTTTGTTGTCTCTGCCGCAGCCGGCGCGGCGGCGGCGGCGGCGGCGACGACGAGGGGCTGTATGACCCCGCTCGATAGGGTCATTAGCGGGCGGTGCTAATGTGGCGCCGGGGCGGGCCTCAATAGGCCTAGATAGGTAGTTCATATTTTAAGATAACACTGCCATCTTTTGTCAAGTAGTTATACTACTACCTAAAATCTCAAAGCAATTAAGTACTTATTAACTAGTTCACGATATAAGATGGCGCTACAAAATGTTGGTGAGCTCAGAGCTGTAATAAGCGCTATCTATTGTCGAGTAGCTGAACTATTTTTAGCAACCTAAATTACAAGAATGTTTCAACAACTAAGTATTTGAATATTTAACAGATGGCGCTACTGACGTTAAAGAGCTGTATTGACATATTCACATTTCACTCATTGGTCTATCAACTGTCAAGTTAATTTGTTTGTCACAAATATGCACCAATAATAGAAGCGTGTATCCAACTACCTCTTGTGTAATTGGTGGCTTTTCAATTGAATTTTGACTATTTTGATTGTGCGAGACACTGACAGACTAGTTTATGTTTTGCAGGCGCCAGGCGCCTTCTGCAAATAATTCTGTCGTGAATTCGGGGTGTATTTATAATTCGTGAAGACTTACCTACTGGACTGTATTTTGTGTTTTTGTGATTGTGTTACAAGAATTAACAATGGGCAATATCCACACCGTCGGTCCAAACGAGGCTCTCATAGTTTCAGGTACGCTAGATAAAAAATCGATTATTTTCCTCAATCTGTTTTTGTTTCACATAATATATTGCTTCTTTTTCATTATGTAGGTCCTGATTTCAGGAACTATGAAAAGTGGTTTAGTGTTTGACAGGGATTATTGGTTAAAAGTTTTGTTTTGCCTGTTTACAGGAGTTTGTTTTGGAGATGGGTAACCTACGTTACTCTTAGTTTTTATTAAATCATCTCTCTAATTCTAATAAGTGAGTGAAGTTTTTCATTGTGTAAGGTAAGATCTTAGCACTTTTATAAAGAATCAGTTGCTTCAGGCTACAGCTTACCGTAGAACCAAGGATGAACCTAATCTTTAATGTAATTTTACTATGAAATTTTGCATTTAATTGAACTACTTCTTGGTACCAATATGTCAATTTCAAATCTTTTTTCTTTTTCCAAGCTGTTAATTCATTATCAACATATTTTGTCATGTAGGTGATGGATGATTCATTAAGACTCCGTTATGGGCAATAAATTATGTATTCCATTCTTTCCAAGTTGATATGCTCAGGGATTCCCTCTAGATATTAGTAATTATGTAGATAACAAAACAGAAGCATACCTTTGACATTTTATCTATTAGGATTCGGTAAGGCATATAATTTATTCATATTTATTTAAATTTTGTTAAATTGCTGCTGAGTAGTGATGATTCTCTATTGGATTGTAGAACTCAACACTAAATTCATTGAAAGGATCATAAATAAAAATTACATCACTGCATTCCATGATGTAAGTATTGGAGTCTGAATGTAGGTGTGGCCAATTAGAGTCTGAACCCTTTATGCATTAATAAAACAAACAAAATAAATCATAATGGTGATAGATCGCATTGAATAAAGCAAGCAATTTTTTTTCATGATAAGTAATGTATTACTAAGTAGTAAGTACTTATCATTTCATTATCAGTATCTAATGTGTTTACCTACAAGACTCTCATTCTTATTGCGATCATCAATTCAGAATGTTATCTACTGATAGTGACTTTGTGCTGTTTGCATGCCGAACTATACAGGTTGTACAAAAAGTACAGATAAGCAGTTAGACTATATAGGTATTTTATGACTTATCTATCATATAAACCGCTACTAGTGTTTGTCTGATCACTTTTTGATCTTTTGTCTTTTGTAGTCCATTTTTAATGTAACCACACAATTCTTCTTCATTTATGTTAATTTGTTAGATTGGTTACGGCCTTCGGCGTTTGTCGTGTAATACGAGCGCCGGCCTGTCTATTTCGCTAATGGTTTAATTGATATTGGTCTAATTAGAGTTTCGTCTCATGGGTATTTTTTTTTGAAACACTGATATCAGCTCTTGGACAAACATAAACCTGCTATTTATTTGGTACTCTTCTGATCAACACATTGCCACATATCGAAAGTCAATCGTTCAATAAATAAGACATCTGTTTTTTGTATCAATTTCGAAACCTGTTTTGTGGTTGGAAGGTTTTTTATTATTAATTGTTATGATGTTTTAAGATTCCAAAAGTCTTGATTGCATTACGACATGGATGATATGCAAAATGGATTACCGTGAACGAAATTAAATTAGAAATGAAGACTACGTAGAAAAACTCATGTAAATGGACCATAACGGACATAACCCTGCGAATCAGTAAGCTCAAGTCGCAATTGTCACAGCATATAACGCGGAGAACTGATGGCCATTGGTCTTGGGACAGAAGTTTTGGATTGGGGACCCTTCGATCAAAGACTCGGCAGCATAGAAAAGAAGCGTAGAAAGCGTAAAAAGATCTGTCCAACCTTGTAAAGCTCGTAGGATAACTCTGCAGCTGGTCGCTGTGGAAACCGCGGAAGAGGCCTATGCTCAGCAGTAGACGTCCTTTGGCCACAGATAAGTAAATAGTTACCTACGTAACTTTGGCTGATAATGACGCTGACGATATGAAACTAAATAGCGATTTTGTTTTACAGTAACTTTTGGATACTGAACGACTTATTATGAATTAGAATATATTTTTTTTAACACTCACAGTGTTTATTTTATACTGAAAAGAATGACCGACTCGACCGACGGCACGGTAGCTCAATTGGAAGAGCAGTTGGCCCGGTTAGCCAGAAAGATGCTGGTTCGAAACCCGCCCGTGCGCAATTTTTGGTTTCTTATTCCATCATTTCGACTTATTATGAATTGCACCAAGGCCACAAAGCATCATACATAATACGTCGCTGATGTTCGAAAACTATTATGCTAATAGGCTGCTCTGCGAATTCTATGAAAATAATTGCTGTTTAGGTGCCCTTGTACAATATGTAATGGTGCTAGCCAATGCCGGTCAACTGGGAATTGTATCGTAAACAATTTGCATACAATTTTACTTGTAATGTTATATCATTACCTAAATTTCGAATCCTCCGGTTATAGATTTCTGATACGTCGCAGTTATCTCAGGACATACAGGTCAATTGATGACTTTTTTTTTCCAAAGACTCCAAAACGTTTCGCCTGTTCATCGCCGTATAGCAAATCCGCTTGCGGTACCTATTGCTGCTTACTATTTGGGCTTATGGTACATAAGAGGAAAACGATCAGTGATTTATTGGGAAAATAACCTTGTTTGTTTATATTTCAGGTACGAAAGTGTATCCTAACCAGTCGTCTACTTTATAGGTAACGTAAACGATATTCTTGATAAGGATTAAAATATCCGACACTACGTTTTTTCTTCTCTGTAATATTAACTTTATAACGAACTACTTATATTAATTATTTGTTTTACACACAGTTCCTATGTCCACTCCATCCTGAAACCCTGTCACTATCCATTCCAGAGCTCCTGAATATTCGCTTCATTGTGCTTTAGTGCTTATAGCAATTCATCGCTCATGCTTTTACAGTTAAATATTTATTTCATGGCATTGTTGATTTGTTTTGATGTTAAAAAGGATCCTTTATTTTGAAGTCGTTCGTTTTACTACCATGTAATCGTCATAATATTATGTAAACAATATTAAGTATATTACAGGTATTATGTTATATGAGATCTACTCTGTTGTCTGTTGAATAACTTTAGCATCATCCATCACATCATTTATTTAATTAGACAATTAAATTAGTTAATACTTAAATATACCTAAATGCCTACCTACTTAATGTTTCTTATCCGTATGTGGTTAGCGCTACCTTTGCGGAATAACTACAAGCGTAAAGTAACCAAACGCAGGGGAGGCCGGATTCAGTTGCCCTGTAAACTGTAGGCCTAGGTTGATTGACCCTGACTTCCTTTTAAAATTTATCTTCTAAAAATAGACTGCAATAGTAACGATTAATCAATTAATCAAACCAATAATACCAGCCAGACATAGTTAGAAGAATCAGTGGCGGTGGAAAGAGAAAAAATGAAACTCGTATTGCTACTTTTGAACTTAAATATATTTTTCTTAATACATAACTAAATGATATCAGTCTATTCATCTACTATTTTAGTAGCCCCCAAGTTTTCTTTATCATATCTGCGGCCTTTTCTCCTATCATTACCGCTGGCGCGTGTGTATGAGCTGAAACAGTCCGTGGGATGACGCTGGAGTCCACCACACGAAGGTTCTTTACCCCGTGGACCCGTAGCTCCGGGTCCACCACGGCTCGCGGGTCCCCAGCCGGGCCCATACGACAAGTCGCGATCTGATGGTGAAGAGTCGCTGTAAGAGTCCGCACGGCACACTCCCAGTAAGCGTCAGAATCAAAAGCTGTATGCCGACATCTAGGATATTGAGCCCTATGTATCTGAGCGCCAAACTTTTGGAAAGGCTCCGTCGCGGCCATCGCTTGGAGATGACGTATCGCGGCCACAAAGGTCGCAACGTCTCTCTGGTCCGTCAAATAGTTGCCATACATTCGCGGGTGGCTGAAGGGGTTTGTGTCCTTTAACTCCAAGTAGCCCACTGATTTAGGGTGGAGCAGCATGGGGAATGCGCTCCAGGTTTCTGAGTTATCGATGGCTCCTAAAGCTTCGTCGAAGACCGCGTCAGTGATCCTCATGCCTTTGCGAACTGCCTTGCTGCCCCCTGGCCCTCCGTCTACCACGATGGAGCCGCCAATACTGATTAGCTCAATGTCTGGAACTTGCTCGGGATCGTCGGAAACTGGAGTTTTGATGTATCCGATTCCTTCTACGCCTCCTGGGGATGTAAGCGCATTGTCGCCATCTCGAATCCAATCAATGAGGGTCTTTATGTTTAAGGCTCTGTTTTCGTTAAAGCTCACATTTGTTGTGTTTAGTGTAAATATAGCGGCGGGGAAACAGATATGGTCGTAAAGCGTTCGGCCTACGGGCAAGTCTTTAAAGACTGGAATTCCTAGTGAAGCAAGATGGTCCTTTGGACCTATGCCAGATAACATAAGTAGTTGTGGAGACGCGATAGGGCCCGCGGACAAGATAACTTCTTTGCGTACGCGAACGGTGTACCTTACTTTTTTCCGTACGAACTCTATGCCATAAGCTGTGTTTGTCTGTGAGTCAATGAGAACTTTAGTTGCCCTGGTTTCAGGCATAATGTGCAGATTTCGCCTTTTCTTGTGCTTGTGCAGAAACACCTTGGCAGCACTTTGTCGATGGCCCCCTCTAATTGTTGTTTGAACATAACCGAAACCTAACTCATTGGGTGAGTTGTAATCTATTGTTGGATGCCCTAAAATTCTTCCTGCTTCTAAAAAAGCTTTCACTAACTTTGTTCTGAAACAAAAGGAGTGTTGTTTATGGACTGGTGAGATTTGTAACTAAGAGTCAATTAGTTCAAAAATAAATACCGTATCGGTACGAATTCTACCGGCATGACCCCGTCTCTATTTCTGTAAGGGTTGTTTTCTAAGCCGTCCAAACTGGCTCGTTCTGACTTCATGTAGTACTGCAAAACCTCATTGTATGACCTGAAATTTAAATTAAAGAAACTTATTTTTTGGCGAAATCGTGAAACCTTAAAAACTTGGTCTTAAAACATAGATGTATGTTGTAATGCATTGAGTACACGTCATGTAACACATAAGAAAGACTTTTGTAGATAATATAGATTAAGCTACTCTTATGTGCGTGTGCTGTCTGTGCTATTTACAAGTAAACAAATATTGTTTAAGTACTACTGTTTTGGTTTTTGGTAATAGGCTTACTAACCAGATTATTAGAAGCGTTGAGTGAAAGGAACATTGATATGATTGATTTTACATTATTATCAAGGTGTTTTGAAAGGGTCAATTAATAAGAGTTTAAAATAATTAGAAGTTGGTGTGTATCTTTCGAGAAGTCGGTTTTGGAAGTCTTGTATTTTTTACTTTAAAACTATAGGTAAAGCCATAACAGTTCCTCAAAAATTATGTAATTAAAGTTGGTGGTGGAAAATGAGTATATTAATTTGTTTTTAAGAATCTCGTTCATTCATTGATATGAGTATCACGTGTCTCGATGTGTGACCATGAACATGACCTTTTTTGTATCAATTCGAAGCAGTAGCCGTGAGTCGAATGTGCAATTGGTGCGATGTTGTTTTCATTTTTATAAACAGACTTGCATTCAAAATAATATGCTTATGAATCACGTCATAACGTCCTATTCTTTAGCCATTTATCTACTTTGGCATTAGGCCAAGAATTCACTTTTATTCGTTTCATTTATGCAACTGTCAACTACAACTGTCGGTCTATAACCCTGTTATTTTCAAAAAAAGAGTGAACAGGCTTTTTCTCTGTGAGCTCGCTTCATCTTCGTCCCTGTCCTAGCCTTCGGTATAGTCAAGAGACAAGAGCAAACCCATATCATATTAAAAAAACTGTAATATTCGTGTTTACCAGTCCACCCAAATACTTGATTTTCTCAAATACATTTCCATAGTATATTGCTTAGCAGATGTTATAGCATTTACTATTTGTAAAATGATACCAGTCCTATTAGTAACCTTTTAACTTGAAAATCCAATCTAAAGACAAACAATGTAGTATTGACGGTATGAATCGTTATTTATTTTACTGTCAATTGCCTACAACAGTTGCCATAAAACTAATATACTGTTAATGGTTGAGGCTTATAAAAGGTTTCAAATTGATTGGTTTGCTTTGATAATAAACTATTTATTTAGCTTTCAGACTTAGTCTTGGATCATCAATGGCGTCACACGTTCGACAACAAATCTGAGTTAAACATAGACGCAATAATTTTATGGACTACTAGCGGTTTCCAGCGAACTTCGTTTCGCCCCCAGCCCCGTCCCGCCCCGGCCCCGTTTTATGGATAGTTATTATCCATAAATCTACGTTTTAGTTAGAAAACGTTTGTATGGGAATAAGAAAAGGGCTGTTTTTAGGGTGTTTCCGGAAATCATTCGAATTTTTCTCGCCGTAAAAACCATCCTTGAACTTCAACAAACATTTAAAAAAAGGAATTGGCCAAATTATAGCCCAAAAGTTACATCAGAAATGATTCGTTCCCTAATGCAATTTGACCAAGTCCTTTAAATCATATGGATTTGTAATTCTGCTTTTCTACCTAGACCTCATAGCTTTTCTGTTTTCGTCCTGCCTTGCGATGTTGTTTAGGTCATACAACATACAAGTGTCAAATAAGCAGGACAGTTCAATGATAGGAAAGCTTTTAAGATTTCTAAGGATAAAAACAAAAAAGAGTAATATCGTCTGATGTCGTACCATCCGTAGTTGCCATCAGCGGCAATCCTTTCCCAGTCTTGCGGCCGACCGCGCGTGTAGATCATGTAGTTGACGACGCTGGTGCCGCCCACTGCCTTGCCTCGAGGCCAGAAGCATCGCTCGTTCTCCATCCCTGGAAGCCATTAGAACATTCAAAACTTCAGTCTATGAAGAAGTATTATTGACTTTAACTATCGTTAAACTTGGTTAAGCGAAGGCAAAAACCAAGCTGACCAGTCTAGAAGTTTGTCTAGACTTTCACATGAAAGGTGTCGTACCATATCGTACAAGAAATGCCTCGATTTCTTCACGTGACTACCACATATTCACATTTACTTATTAAACATATAATATAGGCAGGTCCAGGCCAAATAGAAAAAAATCTTAAATCTTTTACTGTGGTTAGTTACACCTTACCCATGCAAACTCCAGGTTGCGGCTCCATATAGTACTGCCACGTGTAGTCAGTAGCCTGGAAGAAGGGTGCCATAACAGGTATATCAGTCAGTAGCATCTCAGGCTTGCCAGCCTCTATGAGCAGCACTGACACGTTTCTATTCTCCGTCAAACGCGACGCGAGCGCGCTGCCGGCGGACCCCGCTCCGACGATGACGAAATCGTACTCTGGTAAAGGCGAGGTTAGGCCTGAAATTGGAGTAGATGGATTATTTTATTATTCATCGAAATTGTCATGTACGTACGGCTACTTGGTGGAGAAACCTTGAAACTCAAGCTTAATTAATCATAGCTAGTATAAGTGACTGAGCCGAATGGCGCAAACATATTCAGGCCGACCTTAAATGAAATGGGAAAGGGCACGTAGAAAGAAGATTGTAGTACGGCATTCGTGTGTAGTGGTCTTGATCGAGTTAAGCCGGTCCATATAGAAATCATCATTTTGATTTATGAAATTATTTTATATTTTTTTTCAGGATCCGAGCAATGTATATGATTTTTTTATGAATACATGTACATTAATTAATTAAATGTAACTCAGAAAAGGTTGCATAAAAATTGTCGTTCTTATAAATTTTAAACATGTTGGCAGTGCACCAGCAAGATGGAACGAGAACGCGAGACAGATTACTGGGAAAATGTGATACAGGAGATGATAGAGTGGAAGCGGTTATTAGAGGTTTTTGCCCTGAGATATGCAAAAGACAAAGAAGCGAAAACTGTTGCTACCAGCCTTGTAAGATAGCAAAAGTAAAAATAATTTAAACTTGAACTTGAAATGCAAAAACGAATAAATAAGCCACGTGTCCTGACGGTCTGTTAAAAACCGGGTAGCCTCAATTTATAGGGCCCTTGACAAGTTAAGTAGCAATTTCGCGTTTCGATTTGCGAGGAATTTCGATTTGGAAGTAGGTAGCACCGTTGTGCTTGTTCGTATGACAGGTAGTTAATACCGAATAACGGACCGGCGTTTTTATGTAGAGTTCCTTGAACTCACAAATGTTTAGGATATTGCATTAATTTATTTGTATAAACAAACGTTATATGCAGATTAATAGCTGGTTAATAGTATAGATAAACCGTTCTAACGTTTGTTTTGAATACGTTATCTGAAACCCCTGAGGCACGTACACGTATATTAACTTTTTTTTATATGTAATTTGTATCATAAAGAAAGTGAAATTTTGGCCTTTTGTCATATTTCTCTTATTTTCTTCTTAAACTTGCTTTTGTCGGTGGAGTAATCGCCATTCTTATCATTCTCTATGCAGTCGTTAACTACCTATAATAAGTATTTATTTGTTTAACTTTTCGAACTCCTATTGAGACACGTATTGAAGTAATTCCTTTACATTACTAATTTGTATCATAAATAATGGTAATTTTTAGCTTAAGGTCATGTTTCTATGCAATCGTTCATTCTACATTTAAATACAATTACTGTTATGAAATTAAGATCTTTATTTTATGCGTCTGTTAAAATTGTGTATGCGTTGCTTTAATATTTAAATTTATTTACGCCTCTTGTTTTTATAGAAAGTGGATTTCTGTTTTAAAGTAACGTAAAGTTGTAGGTACTTACCATCAGGCAAAGGGTACGAATCTCGGATAAAGTTGAAGAAATCACCGTTTCCTTTGTAAACGAATTGGTTCCCGCTAGTTTTCAGCACCAAGTCTATCATAGGATGGTACGACCACAGCAATCGGCTGTTTCTGCCGGCACCATCGCCTGTAACTCCTATATTTCCCTCGTAACTATCATCGTCATTCACTGCTTCGTCACAAGATAAAGTTCCGATAAAAAGAAACAAAATGAAATTAACGTTTAGCCACATGGTAATGTCTTTTTTAAATTTTGAAAACAGAAAACTTCTTTCGAAAATCCTTTGTCATTGAGTGCGGTCTCTACGCTGTACTACACTACACTATGGCTTACTAGTATATGAGTCAGGATTCTGCCAATGCCATGAGCTCTGTCTGAACGAGTCCAGAAAACGGTTGTAGAGGGGGCATTTTGATTTTCGAACACCGGTTCAGACCGGACGGTAAACATTTTACAAGACTTGCTTGAAATGTTAATGAACTTCAACTGTAATCTGTGTTATCTTAATAATCTGCCTCGTAGCTATTGAAAACTCAATTTAAAAGTTTTAACAATACAGTTGAGTTGGTAAATACGGATTTTGATTCTTCATTATGGGCTAGCTTATATTTTTAACTGCTATTGTAACATTATTAACTACGTCACTTTCTGTTGGAATAATGTACAGTTCTGAGTAAAACTACTAAACGTAACTAGATAAAATTAACCTTTTTAGCTCATTATCATTTCATGAATCCAATTGCCAATATTCAAATATGCATATCAACGACTTAATTACGTGTATGAAGACAATTAAAACTATTTTTATGTAAGTCTTAAAAGTTATAATTGCTTTACCCCGAATAAAACGAAATAACAAACAAAATAATAAATATGTACTAAAATATTTACGATAATACTAATGTTAGCCTAGTCCCACGTCGCTTTTATCATGTCGGCGGCTTTTTCGCCGATCATGATGGCGGGCGCGTTTGTATGCAGCGATAAGGTGCGCGGGAGCACGCTGGAGTCCACTACGCGTAGACGGCTCACTCCGTAAACGCGCAGCTCTGGATCCACCACCGCGTAAGGGTCAGTCTGTGGACCCATCCTACAAGTACTGATCTGATGATGTAAAGTCGCCGTCAGAGTACGCACTGCACACTCCCAATACTCGTCCGAATCAAACTCCATCCCTCGGCACGTCGTGTAGTTAGCTGGATAAATCTTAGCTCCCAATCGCTGGAATGGTTCCGTCTCCGCCAACGCTTGGATAAAGCGAATCGACGCCACGAACGTTGCTACATCTCTTGGGTCCGTCAAATAGTTGCCGTGCAAACGAGGCAGGCTAAACGGATTGTTGTCTCTCAGTTCCATATATCCCACTGATCTCGGATGTAGAAGCATCGGAAACGCTGTCCACGTATCGGTTGCATCGACAGGACCGAATGCCGCGTCGAATAAGTCTTCTCTAATGAACATGCCTCTTCTTACTGCTTTGCTGCCTCCTGCGCCTCCGTCAGATACGATGGAACCGCCAATGCTTATCAATTCTATATCTGGAATTGGGTCTGGGTCATCAGATATTGCAGTTTTTATATACCCGAGGCCTTCGGCGGCACCAGGGGTGGTGACGGGGCCATCACCATATTGCAGCCAGCGAATAACGTTGTTTATATTCGTCTCACGGCTTTCTATCAAACTAACGTTCGTTGCGTTGAGTGTAAAGACGATACCGGGGAATGTAATGTGGTCGTATAGAGTTAAGCCAACTGGCAGATCTTGTACTAACGGAATACCATGACGGGCCAGATGTGTCTTTGGACCAATTCCTGATAACATTAAAAGCTGAGGAGACGCTATAGGCCCTGCCGATAGGATAACTTCTCTTCGAGCTCTGACTTCGAACTGTAACCGATTCCGAACGTATTGTACTCCATAAGCAGCCCTCGTCTCAGGGTCTATAAGAACTTTTGACACAATAGTCATGGGTAAAATGTGGAGGTTAGGTCTTTCTTTGTTTTTGTGTAAGAACGCTTTTGCAGCGCTGACTCTTCGCCCATTGTGCATTGTTGCTTGCAGGTATCCAAAACCGAGCTGGTCCGGAGAGTTGTAATCCACCGTGGGATATCCAAGAATTCTTCCTGCTTCCAAGAAAGTGTCGATGAGTGGTGTTCTAGAACAAACACATGTTTGTTCATCAGGTGTATTTATAATCAAAATAAAAAAATCGTAGAAGAAAAGCTTTGATGAACAAAGATAATATACCAAGTAAAGTTTAAGTCAATGTCGTGTCGTATCAGGAATTCAAAATTAAAGCTGACAGAATAAAATAATGGCGATCAAATTAAAGATGACGCATCTACCTTACATAAAGTTGTCTTACCTAAAAGGTACATTTTCCACGTTAAGTTCGCCGGATGTTCCTCGGTATGGAGAATTTTCCAATCCATCTAGATTCGCTCGTTCGGATTTCATGTAGTACTTCAACACGTCTCTGTATGACCTGCAATAAATTAAACGATTGCAATGCAATTCAAAAATCTGTTCAATCAGCCAAAGAACGTCCTCTGCTGAACATTGCATTGGCCTCGCTCACGGTTTTCCACAGTGACCGGTTGTACCAAGCGGTCTGCATCCAGTGTTATCCTACGATGCTGACGAAATCATCTGATAAAGTTGTATTTTTTATTACTATTATGTTTTGGTTAATATCAACTGTTTATATTAATTACCATCCATAATTGCCAGCTGCCTCAATGCGGTCCCACTCCTCAGGCCGACCTCTGGTATAAATCATGTAGTTTATGACGCTGGTACCCCCCACTGCGCGTCCGCGTGGCCAATAGCACCTCTGGTTGACCATACCTGTCGAAAATGTGACAATAACGTGTCAAGATGTCATTGTTGTCATAATAATGTGTCAAGACGCCATTGTCGTCTATCAATATCGGTGTTATTCAATTTAGTGTATACGTTTGACTGCATAATTAACGTTTATTTTTAATTTGGGTAATGCAATTTATTTTATTTGTTATTGCAAGGTTTTTTACTGCGAGTTAATATCAGATAATATGTATAAGAATGGAATAAATGCTCTAAAATTAGCTGTTCTAGGACATTAGATAGTACTTTTAAAATATTTAATTTCATGCTCCGTTGCGCTATACTTTTGAACGCTTTTGTGGTCAAGGATTAGAAACAAAAAAAACGGCCAAGTTCGAGACGGACTCGCGCGCGCGATGGTTCCGTGCCAACTTTTTCTGAAATAGAGGTCCACTTATTTGACTGTGACATACGGACGGACAGACAGACTTGATGAAATTATAAGGTTTCCGTTTTTTGGCATTCGGCCACGGAACCCTAAAAACAAGAATACGTCCTTTTTACCCAACATTGATTCTGCTTATAAATATCGTAAATATTATGATGAATACATAGATAAATATTGTAAAATATCTATAAAGCTGAAGAGTTAGTTTGTTTGAACGCGCTAATCTCAGGAACTACTGGACCGATTTGATTTTATTTTATTTTATTATGTATTGTATAGCTTATTTATTGAGGGAGGATTAAGGCTATGAAACACGGGACGGTGGGGAGGAAGCAAACTCAAAAAGCGCGGACGCAGTTGCGAGGGACAGCTAGTATTCATAATTACATTACGTATTTGCTGTAAAAACACTACTAAGCAAAACAACATACCAACGCACACTCCTTTCTGCGGCTCCATGTAATATGGCCAGCTGTATTCCGTTCTCTGGAAAAAGGGCGCGATCGCCGGAACATCAGTCAATAGATTCTCTGGCTTGCCCGCCTCCAACACCAGGACCGTCACGCTTGGGTCTTCAGAGAGCCGGGCGGCGAGGACGCTGCCAGCGGAACCGGCGCCGACGATGATATAGTCGTACTCCGTGAATGGTGACTGGGCACCTGAAAGGATATCATCAACATTGTCATAGTCATAGGCATTGACAATAGCGACCGAGTTTGTTGCGCAGCTTCTTCTCAGCACTAGCCCACAATTGTCCCGAAGCTGTGGTACAGTCTCGGGACGTGTATATGTGCCCCCAGTGGCTCTATATGCGAAAAAAATGACTTTAATGACTTTTCATGATGTCATAAAAAATAAGGAACGTCCTTAAAAGTTGAAATAAGAAACCAAAAATTGCGCACGGGCGGGACTCGAACCAGCATCTCAATTGAGATTGGCCATCGGCGCCGTTATTGTCTAGAACTCACGTGTGCGCGCAATACACATGGACACTCTCTGTTCCCAATCTCATTATTCGAGATGGCAGATTTGACATGACCGGTGAGAACCAATTTCGCCCCCACCCGGGATTTGAACCCCGGACCTAGGGTAACAACCAGCGAACTAACCACTACTAAACCAACGAGACAGTCCCATAATGTCATACTCTGTGAGCGTCACGTCGTCATCCACAAGTCGCCTACTGCTGACCATAGGCCTCCTACTGATTGCGAAAGTGACGTTACTGGTTGCAAGCGGTCTGCATCTAGAGTGAACCAGCAAGATTCAGGTGTAATTAAGATACTCTTTAAATATGTACCGTAAGTAGTAAGTATGATGATAATAAAAATAGAAATAGAAAATCATTTATTCATACATGTAGCAGGTTACATAAGTACAAATATCACAAAACATTACACTTTTTACAGATATGTACCTACTTAAACATGCATGAAAAGGATAATGAAAATGATAATACTATCAAGATAGAAATAATGGGTAATTATTTTGTACAAGATCCACTCTTGTTATAGATGAGTGTCAAACGCCAACGCTGTGTAACGACAAACGCCCAACAATTGTATGACATTTCAATGTAAGTGTGTGACAGGTTAAAGGGTTAGAAACTTGCTGCAGATGTAAGATATTGCGCGTAACTAATAAGTAAATAAATTACTCTACTGTTTACAAAGTTACTGTCAATCAAATGTAACCCAAGCTATATGTAGTCTTTCCAAATAACTTGCCGAGTTCTATTTATGGTACGTTTAGTAAGTGTTCAGTATTAAAATTGCAGCATGCTCACGCAACTCTGCATATTATTATGTTATGACTTGACCGCCAATGCGCGATACATTTTTTTTCTCAAACGATTGTGGAAAAGGCTCGTAACTTCAAAGTGCGCTGACTTGCACCTTGCATATGCTTCATAAATCTTGCGTGATGCCGGTTATTTGAAAATTATTACAGTAATTGTTACCACTGTGCGTTAATTGCGTCCAGTGAAGATTGGTGCACTTAGCACCTTGACATCGAATGCGAATGCACATTGCAGACCGGTAGACCATAAACTAGATAAGCGACTAATAGCATGCACTGAGCAGGAAACGTTTTCAAGGGAAGTTAGATTGTGGAATTAGTATCATCATCTAACTAAAGTACTGGACGTCGTGTGTCGTATCGTATTTCTTAAACACTAAGGTTTTGATATAAATCACCGTTTAACTCAAATGAGATGTGTTTTGCTCTTTATAACCAACTTAAAAAAAATAGTTATTAAATGTTTACTCTAAGGGACTTTAACACATTGTTGTGTTAAACTTTCATAGTCTTTGGCAATAAAACAGTTTGATACTTGGTATGATACCATGTCCTTTATCCCCGATATTTTGATAGTTTGGTACTGTTAGTACTTATCAGAATCATGAAGCTACTAAAGATCTTGCGGGCAAGTAGTTACAGGCAGCCATATCTGTCGGTCACTCGACCCCAGGTATCACTTTTTCAAACTCTTCTTTTGCGCTCGTCTCTTTTTACAATAATAATACCTACTTATATAATGTGTCGGAATCGCGCTGTGGGTCATAATATCAAGTAATTAGGGCTTTATTTAAGGGTCACACGCAAATAGCACTTGGTGAATTCTAATCTAATTGTTTGTTATAGTTTACCTTAGAACATGATTTAAGCGTTTACCTATTCATTGTCAACTATTCCATAGAAACATAGCATGAAATTTTATGAGAAATGGAAAATTTCGGAGTATTTTAACTATACCGAAGATTAATAAAATTCAATCATGACACCAACATCGTTTTTGTAATCTATAAACTAGCACATAATTATAATGTTACATGTAATTTTATACATGTCGTTATAGTAAGAGAATTTCGGTCAGCGATGAATGGTGAAACTTAATACTTAGTACTCACCACCAGGTAAAGGATATCTGTCTCTCAAAATGTCGAAGATATCAGATGGATTTCTTGGGAAAAAGTTCGGTGCCATTGTCTGCATCAGCAAGTCCATCATAGGGCTCTGAGGGAATGACTGTCCATTGCCTTGGTTTCTAGTTTTAATCCTTTTGTTTCCATTCTTTGGTAATTTCTGCCCATTAGTTGGCGTTGTCCACGCAGCTATTATACTTAAAATGAGGTAAAAACACAGCGTTTTATGCTTCATCTTTGATGCATCTGAAAATTTTACCAAACTAAGTTTAGCTGTACAGATAAAAAGCAACGTTTTTAAGACTAACGGTTATCTCAGCGTCTAACAGCTAACTTGAAACTGATTTAATTTTGTTACTTAATATATCCCAACAGGTTTATAGGTATAATAAAAATAATATTATAATTTATATACAATGTTATAATACCAATTAATTTATCAGTTTACGACACTTTAGTGTTATAGACCTTTTTTTAATTATCTAACATCGACCTCATCAAATTGAAACATATTTGAGTCGATCATTCAAGATGTTGTAAGCACTGCAGAGATGGTTTTGCATTTTATGAATTTACCACAGAGCACATGTTTCCCGCCATAAGAGTATAGCTCTAAATATAACATAAGAGTTTATTATTACACTCTTACTCACCTGATCATCAATGCCAGATACACTCACAACCGAAACTTATTAAATAATAGTTGAAACTATTAACTTTGGTTAAAAATTATTACACTCGATATTTAAAAATCTGAATTCTTATTGCCACAGATGAGCTACGTACTGTTACTGACTATTAACATACAGGACTGGCCATTTTCAATAAAAAATAAAATAAAAGTTTTTCTTAAAATAGAGCAACTAACTCAACACGCACAGCAACGCGTTCGAAAGCACACTGCGCCACCCTTTCGTCGAGTATGCCTGTAATGCGGCCCGCAATAAGCGTTTCGTCATACTAGTTGTTTGAAATTACTTGCATGCCTTTATCGCTAAGCTTTGATGAAATTTGGAACTTTTCATACCGGTCACACATGCGAAAGTGACATTTAGTATTACGAATTTCTCCAAACACAATTGAAATATAAATACACAGACACACGGGGATTAACGCGATCGCGATAAACATAATTACCTTATGTTTTTGCCTGACGTTTCGATCGGGTTTCACCAATCGTGGTCACAGGCGAACTGATGATCTGCGATTTCTTCACTCCGTTTGCGGGGTAGAATTGTCTTGTTCTACCCGCAAAATATTTATTATTTGCGTACCGCCACCACACACTACACTGACAGTATCCCTATTCTGGAAACCGCTCGACACGTCCGTATTCTGGCGATCACTCGACTGCGAACTATAACGAAGCTGTGTCATTTTAATCACTGGATTCCACGCCGCAGACAGTTTGAAACCATCTTCTCTATTGAAATTTACATGTTTTTGGATTTCAATCGCTTCACGCACAACTCTCGAATAAAAATGGCGATCTGTGGAGAGGACTTGCGTTTTGTGGAATTCTATCCAGTGATTGGTGCCTGCTTCTAGTAGATGTTCCGCAATCGCTGATTTGTTTATTTGGTGATTCTTCACAGCTGCAATGTGTTCTTTGACCCTTTCAGCAATGGTCCGCTTTGTTTGGCCTATATAGGAACTACCACAGCTGCAACTGATTCTATAGACTCCCGGTGTCTGTAGAGGTAAGACATCTTTGGGTGTGCGCAAAACATTAATCACCTTTGATCCAGGGATATAGACAGTGGATATGGAGTACTTTCTCAAAAGGGAACCGACCTTGTCTGTTACCCCTTTCACATAAGGTAAATATGCGGGATGCCTATTAACGCCTGGATTCCTGCACTTCTTTGTCGACGGCTTCAGTTGATGTGGTGACACTTTATATCCATTATTTTTGAGTACCTCCTGAACATGATCTAGCTCTTGCTTTAAATGCTCAGGGTCACAAAGGGCATAGGCTCGGTTTTTGAGCGAAATCATAACAGAATTCAAGTGTTTAGGGTGATGGTGTGAAGCAGCGTGTAGACAGATACACACATACAGATATCTATCTGTGTGTGTGGATTTTCTATAGACACAGTGTGACAGTGAACCATCTGGTCTCGACGTAACTCTCACATCCAGAAATGACAATGATCTGTCCTTCTCCAACTCACAAGTAAATCTCATCTTAGGATGAATGGAGTTAAGATGTTCTAAATATTGATCTACCTCCGGTTTGCCACCTTTAACTATACTAAAAATGTCATCCACATACCTCTTCCAAAATTTAATTGTGTTAGGACCGAGACATAACGCCTTCTGCTCAAAATGTTCCATCCAGAGATTAGCCAGTACAGGGGCTACAGGGCTTCCCATCGCGACACCATCAATCTGGAGGTAATATTGACCTTGGAAAAGAAAATAGTTGCCATCCAGACAGTTCTTCAGCAAATCAATATAGTTAAAAGCCATTTCATTGTCACTCAGCTTATCCTTCACTATGTCCAAACATTCTTGAATTGGAACTCGATCGAAACGTCAGGCAAAAACATAAGGTAATTATGTTTATCGCGATCGCGTTAATCCCCGTGTGTCTGTGTATTTATAATGCAACGCGAAAGTTTAAAAGTGACAATTGAAATATACCTAAAACTACGATCCGAAAGCCTTTTGAAAGCATTATGATATTAATGAGGCTTTTACGATTGAAAAAAACCAATAAAAGCAAACCAAAACTTTACCATCACCTTTTTTTGCAAACATCCCTCCACTAATCCACACTGAGCCCGCGTAGTGGAGTAGGTATGTATGCCTCATACCACCACTCAATTGAGGTGGAGGCCTTTGCCCAGCAGTGGGACGTTTTCTTGCGAACTTTACTTTTTAAACCAGCTGCATCTGCGCGGCAGAGAATCAGTGGAGTACTTTGATTAAAGTAAAATAGCGGAAGATACGGCATGTCATACTAATTGTCAGCTAAAAAATGGCACTACTCAAAACTACATACGAGACCGACAGAGACAAACCCATTTCTTACCATTTCTTACGACATAGTGCGAGCGAATTAAACGCGCGCTTTAAGATGTCTCTTGAATGCAATTAGGCGACGGGGGCCTGATTTTAGCGGTCCACGTTCGAATGGCGCCTCACCTATCTTCCGCTATTTTACTTTAATCAAAGGTGGAGTAATGTTTGATAGATTAATTTCAAGTAATTTCACATTTAATCAAGTGATGTTTGTTCCGTTTGTGCAGTTATGGCACTCGCAGCACGAAAAAATCACTGTTTGTTCCATTAAAGATTTAATCATTTTAGCTTATCATATGGGTAAGCTCATGCTACATTTGCAATACGAGTAAAAAAATCTACACTCTTAAAACGCTCATAAAACTTTCTCCTTTCTGTATACCTTGAACTACCTTGAGGGGCAAGTACCTTACAGCCTGTTTGACTTACTTATCCATCGGCACTAATTATGGGACAAATTATTAAAAAAAACTGGTTTGAGGAACAAATAATAGTAAAATCTCCGGTGTGGACCATTAGTCGCTCTGAAAAAGCGATTATAATTTTTAATAAAATAAAGTAAAGCAGCTAAACCTATATTTATATGAACGAAAAGTTTTTTTTAAATTCTAGTCTAAGCAAATATTTGGACTCGATCGCATCCGATGTCAGGTGTGGATCACGTCTAGGGTGGTGCATCTGCTTAATACCAGCCTGTTCAGGCTTAGGTCATATTCCTTAGGGAAAACTTCAGTGGGCAGTCTTCAATTAATTAATCGACTTGAATCAGTGTAATAAGTATAAGACATGACAGGTCTAAAAGTGAAGGAAATCTTATGAGTGTATTTTCAAATGAAGTGTATTTTCAGCAAATGTCTTGGAAGATTGAGAAAATAAGTATCTTTTCTTTGGTCAAAAATCATCAACTAGTATCAGGCATGTCTTCTAACAGTTCCTTTTACTTATATTGCTCATAGCGTAAACCACAGTGGCCTTCTTTTCTAAAACCGCGAATTACCTACTCTATTATATTAATGTAAACAATACTTATTATCCGTTGATGACATTTACTCAAAAAATTGGGCGAACAAAATGACACGTAACATAATACTATATATAAGTGTTACAATTACGAAAACCATAAGAGCTCTACCTACGTTTCTCAATCACCCCGATTCCAGTGCATATCAAGGCTTTTAAAAGTTAAAAAATCAGAGCGACCAGCAACATGGGTACAGTTTTAACAAGCGTGTGTTACTAAAGTTGGTATATCGAGAGAAAGTAAAATGATAAGTATTTGGGTGCAGATCGGGCTAAAACGACAATATTGCGTGAAGTTAAAATTTCATAAAATAAGTCCTTATTTACCAGGATGATGATCTTTCGCTAACATGCCGCGGCTTTTCAGAAAAATATCTATACTCGTATTATAAAACTGAAGAGTTTGTTTGGACGCGATAATCTCAGGAACAACTGGACCGTTTTAAAAAAAAGTGTTAAATAGCTTATTTTTTGGGAAAGGCATCACTCTGGGAGGGGACGGAGTAAACTCGCACGGGTGCAGTTGCGGGAGCCCGCTACGCACTAGTTGATTATAAAACTGTATTAATAGTTCGATTGGGAAATGGAGAAGTTGAACAGTTAATTACCCCTCTAAAAATAACTTAATGTTATGCAAGTAATCTGTTTGGCATTGAAAGTTTGGCCTCCTAAATATGTAACTAGGCCTAATGTATCACTAATCACGTGTACGTATCATATTTTATAACCTTTCTCTTTGACAGAAATGGCCCTTAGAGCACACAGCTGATTGCTGGATATATTTTGAAAGTACACGAAAAAAAATTTGGTATTGTAATGTCACCTAAGTTACAGTTTTGCTAAATATTATTTTAATAGTGACTATTTTTTTACTTGTTGTATTAGAGGAAATGAAAGTGTTGAATATGTACAGTTGAAATAATTGGGACGTTTGACGGTCACTGCAGTATTACCCAATATTAATGCGTTAATGAGCGTGAAATTTTTCACCGCTTGCCCAAATTTTTCGTACCAAATTCGTTTTAACATGATATTATTTATTTTAAAGTTACTTGTTTATGTGTGGCGTGCATAAAATGATACTAATAATAATTATTATTTCATTAAATTCTTGACGGTATGTACTCTATCATCATTTCAAACAAACCGCAAAAAAAAATATAACAAAACAAAGCCCTAAAACTAGCTTTATACAGGACTGAAATAATAAAAAATTCGCAAGTTTTGCTCAAATTCTTGTAATTGCAGCAAATTTCTATATCTTATACATAAAAAGAAAAACGTGTTAGTTACACCACTTTTAACTGGAGAACGGGGGGACTGAATTTCATGATTTATCATGACCCAAATAGAACATAGGGGGAGAAAACAAGTTCGGGGACCGCTAGTTGTTACTAAATTAAACTACAAACCATAATGATCTGTTTAATTAACAGTAAAAATAACACTATACGTGTATATCCCCGGTAGGGTCCTGGTACGTTCACTTTAAAATATCTGTTTTGACCTTTTTATCTTCTTCTTCATCTAAATTAACAGCTCTCGATCTTTATTCATCTCTTCGACCTCTTGGAAAGACTCGACATCCCACTTTTCTTTAATTAAAATATCTTTTTTTTCGACCAATTACAGATCATAATCTCATCATCTTTAAATCGGGTCATGTATTGTATCTAGCTCCTGTTTACCTATGGAGCTATTTTAGTTTTTACTGTCTGTGCCCTTAGTAGCTTATTAAATTTCTGAGGCAAGTATTGCTCAATTTACTTCATTGCTATTGCAAGAACGTAAGGCGGAATGGAAGTCTTTTATAATTAAAGCTCGTTTTAAATACAAATGTTAACATACAAATAAAACACTATGAATTCGTTTTATAAAGGAAAGACAAGTACTGTCTTAACATATTTACGGCCATGTTTCACAAATTCTGAATAAGGCACCATTAGCGTTATCTGTCTACTACTTCATACGAAAATACATTTCATATTTGAATTTTATTATTCTTTGGTTAGTGCTTATCAGCCGATTGTGAAACAGACCATTAGTTATATCTTCTGTGCCATTAGTATTCATAAGTAGTCATCATGTTAAAATGGCGTCATTTTTAAATGCTTCTTCATGAAGGGTACACATATCCGCACATACTTCTGTGTTATTTTATTGCTGATCTTCTAGCAACTGGTAAAACATATTATACCTAATGAAACTGGAAAATGCCCGTCTCCTCCTGTTCTATTCGGGGCAAAGCTGTCTGGGAAAAGCTTCGAGCTTTCTACATTTTAACATTAAGTGTTCATTTCTGTATAATTTCCAAACCTGATACAGACAGTTTATTTGCTTTTAAAAAAAACAGCCATAAATAGATATTGGGGCTTATGAGTTTGATATGATTTCGTTTCTTAAATTCAATTATGTACTTGAATGTAAGATAGATGTACCTACGTCAATCTTATAAGTATCATTTTCACAATCACAAGACAGTTTTCTTGCTGTTTTTGCAGATACAGGCGCTATTTTTAATAAGCAAAATACTGGGCCAAATCGTTATTTGATTGGTGCGGTTTAAATATTAACAAATACTTTTATGGATTTTGTTCGTAATCCATTTATTAATTTCCTAATTATTATGATAAATCAGACGTGCCTTGTGTATTTAGACAAACTAATCTTAGTATAGTAGATCCTTCCTTACACATTCACAAACAATTTTAGTCACTGTGTGAGCGCCTGATGTAAACACAATATCAACTCAGTATTCAATTATTTTGTCAACTACTGTCTTATACAGAAACTGTATTTCACATAGGTATGTACAGTCGCCAGCACATCAGAGTAATTGTGTAAAGCAATCGTATTCATTTGACAGTTCCAAACGTACGATATGATCTGTCAAACCTTTTGTTCTTTGCCGTTTGACAGATCATATCGTACATTTTGAAATGTCAAATAATTACGATTGCTTTACACAATTCCCTAACAGGTTACACACTTTTGTTGCAAACTAGCCCTTATTACAACTGCATAAGATGCCGCAGTGTTTACCTTGACGTGCTGTTGTCCGTACAAGTTGCCGTGTCTACAATTATAGGGGGTTTTAAAATAAAAGATACATAATTGTTTTTACCTTTATTTGTCATGATTAGACTGTATTTTACAACATAATCATTTGTATTACATTAATTAATAATGAGGCTAATCAACGGTAAGAGGATTACATATTGCACACGTTCGACTAATAAATAATATAAAAAATAAATAATCAACAATAAGTAATGTACTTTTATTATAATCATCCAGTAAACAGGTATTTTGAACTATCTCTATGATTTATTGAATAATTTAAGCATAATTTACATCACAGATCGTATTTACATTTATTAATATTAGTTCATTAAATAAATTAATAAATACTTTTAATAAGTTATAGCTTTCCCCAGTCCTTTTTGACAATATCTGCTCCTTTCTCAGCTATCATGTAAACGGGAGCATTCGTGTGACTGGAAGTTATTTCGGGCATAATGCTCGCGTCGATCACCCTCAGTTTATCGATCCCATGTACTCTTAATCGCGAGTCCACCACCGAAGATGGATCCTCTGCCACCCCCATCTTACAAGTCCCACTTTGATGGTAAATTGTAAAAGTAAACATCTGAGCATGGCACGCCAAGTATTCGTCACTCCCAAAGGGACCGTACTTCAAGCAATCTTGAATAGGCACATCGTACAATTTCGTACCAAGCTTTTTCATAGATGGCTGTCTAGCGATTTCTATAGCTACTTTCATCCCTTCAACGATTTTTTGCAAGTCTTCCTTGTACTCAAAATAATTCGGTATAAGTATCGGATGTGCTTTAGGATTCTTACTCTGCAATAATACTCTTCCTTTGGACTTAGGCCGCATCAACATCGGGAACACCATGAAAGCGTCGTTCTTACCTAATGGACCGAATGTCTCTGCGTAAATGCGTTCGTCGAAACCAAAGTTGTATTGCAACATAGGATCTCCGTTTAATCCAGATCCAATAAAAAGTAGTTCCATATCAGGCCACGCACTTTTATTGTACTTGTCTGAAAGATCCATAAATACGAGAGCTTCACAACCCCCTGGAACTGAAAGTGGTCCTTTATGTGTGTTCATCCATTTGAATACTGTGTTCAAGTGATTCAGAATGTATTCAGTGTTAAGGCTAAAGTTTTGAGGTCTAACAAGAAATTGAAATCCACCGGCTGCAATATGGTCCATTAAATTGTATCCAACGGGTAGATCTTTGATGACTTTGATCTTCATCGACTCAAGGTGACTTCTTGGACCGATGCCGGAAAGCATCAGCAACTGCGGAGTATTAAGAGCCCCCGCTGATAGGATTACTTCCTTATTTGCTAATATTTTGTATTTTATTCCATGTTTTTCTAGCTCTACACCTAAAACTTTCGTTTTGGTATCATCGAAAATAAGTTTCGTGACTAGGCTAGCTTTGGTTATGTGGAGGTTTTGTCGTCCATTTATCGGGTGTAAATAAGCTCTGCTCGAGCTATGTCGAGTACCATTTTTCATGGAAAGTTGTAAATAGGATACGCCTGACGGATTCTCACCGTTGTGATCATTATATGTGAAGCCCAGTTCTTGCGCTCCTTTGATCCAGGCTTTGCTCTTTGAGGTACGGAATGGAGCGTGTTCGATATTCAGGTATCCGTCGTCGCCATGAAATCTTGGATCATTATGGGCGGGAATATTAAAGTTTTCTACTTTCTTGAAATAAGGTAACACCTCGTCCCATCCCCAGCCTTCGTTGCCCAAGTCGCGCCAGTTGTCATAATCTTGTTTACCTCCCCTGGTGTAGATCATGTAGTTCAAGACGCTGGACCCGCCCATGACTTTACCTCGCGGCCAGTTACACTGTTTGTTTTCGAAGCCAGCGCAGTACTTTTTCGAAGGTTTTGTTTTGTATTTCCAATTGGCGGGCGTGAATTGTAAGTAGTTGGCGAGGAGAGGGATGTCCATGATGAAGTTTTCGTTGACGCCAGCTTCGATTAGGAGGATTTTCCATTCGGGTATCTCCGACAGTCTGTTCGCGAGGACGCAGCCGGCCGTGCCTGCGCCGACGATGATGAAGTCATACTCGGGGAGGAGGTTGGGCTGGTCTGGCGGTTCGTTGTTGAGCTGATTCGTGCCTTCGTGCAAGAAGTTCATCAAGGATCCGATCGGGTTGACATTCTGTGTTCCGCTGGGCAGAAGCACGGCGAGCAGTACCCATACCGTCGTCAACACGGAACGCGTACCGTAACGACGATTCATCTGGAATTGAGAAAATACTGTATGAAGTTTTGAATGTTTCTTATTGCAACGTGGAATCGACGCTAAGTTTACAGTTGAACAAAGCTATCCTTGGTATTTATTCAAAAGGAGGCATGCCTATGCATTTTAATTTAAACTGACAACTACGTGAACCTATTTGTCTCTACATGCATGAATAAAAATAACTTTTCGATGACCATCATACGTTTTCCTTGTATTGCAATATTTTGATATATTTTTAATATACAAATGGATTTGATTTTGTCCATAGATTAGGCCATATTTTTAATAAGCATATTCTTCTGTAAAGGTAAGTGACAAGCCTGTTAGTAGAGAAAAGTTATTATTTCGGTCTTGTGATCGTAGTAAGTATTCAGAGTAAGTATATTCGAAGTACCTTGTCATTGATCCTTCGTTTCTACATAATATCACAGTATTAACTATGACTCCGCCTTATCAAGCGCTAAACTGTGAATCTACTTTGTAATTACCAAACATATATTTAGTGATTTGCGTCAATCTGGTTCTAGAAACAATACCTTAGTTAGGACATGACTTGGATGACAGGATGATTGAGGCGTACTGTCATCTAATCAGCTTACAGTGAAATAATTAGATAATAGAGCGATAATCTAATGTAAGCCTGCCTCTACATTGTATCGCAAAAATCCCCTTGTAAAATGCGAATATTATGGATTCTAGGTAACTCGAATAACTTCACGATTCAAAATAATTATATCAACGAGATGATTATATTAATTACCAATATTGATTACGCCAATAATTGGTTTTGTCTTAAGTTATTAAAGTACTTATGTATTTATAAACACCGTCTCATACATGTTTTGAATTTTAGTTATTTTAGTAAAGTAAGTTTTTGTTAGATTGTACCTATGGGTATAATGTAGGTAAATCTAAAGGAAGATACATTTATCATCATTATCGAGTGTATATTCATAAATATTAACCGTATATTAAACAGAATTTAAAGAAATGGACTTACATGTGCCGAAGTGTGGAGACATTTCTGGTAACAATACTAAAGTTGCCTATTATATCACATGGAATCGTTGCGCAAAATTCACCTACTACTATCTAGAAATATTCATATCAATAGTTTTGTACGAAATGCAAGTTACCAATTATTGCATATTTTATATGAAATTGAAGCGCAATGTTGATAATAAAAATATATTTATCACCTATTAATTAATAGGTTCAATGGATTTTCAATTAAATGTATGTCCATCCACCCATGTCTACAATGCATAACATGCATTTTTATCACAAGTGAAACTTCCTTTGTTACAGAATTTTCTTATTTACGAAATTAAATATGAGTTGTCTGTAAATATCCGAAATATTAATCTGTATTTGTAATTTTCCATCTTCTTATTATTATTTTTTTTGCAGTTACCTACACAACGTTTCTTACGAATTACGAATATCCATAAATACGCTTTGATTTTGGTCGTATGTATTTCTTTTATTGTGTTATTTACTGCTTGTTATTGCACAAACTTACTTTTTTTCTTCTTTATTACTCAAAGTAAAGTGCCAATAGCGGATTTTGTGTTTTAAGGCATTCTCTACCAGTTTATGACGTCATTGCGGTAGAGGTTGATACAAGTCTGCATTCTGCATCACACCATGGACCTTCATTTGTTGTCGTGCGTGACGTATCTGCTTGCCTTTCTGCAGTAGGCGGGAAGTGGTTTTTCCTGCGACAATTATCTACTGTATACCTATTTCCGTGAATCGAGATTATTTGTAAATCGCTTACTAATCAATGAGATTTTTTCTCGTAGTTGGGAAATTATTATGACTGTATATCTTCGACTGAGAATCAACGCAGTTTTACGCATAGATAGCAATTTCACGTTGTAATGTAAGGCAGTTTTGAATATCACTTTAATAAGTATGAGTACAATATTATGTTGCCACGGACATATCTACCCTGAGTATTTTTGATTTTTTAGTTGTGTTTTGATTTATTTCATCTTACTGTAGATTCTGATGTTAACAATTTGCATAAAAAATACTATAACCAGTATAAAAACGGTGGCGAGTCCGGGTATTTGCACAAAATTCGTACTTATATAGGTACTTTTATTTTAATGAGAAAGTGAATATGCTGAACCAATTTTCCTTAAGGGACCAACAAATTAAATCTAGTGGAAGCTTTATTTTGTTTTAATAAGTGTTATAATATTAAATATCATTCAATGCGTTCAAATTAACTTCGCAGATTGCAAACTCAGCAAAACAATGACCCGCGGATGTGTTCAAGGTTCTGTCCTGGGGCCTATGCTATGGAATCTTATTTTAGATCAACTCCTTTTTACGCCCATGCCAGACGGATGCAGCCTTCAAGCATACGCTGATGATGTGCTTTTAATAGCTCACCATACAGAGACCCTACAATTACAGCAGTCAGTCAACTCTGCCCTAGCAAGAATAGTCCAGTGGGGAAACGGGGTTAAGCTTGAATTTGGGCCCCAAAAAACACAAGTTATCGCGTTTACCAACAAAGCAACTTCATGTCAAATTTTTGTCAATCAACAACGCCTACAGTTTGTAAACCAAATTAAGTACCTTGGCCTCATAATCGATCACAACCTCAAATTTATCCCGCATGTCAATTACATAACAGAAAAAGTTAAAAAAGTATTCGTTAAGCTATCCATCTATATTCGTCCCACTTGGGGTATTCACGCCGATAATGTTAGAATCATATATAATCAAGTTATAGAACCCATAATCACATATGGTGCTGTGGTTTGGTCTAATGCCTTGAAATATAAATGTGTCACCAAAAAGCTACTTCAGGTACAGCGGATGTTTGCAATTAAAATGATTCAAGGGTTCCGTACTGTGAGTACGGTTGCATCAATTACGTTGGCACAACTCACACCCCTTCCTGCCAGAGTAGCGGCAATAGCAGACGTTGAGCTCACAAAGACCCAGGGTATCTCTTCGTTTCTTGCAACCGATGTAACTATCGAGCGTCCTTGCTTACCATCAGATCTGCCACATCCATCGACAAGGAAAGGCATCGAGTTCAAAGAAGTCTCCTCTGCCTCAGACCTAGCCTCGATGGACGACAGTAAGTGGAAAATCTTTACTGATGGTAGCAAACACGACGGTAAAGTCGGCGCCGCGTTTGTTGTCTACAAACCGAACGGACAGCAAGATACCTCGACACAACTTAAGCTCCACGACAATTGTTCTGTGTTCCAGGCAGAAATGTTCGCCATAGAACGGGCTTGCAACTACGTGCTAGAACAACAACATCTCAATACTATTATTCTGTCAGATAGTAAGTCAGGACTAAGCGAACTTATGAACACGAATAGCCACAACGCTCTCACTGTAAGCATTCATCGCCACTTGCATCAGGCTCAAGCAGCGGGACTCAGCGTTGAATTTGCATGGGTAAAAGCGCACATTGGATTGACAGGGAACGAAGACGCCGATACAGCCGCCAAGGCTGCAGCTACTCTTCGTAAACCTCCAGACTTCTCTACTATTCCAATTAGTTATATAAAACTTAGGAATAAGGAGAGAGGCCTGGAGGCGGCTAAAGCCTTCTACGAAGAACCCAGCGCATGTCTGTACACCAAGGCATTGTTCCCCACATTCGACACCCTTAGTAACTACCTTTCTAAAGGTAAACCAACGTTCTGCATTACTCAATATCTCACCAACCATGCATATCACCGTGAGTATCTCAAGCGGTTTCACATAGTAGCAGCAGACACCTGTCCTTGCGACGATAGCACTACACAAACATGGAACCACCTTCTTGAACATTGCCCAAGATTTACCTCCAAGCGTCTTAACCACACTATCGCTGCCCAGTGCCTAAATTTAAATCCCTTCTGTATCTCCGAAATAATCACAAAAGAAACGACTCTAAACACTTTCCACTCTCTTTTACACAACATAGTTAATAGCCTCAAAGAATTTAATAAACAGCCAGCCACACACTCGTCCCTCCCCAATTAAACCACAGTTGCGATCAAGGAGTAAACCGATAGCTCCTTGAACCCAACAAAAACTGCTACGTTAACACTATAAAAAAAAAAAAAAAAAAAAAAAAGTATAGTCGTAGATGAGACTGCAAAACGCAAGTTCCTTCTAGTTTTGATTTTTTTGTTAAATCGAGCTGTAGCATTAAAAAAAAAACAGCATCTTTATTTCGAGTACAGATTTTTTGAATTGAGGCCAGTGGCCCCCAAACGAATTGTATTCTTATTTGGGTTAATCATTTAACAGGGTCAAAACAGTTTATTAAACGCATGCACATCGTTGATTACGGATTCTGTATACATTTTGCCATCTGCATTTTTGACACCAAGTCAAACGTATAAATAAAATACAACAATTAATTTGGTTGTGACTTTAATTTTACATTATTTTGCAAGTCAGGATTCTTTTTAAATACGTTTTCTATAAATGTCTCTGTCCTTTTAATTACCTAACGATTGTGAAGTGTTACGATCCTATTTCTGGCGCGGAAGTCTGGACATAGTTCACTTTGAAACCACCAGGTGGCGCTCGAAAAATGCTGAGACAAAATTGGTATTTCGTGTATTTATTGATTGTGAAGAATGTTTCAAACATTCTTCACAATCAAGCTTAAATAATTATAAATATTTTTTAAGATTTATTAAAGATTTAGCGACGTAAGCTAAAAGGATATTCGATGCAACAGAAAATCAGAATATTGGAATTGTTTACGCGTAATATCAAAAATCCTTCTTCAGACTTCCAGCACTGAACCGAGAAATCGCTTTTTGAATTGAGCTTTTTAGTGAATCATAATTTACTCGCTTTTTTACATAATAAACATACTATATGCCTTCTGACGGCTACATAATAACTTTAGGTTTTATATATGCTTTGCTAATTTAAAACTAGGAAGTTCGTTCGATTGTATCGTGATTATTGGGAGGCCTAATGTTCACCTTGCAGCCGGCGAAAACACTATGATAATGCATGATATCAAGTATCGTGTGCGCAGGAGCAGGAAATTGTGAACTTGACATCAAAGAAAGGTGGCTCATTATGTCAGATACCTGTTGCTTGTTTCACGGCATATTTTCATTAATTTCAGATAATATTGATCCAGATAAAATATTATAAACAACATGTCATTACATCAGAATTGGATTACAATAAATAACAACAATATAATGTCAAGATAGAAATTAAATTAAATTAAAATATAAACAAATTAAATTATATTACATTAATTATTATTATTTCTCAAGTATACCTAAGCTCTTATAATTTGATTAAATTTAAGAGCTACGAGTAATTTCTTGTCGGTGGATTTTTTCCAAAACTCCAAATTAGGTGTGATGGTTACCCTCTTGCCATACTTTGGAATAATACGTTGCTTCTGTCTGATGTATTAATTGTTTCGCTGCTGCTTAGTTAATTAAATTTATTTAAATCTTAGGGTGGTGAGGTTTTATGTTATTTTTTAGGTAAGTATATTTCGATTATAGCGATTGCATAACTTCTCGTGAGAGACATCAATTCTTTTTAGTATTTATATACTGTTGACAAAGTATAAAAAAATAATTGCGTCGTATTACAATAAATTAATACTCAGGTCCTCTTTCACAACTTATCTGCCAGATACTTAATACAAAATGATATTATTTATTTGAATTATTCATTGGGTACTGCTTACTTTTTGGTTGTGAAGTATTTATCGGTCCCTAAAGTATTTATTTATTTACTGACAAAAACAAGTTAATTTAAATATATTTGCCATCATCATAATCACGTGTAGAGCAGGTCTTTAGGTTAATAATGGGTGGACTAACAATATCACCTGGCGTAATTAGCACATAATCAATTATCGTAACGCGTCATTTTACAATTTCGTTAGTGTGTAGGGACAAAAGTTTGCAACGTTTACTTAATCAAAGTGAAAAATTTTTGATGCTTGGATTTGCAATTTTATTTTTATTTCATGACAAAACTACAGAAGTTTTGAATAGTCCTTACTATCATCAATATCAATTAGGGGAAACATATATTTTCGCAATGTCATAAATTTTGCTTAAATTCGTAAGTAGACCTGAATAGTCAGAACTGAACTTATTATTTGAATTCAATTTTCAAGATATCCTTATCATTTAATTTTTAGGGGTCCTGATTGATATTCCACTTTTCACCACTAATTCATATCTCATTACACCATTCATCTACTTACTTTTTAATTGTATTATATTTTCAAAATCCAAAACGCACTTCACGCACCATACACTCACTGCCCGCGCGCAGGATCGCTACGCTAGCGCCACTGTTGCCGCATCTCCGCCGCAGGCTGTTATATCGACTCGGGCTAATCGCTGATCCGCCCGTGAACTTGCCAGTTCAAGGCCACGGGTCAAAACATTTTCAGGTTGTTGGAGTCGGATACGAAAGCTTTGGGCGCTCTTTGGTCCTGTTTAACGGGTTACAGAGGAATCATTATCAAATAATATGATCGAAGAAATCGAATAATAAGAAATTAAATATAGGCAAAATTGATAATAAGGGTATATTATACCCATTAGTATTCCTAGTCATATTGTTGATTATTATTTAAAAAAAGTACTGCTTATGACTTCTCGATCAACGCGACTAACGGCCTGTTTTACAATGTCTGAATAAGCTCCCATTAGCGTTATCTGTCGACTATTTGATACGAAATGACTTTCAATATTTGAATTATTCGTTGGTTAGTGAATATTTGTCGATGGTGAAACAGGTCCTAAATATAGTAACAAAACTTATAAATAAAACAGCCCTACAACTTCTATTGGAGATGGAGTTCCATCAAAGAGTTTAACGTCTAGGAACTGTTTCACTTATTCTTATATGTTTCTGTTTTTATACCCAAGTTTTTTACGTTTAACTTTTTTTTGTCTTATTTAAAGAAAAGCTGAACGATTTGTAATCCCACCCAAAGACAAAAATGTGTTCTGCGAGTGATCCGGTTTGCTTGGTACTTTTTCACTCTAGAATTTATAGCTTTAAATTAAAGAATGAGCAGAACGAAATTCTCTTGATTGACAAAAAAATCTAAGTGCTTGGAATAAAGCTTATTGTTTGAACATCGTTTACTTCAATTTTGCATTGTAACCAGCATTGCGAGTATTTATAATGAGATAAAGGGCCAACTGTTTTATATTTGTAGATACTTACATATTTCCTTTTTCACAATTACGTTTTGCTTTGCTTCCATTACGGACATTATGAAACAATAACCATCATCAACTCTTTACCTGTTAGATCCTTTGATAAAAAAGTTACTAGATAAATGAATGCAAATGTCTTGCTCTTAGAAGTATTACGTACCAGTGATTAGTTAGTATAAATAAACCTATGTACCTATGTAGAGATAGTAGGGAATGTATGAATGAACCAGCATTAAGTTTAGGTTACCTATTTAACTTAGTAGTTATTTTTTAAGCGGTGGGTATACCCAGATAAAATTTTCCGTGCATCCTGCTCGTATATTTACTGCCTTTGTGGTTGGATTTGATTCACTTCGCTGCAGTCAAATGAATAAATTATAACCCTCCTTTAAACTAAACTGACGTCATAATCAAGAAAGGAGTAAATAATATCAAAGTTTCCTTAAATAAACACGTAGGTACTCATATCATGATGGCCGAAGAACGCTGGTTCTAATTTAGTGCACAACCAGGGACAAGTGATGTTGCATTGATTGCGGAAAACGATCTTTTTACGTCAAAAAAAATATGTACTCTGATATCACATTTTATTTTTATACTGGTGACAATTACTTACCGTTGTTATGTACTCGTAGTGTTTTACAGGTGCGATCTGTGTTGATCTTGATCCACATAATACGATTACATACTTCATATTCTGCGAAAAAACTTACTAAGGTCATGAACAAGCTTACGAGTCATAATAAGTAAAGGGTCTGTGCTGTTTTTTTACGATGTATATTTTATATTATTGGTTCACATGGTATTCATGTTGAAACTCATAAAAGTAAATAAAAAATCCGATGACCCAATTCACGGCAAGACTTAAATATTTCAATAAATGAATTTGTGAATAAAACAATCATGAATGAAACTCAACATTTTAAAATAAAGTTTATTGATAACTTCAAGTGTCTGTCGTATAGATATGATCTATGTGAAGTAAGAATATTTTTAATATTATTTACTGTCGGTTACTTTGTTGGATATCAAATACATTATTAACCTAGTACATCAATTTCTTCAAGTATAAATAACAGCTAAAAGAGCTCAATACTCGTATACTGGGCCATTCACAACCACTTATAACATATTTTCACCTATATGTAATTGGTATCCCCCAATCTTCCTTTATCATGTCGGCCGCCTTTTCAGCCACCATCATCGTCGGTGCGTTTGTATGAGCAGCTGGGACATGAGGCATGATACTCGCGTCTACGACCCGTAAACCGCTTACACCATACACCCTTAATCGAGGATCGACCACTGCCTCAGGGTCACTTGCATTACCCATTTTATTGGTACAGCAGTGATGGTATATCGTATTAGTTATAGTCTTCATCGCACAAAACCAGTACTCATCTGAGTTGAACTCATGGTGTGCACAGTTAGGTAACGGAACGTCATGTAATCTACTTCCGAATTTCTGAAAGGCATTAGTCTCGGACAGCTCAATTGCTTTCCTAATTCCTTGTAATATCACCCGTTGATCGTGTCCACCGTCTGAGAAATAATTTGCATGTATCACGGGCTTGGTATAAGGATTCTTATTCTTCAACATGATTCTTCCACGCGACTCAGGTAATAGTAGCATTGGGAAGACCATCCATGTGTCTCTGTAACTTATTGAACCGTACGTTTCGTCAAAAACGTCGCTATCTATTGCAAAAGCTTCTTTGTATGCTGGTTGAGAAACTAATGATCCACCTACAAATAGTAACTCCAAATCTGGATATCCATCGTCATCGTGAGGGTTCTTCGTATCAATAAAGGCTAAAGCTTCAGTTCCACTTGGAGCCGATAGAGGCCCGGTGTGGTGACTGAAGTATTCAATAATATTGTCAATGGTAGCAACGCGTTCAGATCTGATCGAATCTGTAGTGTTGATAACAAACGTTAGCCCTCCCAGTGCCCAGTGATCTTGCAAATTGTAGCCGACTGGTAAATCTACTATTGTTTTTATATTCATTTCTTTTAAATGCTCCTTTGGGCCGATTCCACTGATCATTAGCAACTGTGGTGAGTTTATTGCACCTGCTGATAAGATGACTTCTCTTCTAGCGCGAACGATATGTTTCTTGCCGTCCTTGTAGAATTGCACACCGTATGCTCTTTTTGTTTTAGGATCAATGAGTATTCGAGTTACCATAGCTCTTTTGGCAATGTGGAGATTTGTCCGGTAGTTGATGGGGTGTAAGAATGCTCGGCTAGCGCTCATTCTGGTCCCATTATCCATTGTGAACTGTATGATTGAGTAACCTATTTGTTTTTCCCCGTTGTAGTCGACTATTTTTCCGCCAGTCTCAACGCCAGCCTTCAAGAATGCTTCGGAGAGTCGCGTTCTCCAATTCGGATGTTGCAGGGTCATTTCCCCTTTGGTTGAATGATGCCTTTTGTCTCTCGCTAGATCTGGTATCTGCATGTTTTCTGACCTTTTAAAGTATTTCAGCACGGATTTGTAATCCCAACCTGTAATAAGATTAGGAATTTATGCTACATTAATAAAATAAAGAGTAAATTCAAGTCATTATTCTTTAAATCCTTTTTAACGATTTCGTTGTATGTGCTCGTACTATGTAGGTTTTTCCCTTGCATGAATAGTCATCTCTAACTCTAACTACGGAAATGACTAGTTTATTCTTAATACATACGTTTTTTTATTTAGTTCGTAATAAAATGTATGTTTTTTTTTAATGTACCACATTTTTACTTAATGTTTCACACACAATACGAAACTTAAAAGCTTGCAATATTAAAATGTTTGGTTTATTAAATAAACAAAAACTATTTCAATGAAACAAAAAATAGCCAAACTTTAATCGTAAGTTGAAAACGAAGAGTCACGATAGGCTTGCAAAATCGTGGTTACATCCGCACTTCATTAGTATTAAGACTAACAAGTTAATAAAAAAGAGTGTACCAGAAATAGCACTAGCTTCTAAAGCTCTATGAAACTCGTTCCGATAGATATTAATTTAGTATTTAAAAGTCGAAAGTTTATGAATCTACATCTACAGTGAAAGACCTAAACAAACAGTGTATTGAAACAAATATGAGACTCAGCAGACTACAAAAGTAGGATGCAGCGAACTAAACTAATAGTAATCTGCGTATTTTCATTATTATTTGACTTAGCGTATTTATGACAAATACAGTGGTGGACAGCTAATTAAAGACACTTTGAAAATTGTATGTTCATCAAGTTTTGGGTTCCAATAATTTTGTAATATGAATACATAGAAACCAGCAACTGTTGTAAAATAATCATATGGGTTTTACATATAATTTGAAGTTACTATTTGCCATAACATTGATCTATTTTTCGTAATTTTTGACCTCAAATCTATTAAGAGCAGAATAAGTGTACCAGTGATGTGGACAACTAATTAAAGACACCTAATGTAAGTTACTGAAAACCAAAAAAAAACTGAAACTACAAAATAGTCAGTTAATATGAAATTAAAAATAGTCATTTCTCAATTGTTTTACAAAGTTTTTGATATTTTGTCGTATGTCGTTTAGCTGCATTTTGACCTTTACTTAGTCCTGGCATTGGTGATATGAGTTTCTTGTTATAATGTATTAGAATTTGTTCTAATGCTTTCATAAAAGCGCCGTATACTTAATAAACATTAGCAACATGTCTCGATAGTGTATTATCTAATACAAGAATCTCAATTTTTTCGATTGTATTGATGTTAGGACTATTATGGTAGCATATCTAAAAGATAGTCATTGTCTCTTAGGAAAACTGAGACGGCCGTTGCAGTCGGTTTAGTAAGTCGTTAGTAAGTCTAAACTACAAGATTTTCTAGACAAGACGCTTAGTCAGCTAAGGGTAAGATAGGCTGTTGTTGAATATTATTGTTTATGTATTCCATCCATGTACTAGCATTTTTTCATAGGTCCAGCAATACGCCTAGAAAATCAACGGCGCACTTTGATGTTTCCTCACTTTATATCTTACAGTTATATGATACATAGTCTTGTTAAATTGTCGTCTCATATACCGTTTTTCGTCGTAATTACATCTATTATTTATTTACATTCGAAAACATCTCAATTATCCACTTTGATTCGGTCCGCGTTGAGAATGTATTTAGGAAAACCGCATCCTTGAAATATTTGGCATATTATAAATTTGGTAAGTTATAAAATTTTCTTCAGTGCAAGTTTTCCTCGCATAATCTAGGCCTTATCATTCTTGCTAAAATATTTAACGATCTTCCTGCAGCAAATACTGTCATGAAAATATGCTTTGATTCTTGATCCTAATATTTTTCGTCTAGAAATCCCATTCTAGGTCTTTCAGTGGGGTCCTATTCTAAGGTCCTATCCTATCTATCGCATTGGAAACTTTGTAATATCAGACAAATAATAGTTAGTAGGTAGTTACCAACGCTAAAATTATCTTAATGACGCATTTATGAAAGCATTAGAATAAATTCCAATACATGCTTGCAAGGAACTAATAGCACTAATGCCAGGACCGTGCCAAGACTAAGTAAAGGTCAAAATGCAGCTAAACGACATACGACAAAATATCAAAAACTTTGTAAAACAATTGAGAAATGACTTTTATTAATTTCATATTATCTGACTATTTTGTAGTTTCAGTTTTTTTTTGGTTTTCAGTAACTAACATTAGGTGTCTTTAATTAGTTGTCCACATCACTGGTACACTTATTCTGCTCATAATAGATTTGAGGTCAAAAATTACGAAAAATAGATCAATGTTATGGCAAATAGTAACATCAAATTATACGTAAAACCCATATGATTATTTTACAACAGTTGCTGGTTTCTATGTATACATAATACAAAATTATTAAAACCCAAAACTTGATGAACATACAATTTTCGAAGTGTCTTTAATTAGCTGTCCACCACTGTATATACGTAAGCTTTAATCATGACCATTTATAACCATGAACGACTACAAAAAATAGAATGAGCTTTTAAAGGTATATCAAAACCTAAAATTTCGGTAAGTTTAACCCATTACCTGGGTTTCCGTCAGCGGCCCACCGGTCGTAGTCCCTCTTGTTCCCTCTGGTGTGCATCATGGAGTGTAGAACAGATGAGCCCCCAACCACGCGCCCTCTCGGCCACGCACAGCGTCCGTCGCGCATGCCTTTGCATCCAGCTTCCTGTGAACAAAAAAGTAAAAAGTCAATTGTGTCACCTTCTAAAGTGTCATCTGGTATTGTGCCACCTTCTTGGTGACCTACTGGTATCACAGATTAAATTAGCTCTACCCGTCTCGTCTGAAGTGTAAGGCCTACTAATGTGAGGTCGCACTAACGGTGCTACCTTGCGGCCTTAGGAAGGAAGAAAGCTGTCGAGCTACAGTCAAAAGTTGCGCGGCTACTAACTACATATTTCATTGACATTTTCATATCAAGAGACAAATTTGAAACGTATTATTCACGAGTCGGACGTTTCACTAAATTCTCTGTACTATGAAACAGGTAATTGAAAACGGAAAATTGCAGTAAATTTTCTGAATACCGTTGGTAATAATCTGAAAAATGTATCGATTGTTAAGAGTATACAAATGGCAATTAAATACATTTATCTTGGCCCACTTCAGACCCCTATTTGCGCAGTGAGTTGTTACTACTACGTACAGAGAAGCTATGCCAAGCAAAAAATGTCTCGCAAATACGACGACAAGATTGTGACGTTTTCTTTGAAGAGCTGATGACCGTGTCATCAATTCATGGAGCACAAAATGTGTTCGTGATGTCCGTTCCATACTCTAGTAAGTAATAGTAGTTCAATGTATTTGCGCTACTTACAGCTCTTCCTGTGTCTTCCACATCTTTTTACATATTTGAAGTCTGAATAACGAGACTAAGGCCAAGAATCGTAATCATTGTTATGTACTTAGTATAACACTCGTAAATGTTATTTTTTATATCAAATCAATGTCATAGTATCGTATAAGTTCGATGCATTCATTCATACGAAAATTGTGTATCTTGTGTACACGACATGACGTATCTACAGATGTGAGAAGTGTCACTGACGCAGTATTAAGTGCTGCAAATTACAACATATGGGTACTAGAGTAAGGTTAACGAAACTTATCAAAAATATGTCAAGTTATTAAGAGTTAACACAATTACCAATTGATGTATAAGTAAACAGAATCCAAAAGAAATGTTAAGGCCAGACTATAAACATTAAGGTTATAATTGAGATTTCTGATAAGGATTTCACTGGGAAAAAAAGCTTTCCCTTTAACTTAGATGACGATATAAAACTTACGTAGTAGTATGTATATTATTATCTACCTGTATTGTAGGTCAAATGTCAGAAATTAACAGTCTATCAAGACAGATGCTTATGTTATAATTCGAATAATATCTTATTACCAGTACTAAACCTGTTTATCCATACATCATTAGCACATAGCACAGCTTGGTTCTCGTAGTACTGTAGATCCGGCAACAATAACGACCTTGGATAGATTGCTAAGGGCAAGGTCGGTAAGTGAAGGGTGTCCCGAGATACCTCATGTCATGTATCGCTTTCTTGAGAACAACAGTTTTCGATGGCAAATTCACTCTTAACTTTACAACACAAAACCGGCCAAGTTCGAAGAGCAAGTCGGAACTCGCGCACGAATGGTTCCGTACTATTGACTAGGTAAATAGGAAAAAAATGCGTTTATTTTTTTGTATGGGAGCCCTTAAATAGGTATTATATTTTTAATTTATTATTAAAGTATAAATAAAACTAAGTATTTTTTAATACTTCAAGTGCCTACCTGTTGCCATAATTGATATCGAGCAAAACAGGCCAAAAAATCGCGTTTGTTGTGGGCGATTTTAAATATTTATTTAATTTTGTTGTTTGTATTTTTCATAGTATACCGGCAACTAAGTGTATAATTTGTAAAAAATTTAACTGAGGTTCTTGAGATACAGCCTGGTGACAGATAGACGGACAGACAGCGAATTTTTAGTTAAATGGTCCCGTTTTCACGCTTTGTATACAGAACCCTAAAAAACGTTTACTCGTACTCTATTGTGTGATATATTGGAAACCAGTGAGTGATGGATTACTAAGAGACGGTAGTCCAAACTCCCAGGTTTTTGGAAAAGTGTCACCATCATCGGTCATGGATTATTAAAAATACCTACGTATTTTCGCAGTTAACTGATGATGTAACCAATGTAAAGCTTCTAATAATACACTTAACCAAACCTTATCTTTTTTACTAAAATTGAGTATTAAACGGTTTTTATGGAAAGTACCTATATATTAATGTAGTTATCGAAACGGATCCATGTTCCAAAGTTCTTCGGTAAAACCAGATCGCATTATACCAGTAAAAAACGCATGTTTAAATTTTATTGATGCCTCGTATTACTCGTATACAGAACAATCTATGAAAAAAGCAGTACAAAAATAAATTTCATAACAACCTTCCTAAAATATCCGTGTTGTAAAAAATGATTACGTTAATGATGATCTTTCTTTTTTTTATTAACGAGTTTGTTTGTTCGTCTAAATTCGCATTATAAAAAAGTGTTATTTCTTTTGAAGATTTGTCCTTTTGTTTGTGTGTTGTAATCGTATTGGATAAACTCAAAAAGTATTGGACCTTCTTCTTCTTCTTTGCCTGGCCCTTTCCTATTTTTTTTGGGGTCGGCCCTCCGTGTCACGCATCTCCAGGCAGCTCGGTCCTGGGTTGTCTCCTGGCTATAAAACTAAGGCATCTTTGAGGTTCTTATTGACTATGGATATCCATGTGATTCGGGGTCTTCTGCTTCCTCGGGGTTTTGATTGAACATCTTGTACTTTCCTGGTCATGTGGTCGGTTCGTCGCTTTATAACATGTCCAGCAGACGGCTCTCTCGTTCTTTATCCGGGATAGGTATCACTTTAAAGGTGCCTCTTTTATGTGTATTTCTGACATGGTCCAGCATTGTCACACCACCCACCACCACATATTATATAAATATAAATAGCCAAAGGTCTGGCTATCTATTATAAAAAAAATAAGCTATTCAATACAAAATGATATTTTTAAATCTGTCCATTAGCTCCTGAGATATAAGCGAGTTCAAACAAATATAAGTATAGATATGCTCGTATATGTAAAAAAAAATTGACGTACTAACACGACGGAAAAACATTTTGACGTACTTAACAAGGATCAAATATGTAATACCATTTATCAAGTACGAAATCCTCATAAGTTTGTTGTCCTAATTTTCCATTGTCTTTCAGTAACTTAATCACTGTTATGTAGGCATTCTTAACAGCATCCTTAATCATCCTATGATTAAGGTGGTTAAGGCTGCGGTAATCCGCAGCGACTAATCATGTTATTATTGTTATACATAAAGTCGCAGTTAAACGTTATATTGTTTACCCAAGTAAAGCGAAGAAATTAAAGCAATCCGAAGAGTCACACACCGGAATGCAGTCAGTAATGGCTTTGACGCACAGCGCACGCCGCATTATAACGCCGACGTACGAAGGCTGATCGGTATGATTGTATTCTAATTGATACGGTTTAACATTGACATGAGCTAATTGTCGTTAGTGTTTACATTTTGTGCTCGTATTTTAACATGTGCCCTGAGTATGGACAAAAGATATTTTGAATTCAAGCTCGGAAAAAACAATCCAACATCGAGGAAATTCTACAACTAACTTAAGAGGATCGTGTGCGCGCAAGCTTCCATATAAAAAGAGATATCGTTATCCACCCCTTAAACATTGTATGATTTTGAATTTTTTTTATATGTTAGAGATATTTTGAAAAACTATGCTCTTACGTTTCTTTTTTGTTAATATTGTATGTTTCAGAAAATATAAGAACCTAAACATTCACTTTTTTGACAAACAAATCTCTTCGAAATTTCGTCTCACATATCTAGCGGCCGTGTTTAACATATTCCTGACGCATGAGTTCAAAATACCTAATCACTAATATTCAGCAAAAAATATGAAAGAATGAAAGCGCGTGTATACGGTTTACCTAATATATTATGTCACTTGTGTCGCGTATAAATTGCACCTAAATATCCTTTGGTCCTTGAACTTTTCTTCACGAAACGAGATTAGTGGTCAATGGTCATTGATCCCTTGGAACTCATGGCAGGCACTCTTATTAATTGTGTGGTATTTTTAGTTCTGCCTTTTGTTACTACGTAAATTAAATAATTTATTATAAAAGTTTTCAGTGATAATATTCGTTTGGCTCAGATACTTACCATTTTAGATTACTCAACATGTGGTGGAGGGTGTGGTTCACTGAAGCATTTTACTCGCGCTATAAAATTTATAGTACAAGTGATTTTTCGTTAATTAAAAGAGCAACTCACTATTTATCCCATATCATATTTTTCCCCGTAATTTATACCTACTTGAAGTATGGTGAATTATTTTGACAGCGTACTTTTAAAAGATGATTGCATTCAACAAGCTAGTAAATTAAGCCACTAACATCTCTTTTTGTAGGAACCTTGTATACTTGTCAAGCTTTATGCTTGATAATGATATGTCAGCAGGGCATACTCGAGTAATTGGGTAAAAATGATTCATGCATTGCCGAGTCACAAAAAAAGGAGATGCAGCAGATTTAAGAAGTTATATAAACGTACATAATTAATGAATAATAACTTATCGATAAAAGCTATCAATAATAAATCTTGAAATGTGATTGTAGAGTGACTATGGATGTGGACTGTAAAGTAAGATAATAAATAATTAATCTTAACCAAATGCTAGTATTGGTACTGAGTCTACTTCTATTGTAAGCCAAGATAAAACTTCACCCAAATCACTGCGAAAACACGTTTCATTTATTGCACGAGTACCAAAGCCTTTTTTCGGATCAGTGTCCTATGAGAGTTGCATAATAATGACAGCATTTAGGCTCTTATCAATCTTATTGTGAGTCAAGACATCATGCCGTTCGTCTGTTGCCTTGCCGTGGCCAACTTAGTTCAAAAGGTCTGCCCTTTTAAAGATCTACAAAGTTATATAAAGTTATGTACCTATATTGAGCAAATTAAAAAAAATACAAAAAGAACCGACCAAGAGAAATCCCGCATGAGTAAAGAATAAACTATTATAAATGTATTATGTAAAATAGCAAATCATTTCGTAACACGTGTAAGTTTCAAAAATGTTACTTTTTGAGTTTGAATATTTCCGGTTTGATGGTATCCAGGTTAAACTGACCAAGGTTGCAAGTCATGTTGTATCTGTGCGTATCAGTATTAAAATTGAAAATAGATTAGAAGATAGTTGAAAATTGAGAACGGCATAAAATCTTGTTTCATTATGGCGGACGCAAACTAGACTCGTCTACCACTAGACTAATAAAAACTGTCAACATAATGAAGGCTGCTATTTAGTCATTGCTTTTCCCACAAGCGATCTCTAAAATGTGATGACTGTTAATGATTATTTTAGCCTCGGAATGACGTGGTGACAACGGTTTCGAATACTAAATATTTATCTAAACAAACGACTGGGTCGTAATTGTAGTACAGTTGACAGTGCCCTAGGTCGGGTTTAAGCTGGCACTGGCACTTAGGCACGCGAAGATGCTAATTCCAACTAATTTAGGTTTCTCGTCGCGATTGCAAGCAGTGTTTTGGGCCAAGTGCATTTTAAAGAAGGATTAATTGATCGTGCTCTACATACAACCTTTCTATTTATTTTCAGATATAGTACGCTATCTATTTATTTTCAGATACGTCTCATAGAGATAGGTGAAGAGTTTGGGGGAGACTTTTGCCCAGCAGTGGGATGATATAGGTAAAAAAAGTACGTCCCATACTAAACTTTTTTCTTTTGTTGCCTTTTGACTAGAACTACACGCACATACAGGCCATTTAAAATACCTCGAATAGGCACAAGATTGCGTAAACCTCAATTCTTATCAGTCCTTTCTTTATCTCCTTTAAGTTTTTGTCCCTGACTAAATTTTTTAGCTCTGTGATCGTTTTGTATATCTAACTCTAATCTGTTCGAATAACAATACATTACAATGTCAAATTATTTATCCTCATGTCTTAATGCCACTGTGTCAATTTATCGTTCAGTCGTTGTGTACCGTGAGCTGACTGCAGAGTTTCCGATGACCCTAAGGCAGGTGTGGTTGTGAATCCTAATCGGAGAGGTCACGATCTCTTTGACATTGGTGACACAATACCGGACATGACCAGGAAGAAATTATGAACACTCATTTAAATACAAGAAAATAACAATCAGGCCATGCCAATGTGTAATGTAATGATTCTTAGCAGGATTGTCCTTTTTCTTTAGGTTTAAAGATCTTTGTTATCATACGAAATTACATTTCATCTATAATGAGATAGAAAATTATATAAGTTTAAAAAACAATTGGCAGACACTCGACTCGACTTTCACACTCTTTTATGGGGTTTGTTTGCTAATTGAATAGCTGTGCTCCCTCAAACATTACAGTCTTTAGTTTGACAATAGTTTGAACATTAAACACATATTTACCGACAGTTAATAAATAAATCAATTAGTGTTTTCTACAAATCTTTTGACACCCTGTTTCGATTACACTTTATGTTCTTGACAAACTAAAATATGGAAAGAACGAGTTACGTCATCATAAGCAACAGTATAAAATAAAATGACATGATGTCCAAACCTAAGGAATGACAAAATAAAATGTAATCTTCTTGGTTTTTTATAATTAGTCAGCTCACGCACAATATACGTTTCTATATATTAAAAAATGCGCATGCGATGATCGTCTCGTGTGCATCGATTTTAATAACGATTTCGTAATCGATTGAAATTCCTACTATAAGATTATGTTTGATCGGAAATAGTAATTATGACTATTGTAAGAAGTGGCAGCATTACGCTTGTATTTCCTGAGAACTATTAACAAATAGAACTGTCAATTAAAACTATTATTATTTGTTTATAAAAAGAAATTAGTACATTTGACTAGAATACTAAAGAAAGTTTATTTTGTTGGATGAAACTTTTTAACTATATCTGATCCACTCTCGATAGAGTCACAGTCAAATGTCTACATTTGTAAAGTGACTTCAAAAAAAAGAGGTCCTCAGTTCAGTCGACCTGTATGTATGTATGTTTGTCCGCAAATATCTCGCGTTTGGCTGGACCGATTTTATGCAGTTTTCAGTAAAGTATTTGTTACATTAAGGAGAGGGTTTTAGTAACTATTTTAGTTCAATCAGGTACATTATAAGGTACAGATGAGTCGGTGCATGATGTGCGTACGTAGACTGTTGTTTCAATTCAGTTTTTTACTCCTATTAGCGTTATTTTAGTCCATAGTGTTTATTTTAAAGGCGGTTAAATTTTTATGAACAAAATGTTTTTTCTTAATGGCCAGTACTTACTTGAGGTTCGGTAAAGTAGTTCCAGTTCGCGTCTGTAAACTGCAGCATGGTGGCGAGCACCGGGATGTCCATATACATCTGCTCGCTGCCACCAGCTTCTATGAGCAGCACCTGAATTGAGTAAGCAATGGTTGTTAAAATCGAAACCATACGTTTCCGGTACTGCACACTCTTTGTGTAGGTATGAAATTGATTTAAATAAAATAAACATTTATTTACGTCGGACCAGCCTATGGGTTTAAATTATGCATTCATTATATCCGCAATGAAACTAAATGTTTATCATATCATTTGATTCTTATTGTAAATGTATAATTTCTTCCTCATGTTTATACGAAGTTAGTAATCATTGACTGACACAGCGACGGAAATATAATGCCAGAGCAAAACTAAAAAAAAAACTTATGAATATTTAGTAGTACCTCTTTCGTTTCTCTCATTATTACACTACTATGTAATGTTTTATTTTCAATGTTTATTAATTCTTGGCTCTACTTCTAGTTATATTTTTTTGTTTAGTAAATTTTGCACAACCGATTATCACCTGTCAGGGCGTATTCATAACGTCTAATGGTAAGTCAATCACTTTAACAAATGCTTAAGTAAGGCCTCTCGCGTATATCTAATCACTTGTAGAAAAATAATATCATTGGCAAAATGAGATAGAATTTAATGAGTAAGTTAACCGTAATTTAACTAAAATAAGCCTCAGATTTACAACAGTGAACGTCTACCTTAAAGTCCTTAACTTCAGTGAGCCTGTTACTCAGCACGCACCCGGCTGTGCCAGCACCTATAATGACGAAGTCGTACTCCGGCAGAATGTGCGATACATCTGGTGGTTCACCACTGAGAACCCGGTTGGTGTCTCGAAGAAAACCGGCGATGGCTTCCGAAAAGCTGCCGCGTCCCGCAAGAGTCGTTGTGAAGACACATGTTAGGCTGAAAAGTAGGATTAGGACCTAAGGCATAACGAAAAAAGAGTTTACGGAAAGTATTTCCAGTTAAACAGTAAATTGAAAGATCCAAAATATGACAGCTGAACCTATCAGGATCATTATTATTATAAAATGTAGTGCAGCACTATCAAGAGTGTATTTGAGTTATCAGTTTCAGAAACTATTTACGTTCAAGTAAAATATTTAAGCGCTATGTTAATATTAGGGGCTTTACACATGGAAAATTTGAAAAACATTAACTACGTAATGAGAATTACCGCAAAAACATAAAACAAAGGCTTTCAAGGAAAAAATGCGTTTATATTTGGTACCCGAGCCGAATCAAAGAAGAGTGACGATAGCGACGTAAGAAAGAAGTCTTGATGGTCTTTTTTACTATCAGCTGAATCCTAAATTAGCCTTTTTATGTATAGGACGTCATGGGCGACCTCTAATCTGGCTAAATGATTAGGTTTTTCGAACGAAACCTTTTTACTGACGTCAGAAATGTCTCAAAAGGATTAAAAATTCAAGATGCCAATATAGCGACCGTGCGCAAGCGTGGGTAGTTCTCATTTTTAGTAAATGTGATAAAAGTATCCAACGTTTTACTGTTACATTCACAATAAATGAGAGCCTTGAGATCACTAATAATGAACATTTTTATCACCTAATCATGATCCACGAACAAATTAACGATGAAGTGTTTGGTAACAAATGTAGGTTTTGTTTATTATATTATCCATAAACAGTTGTTCAACTTCAATTGAACATCATTACACGGTAAATCACTGATATTAATGGAATTTATTAAAATATTCACCTTATAATTACGTGTAAATATAAATACATGATTTTATATCACTTATACAAAGAAATCGCCGCTGGTTCTTTTTGTACAACAACTCAACTCGCAACACTTGATGACAGTCAAAAAATTAAAAATCAATAAACTCGACCTGGTGGTAAGACTTTCAATAAATACTACTCTACTCAATACGTCAAATGGAACATCATTAACCAAGTTAATTATTAAAGAAATATTTACCCATTTAGCGTTGGTTGGGCAATACCTAACCGTTAGTAATTAACAAATTAAGATATTATGGTTTTACAATAGCGGACTTTGGCTAGATTTACGGAAAGTTTATTTCCGTTACCTTCAATTGAACTTGCTCACAAAAACTGCCTTAATGGAATGCAGAATATTTATTCTGCTACATATCGTTTTAAGTACATATGAAAGAAAAACTTAGATTGCAAAAAATGCTGCATGTCTGATCCTCTTTATTATATTGCTTAACTACATGTTATTGCGTTTATTCATAATGTGCTATTAATTTAAAATCATCAAACCATCATTATTCATTACAATTGCAATAAACAGAAATAACACATTAAAAAACATATTTATTATTTACTGCCGTACCTAATAGATTTATTATAATATCATCATACACCTAATCAATTTGAATCGAAACGAGAATTACCCATCGCACAGTAAATTAAGAATCAGTGACACTGATTTTAAACTGTCACCCGTAAGTACTAAAACACCTGCCTAGTAGTTCTGAATCTAAATGTATTACAATAATACCTCTATAATACCGAACTTATAATATGTTAACTTATAATGTATTTTTTGTCATGGAAAATATGTTCTTACTCATAGAATATCTCAAAAAACATTTTCATTAACTGGTTTTGGTTTAGAAAGAATATACCATCTTCCATTGGCAGGCTGTAAGACAAGCTTTTATCTATACCTATAAAATGCTTTGTCCTGAACGACTGACTTATTGATTGACTGACTGACTGACTGACTGACTGACTGATGGATCAACGCACAGCCTAAACCGCTGATCGTAGAAACCTGAAACTGGGAGGGTGTGTTCTTTGTATGACGTAGGGATACGATAAGAAAGGATTTTTCGAAATTCTACCCCTAAGGGGGTCAAAAAGGGGTGCAAAGTTTGTATGGAACAACGTGATCCCTTGGTCCAATCTACTTCAAATTTTGCATACACATTCTTTTACAGATTTGACGGAAGATTTATTTTACATTTTATTGCAATTAATCTCCTAAGGGGGTGAAAAAGGGTGACAAAGTTATTCTGGGGGTGATTTTCTTCGAAGTTGATATCAAAACTCTTTAGTGCTAATGATAAAAATATTTTGTATATCATTTTTGACAATCATTTGACATGTCTGAGACACAATGTTTTGACACATGTTTGTTATTGATGTTGCTCTTGAGAAAATGCTCGAGAAGAGATTTTATTCCTTAAAACAGTAAATAATATTTTTTGTGTTTAAACAGGGTAGGTATCAAGCGGTCTGTGTACAGTGTAGATTGCAGGTTGTCTGTTCATATTGTCGGTGGACATTCAACGCTGTTTCTGTGGTCAAAGGGTGTCCAATCTTTTTTTTTGCAAACTTTTCGTGGGGGCCTATGTTTAGCAGTGGACGGCTTTTGGGTATTGATGATGATGATGATGGGGTAGATCCCTACATAGAATTAACCCTTTGAATTCACGATTTGAATTCAAGAAAGTAGAGTATTCGCTATGACTATAAACAAAGCTCAAGTTCAAACTCTTAAGGTAGCGGGAGAAGACTTGAAGGAATTTGCTTCTCCCAAAGCCTGTATGTGGCGTGATGCTGTGTAAGCGCACGGAGTATAGCCTGGTTTTTTCATTAGCTCTCGAAAGAAATATACGATTGACGATAGGCGTAGTAAGTATTTCCATTTCGTTGTAAAATAAAAAGATATTATCCCCGTGTAAGTTTGTCCAGATTAAAAACCGGGCTGCGTGTTGTGTGTTTATAAAATATAACATTTATCTTTACGCATTTTTACGTATATATTTAAAAACTGGATGTTTTTGTTTGTTTGTTTGAACGCGCTAATAACAGGAACTATTGGTCCGGTTATAAAATATGTTAGCTACATTGTAAGACAGCTAATTTATGAGGGAAGGCTATAGAAGTAGTTTAATGCGTAAAGGCTTATAAATATTTTCGCTACGATCTATCTATGGGAACCAAACGGAGTAAAACTATTACGCGCGTACGAAGTCGCTGGCGCACAGTGGATCGACGCCATACTAGCAAAGGGACATAGGCAACTTAAATATACGTGTGTCAGTTTTTGAAAAACAAATCATTCCATCGTATACGCCTACTTATAAGCTGTAAAAAAGATAAGTAGCATTTTCTTATTAGAAACTTATTTTGAGAGCTATGGCACCAAACGTGATTTATTTGTATGGGAAATGGCATAAAAAATAGTGTTGCTTCCGATTTTCTTCGTGTTTCGATTTGATTTTTGTATATGTTATTTAGGCATACATTTGCTACATTTTCTCCAAACAAACATGGTGCGCCACACGCACCCCTTAAGAGGTAGGGGTCCACTTACTTGACAGCAAAAATAACTTTGTTTTTCATATCAGTATTTGTATGAAAGACAAAGTTATATTTGCGGTTGTTCAAATTGTGTTAATTGACAAAAATACCGGTTAAGAGGTACAAGCGTTGACTGATGTTTTCCTTCTTATCGACCAATTGATTCATAAGTTATTATTTCGACATATTTTATCTCCAAATCTCATTTCTGATATGAGAAATGAGATTTGGAGTGACAATGGTGACTTACTGATAAATGGTCAGTGCACTGATAAAATACTACCAGCAAGCGTTTTACCACGGTCTTAGTGCACCCAATATTTGGAAACAATTGTGTTGCTAACCACAAAACTATAGATTTAGTACAGAAAAAACCCGCCAAGTGCGAGTCGGACTCGCTCACTGAGGGTTCCGTACCAACTTTTAGGGCTTGCTTGACAGCAATAATAACTTTGTTTTCATAGTATTTGTATGAAGGACAAAGTTATATTTTGCGGTTGTTGACATTGTGTTATTGGTCATAAACTAACAGTTCCATCTCGTTTAAACCAATTTTCGTCTAAGGTATTTGTAAAGATATACGTTATGTATTTTGTTCAAAATTTTCACTTGCTGAGTTAAAAAGTTAGAGGGTGGACGCGCATTTTATAACACTTTGAAAGCGTCTATCTTACAAATGTTTGACTATTAGAAAAAACAGTTTAAGGAACCTCTCCTCTCACCTGTCATTTTAAAAGACCTATCCACAGAATTTGAGAAACAGGTAAAATGCGCAAGAGCGTCTTCTCGTCTCAATTACCTCAGTGTCTGAAGACGAAAGTCTTCAACCAGTGTGTGTTACCAGTGATGACATATGTATCCGAAACGTGGTCTCTAACTATGGGCATCATAAAGAAGCTCAAAATCACACAACGAGCGATGAAGAGGGCTATGCAGAAACGAGGAATTATACATAGCATAGCATATACATAGCATAGACATAGCCCTGCGAATCAGTAAGCTCAAGTGGCAGTGGGCAGGGCACATAGCGCGTAGAACTGATGGCCGTTGGTGCAGAAAAGTCCTAGATTGGAGACCCTTCGACTAAAGGCGCAGCGTAGGACGTCCGCCGACAAGATGGACAGACGACCTTGTAAAGATCGCAGGATCGAACTGGATGCAGACCGACTCGACCGCAGTGAATGTCCTTTGGCTGATAATGATGATGATGATGATGATGATCGACAGACTAATGTCTAGGACACGCTTAGGTTTAAGCAAAAAAAAAAATATTTTGTTTTAGTTCCATGTATGGGAGCCATATTTATTGATAGGAAGATTAGTTTGTAGAACACATTTATTACACTGTCTTGTCTTTGCATAAGACCAGGAAGGTTTTCATGATGATGATGATGATGATATGACACACTGTTAACTAACACAATCGTTTCCAGAGATAGGTACAGTAAAAAAGAACCTGGGAATCTTTTATCAGTGCACCGATGATTTACCTCTATGGTCTGACCATTTTATCAGTGTCACCATTGAAGTCGAAATAATAACTTATGAATCAATTTGTTCACAAGAAGGAAAACATCAGTCAACGCTTATAGAACCGGTATTTTTGTCAATTAACACAATTTGAACAACCGCAAATATAACTTTGTCTTTCATACAAATACTATGAAAAACAAAGTTATTTTTGCTGTCAAGTAAGTGGACCCCTACCTCTTAAGGGGTGCGTGTGGCGCACCATGTTTGTTTGGAGAAAATGTAGCAAATGTATGCCTAAATAACATATAAAAAAATCAAATCGAAACACGAAGAAAATCGGAAGCTACACTATTTTTTATGCCATTTCCCATACAAATAAATCACGTTTGGTGCCATAGCTCTCAAAATAAGTTTCTAATAAGAAAATGCTACTTATCTTTTTTACAGCTTATAAGTAGGCGTATACGATGGAATGATTTGTTTTTCAAAAACTGAAACTTGTATATTTAAGTTGCCTATGTCCCTTTGCTAGTATGGCGTCGATCCACTGTGTGGCGGGCCGCTAGTTATAATACAAAAAGAAAATGCTTAATTGTACTAAATGCTTTGTTGTACGTTACAAAACTTTAGCATTACTTCTTCTGTTGTTTTGAAGTTTTATAGTACGAAAATCTTTTAATGAAAGATTGTTGTAGTAAATATTTTAACGCTAATAGCTATAAATATGTAATAAGTTTTAATCAAAAACTTAATATTGTAAAATTTAACAGGCTTGCCAATGTATCGGTGGCCAAAAGGTATAGGCATGCGCGCATATAGAGAAATCAGCGTTCGATTCTTTGTCTTGCCTTTTATAAGTGGAATTTATCATCAAAATACGTGATTGTGAAATCTGGATCTGTCTCTTTAGATGCCCATATAGACTCATATTGCTTTGTAGGTTAAGTACGAGTAGGTGGTTTTGGGCCAGCCTTTTTCATGTTAGTAATACAATGAACTCTCTCAATGTCAAGTTGTTTCAATATTGTTAAAGGTACGGTTGTGACCAAGTGAATATATTGATTAAAATTGTAATTATGTCATATTTCTTAAGTAATTGTAGGTAATAAATTATTACGTTACGTTGCGTCATAGTCATAACGATACGATAATAACGTTGACTGTATAAATGTCATCCGAATTTTTAAGTTTCTAGTATTTTGTGACGATTCTTAGAGGGTCTTTCCTACTGATCACTATTTGCTGTTGAAAAATTTATTTTGACAGTAATTAAGATACCATCGGCATTAAATATGTTTGTCGGCAACTTTACCTCTCCCTAATTTAATCATTTTCCCTATTTTTTACCGTTCGTAAGTTCGATAAACCCCCAAAGTATAAAAATAATCGAATCCTGTGAAACTTTTCCATACAAGAAATAAGGAAATAGCGATGTGACGTAAAAATGACGTAAATTAATTAATTGTGTCGGTGATTAAGTGTGCACTTGTTTTGATAACATTTTTCTAGTTTCTTCCACTAAGGCCTGATTTTTCTTATTTAAAAACGTCACCTATTTTTAAGCAATCATTTATGTAACAGACAATTTATAAATCAGTCGCTTTATACAGCAGCGTGTGGCCTGTAATAAGAGCTGTTTATGTATTTTCTGACGTTCGAAAAATCGGCCCTTAACCAGATGATTTTTATTTTTTGACTGATAGCAACTGTACTTGTCATGTATCACCTCAAGACAGATAAATATTAACTACATTTTATTTTTTTAAAACACATATTATTATCTTTGAAAATCCCCTGGCTTCTATTTAGTATTCAGTGCCCAAAGTGTCGAGTAAATATTGATTTAACTCTAACTTAAATGCGTATTTATCGTGCAAATTCTAGATTTCTATGACGTTAATAAAACGCCTGTGGACTTTTCCCTATACTCGTCAACGCTCGGTTACTGAGGCAAGTGTTTGCGGTTTCTAATTAACTAGGAACTCTTTTATTTAATTGATAAATGATCAGGTAAGAAATACTTGTCTGGACAAAAAAAATCTTGTGCTGATAAAAAAATTAAATTAAAATTAAAGTGTCCAGCCATATTGTTCTTTATTCGTTGAATGTTCTTTAACTGACTTAAACTTACTGTAACGTCATTCGAAGCCTGTAAATAAAGTGTGAATGGAAATCCTATTTGCGTAATTTCACGTTTTCTCCCGAATTTTTGTTAGTTCCCTGTTCTTTCACCAGGTAACGAGACATTTTGTGTAGCAAGGAGCATTCTTGGGAGTTGGGAGTAATTAGTATTTTTTTTTCGGATTTCATCTACATTCAAAGTTCATGATCTAAATAGTTTAAATGAGGACGTTCTCATCACCATCTTATAAGAAAAATGTGGACGTCCATCCTCACAAACTTCTGCATTTACCTACGCATCTTGGTAGGAAGGATCAGTAAATCAAACACAGTTTTATATAAAAAATATATTTGGCGCAAAAATAAAAGGTACAAACGTGGCATAACAAACTAACCTACTACGAACATATTTGCTATCACTCATTAGCAAATGTTTTTTGTTCAAACACAACAAACAACTTAATATCGCGGAGCTGCGAAGCAGGAGTTTCATCATCACCGAATATTATTTGTTACATGATATGGTACATTTACACGGGAAATATTGATCGTGTTCAAAGTCAATTACAGATAAAGTAAGGTCTGCTAACAAAATTCGCGTCCCTTAGGGCCTGTTGCATCGACAAATTAATACTAACTAACAAAAATTTAAATATGGAAAGTTATTTCGTTTTAACCGACCAACAATAACCCTCCAACGACACTAAGTAGAAGTAGCTCTGCTAAGAAGTTACAAATTTACACACACCACATTTAAAAAAATAAAAACGCTAATGCGAACTTATTCAGACATTGTGATTGTGAAGCAGACCGTTAATAAATTATGTATTTATTTTGTAAAGCTGCGCTCTTTTTAGTTCTGAGGACGCGAACTTGTAAAATACAAATAAATACTTAGTCGGATTTCAGGACCAATTATAAATTGTAAAAATATATTTTTTTATTTAGTTTTTCGGATGGTTAAACGTTTATAGGTTAAAAAATCTTAATAAAATTAAACAACTTAATAAAATTCTAAAATACAGTCGCGACAAAGTGTTAAGAAATAAAATGGTAATGACTTTGATACGATCAACATTTCGCCTATTGCAGCCAAAAGGTGTAAAAATAGTTTTTTGACCTAGATATAAGTGAAAAAGTTCGATTTATTGTTGCAATACAAATCAAAGTAACAAATAGGCGAACATTTTCATAGCGTACGGTGTAAAAAATGTTACCTTTGCAAAACAGACAAAATTCTGCACATATTGCCAAGTAACAATAAGAATGTGTAGCAAATGAACAAGTGAAGAGATATATGGCACTTAAATTAGCCCTAAATAATAACAACATCTTTTACAACTTATAATAGAATTTATACAATAATGCTTCCCGCCAATAAAGGTACAAAGAAGTGGTTACGACTTTTTGATGTTTAATTTTTATCTCATTAATGCAGTTCATTTTACGAATTTATTTAAATATTAAAGAAATGAAAGCCAATTACCTTTACCTTTCTATTGAAATAACCAAAGATTTATCTTTTAAGTCATATTGTACATACTTTCTCTTTTAATATAACTTATAGTGGCAATGCAATTGTATATGTTGCACTAGCTTTTGCCCGAGACTTCGTCCGCGTGGAATAGTGACTTCTTTCTCCCGTTTTTTACACATTTACCACTATATCTTTGCTCCTATTGGTCGTAGCGTGATGTTATATAGCCTATAGCCTTCCTCGATAACTGGACTATCCAACACAAAAAGAATTATTCAATTCGAACCAGTAGTTTCGGAGATTAGCGCGTTCAAACAAACAAACAAACAAACTCTTCAGCTTTATAATATTAGTATAGATTTCTTAAGCTATGCAACAAACATTGTTCAACAAGCAAAACAAAAACAGTTGTATACGCAGAATAATAAAAAAATTAAAGTGTATGCAGTCGCAATGTATAAATTGCATCATGCACTGTGACTACAAATATAACTTAAAATGACAAATAAATTAAATGAAAAATATTCATCCTTACGTCACATTTCAAAGATGATGGAAGTATAGACTCAAAATAAAACTGTATTATTTTCATTCTTAGATCAAGTCTATATCACGATAGGTTTGTTACCTTTAAACTTTTGTTCAATAATATTCATGGTCTTTTTCAAGTATAGGTACATACGATTGCAAAAGCTTCACAGCAAAGTGAATGATGAAATGACAAATATTTATGTAATTTAACTAGTACTTGCACCCAATTCAAATGATAGTATAGGTTAGGTATTATCTAAACGTATTCATTTAAATAATATATTAGATATTTACATATTTTACAATATGTACAATCACTTAGACTTAGAGCTTAAATAGTAAATTATAGTAATTTGTGTCTAGTAAATCACATAAATAAACGGACTATAATTTTGAAAATAAGTAATAATGTTAAACGTGTCTGGAGGATCGGAAATAGATATAAAGAAAATAACTTCCCATCACACAGTTATCTAACTAAACACGGAATGTAGTGTTTTGAAGCTGAGAGGCGTGTTTTCTGTTCTGAATTTTATAATATGATATCGAATTGGTATTATAAGCAACTTACTTGATAAATTCTGTTTTGTCAAACAAAACAGATGGCAATTTTGGTTTTTGGTAACTAATGTTTATTATCTGGTAAAAAAGAATTTAACATCATCCAGATATTATATCTACATACAATTTAAAAGTCTTTAAATTTATACACTGTCATCGCATACCGTTTAACCAATCTTGCTTGATCATGTCCGCACCTTTTTCACCTATCATAATCACTGCAGCGTTCGTGTTGCCGCTCACTATTGTAGGCATTATACTAGCGTCTATCACTCTTAGACCTTCTATACCGTACACTCTTAACCTAGGATCGACCACAGCTTCTTTATCCCACGATGGACCCATCTTTGCAGTTCCACATTGGTGGTAAATCGTCATTGATATAGTCCGCACTTGGCACTCTATATACTCGTCTGACATAAATTTATACTGTCTGCAGTTTGGTAAAGGTTTCATGTAGAGTCTCGAACCGAACTGTTTGAATGGTGATGCATTCGCCACTTTCAAAGCTATTTTGATACCATCGACGAGTCGCGCCACATCTAATGCATCCTCGTGGTAACGAGGATTCATTATTGGGTAATGGAACGGGTTGGAACTCTTCAGTCTGACGTAACCTCTTGTGTTCGGCCGCAACAATAGCGGCATTATCGTCCAAGCGTCTTTATTCGCGATCGGTTTGTAAACTGTGTCGTACAATTCATCTGTAAGACCTAGAATCTTTCTCACAACCTGCCCATTGTCAGATGAAAATGATGCAGGGGCCATATGGAACTGAACGTCAGGCCATAAGCCTGAGCTGTTCGCGTATTTCGTATTGACGAAGGCGACACCTTCCAAACCTCCTAGAGTCGTCATAGGACCTCGCTCGTTCACAACGTAATTCATAGTCACTGGGAACGCTTGAAAACGATTCTGAACGATCGCTACGGGTTTGTCAACTAGGAATGTCAATCCACCAACACCAACATGATCTTGTAAGTTTTCTCCCACGGGCAAGTCTTTCAAAACTCTTATTCCGACTTCCCGTAAATGATCCTGTGGGCCTACACCTGATAACATTAGTAATTGTGGACTGTTTATTGCACCCGCTGATAAGATCACCTCTTTTTTGGCGTAAACAACTCTTTTCACACCATGTTTGACATATTCCACTCCGTAGGCTTTCATCGTCATTGGGTTTATAAGTACTCTGGTAACTTGTGAGTGTAGTGAGACGTCTAAATTCTTTCTAGTCCGTACTGGCCTCAAGAAAGCTTTGGCTGTACTGCATCTGGATCCTCTTCGTATCGTCCCCTGAGCTATCATAAAGCCGGTCTGTATTGCACCATTGATGTCCCTGTTGTCGTAGCCTATTTCAACACCAGCTTCGACGAAGGCAGCAACAAGAGGCGTCCTCCAGGGTGCCTCTTGAACTGTCAAGTATCCACCCTTACCGTGATACTTGCTATTAGCTAAATAAGGGTTTCTGTTGTCTTCAGACTTGATAAAGTACTTGAGGACTTCTCGGTACCCCCATCCTGGGTTTCCAAAGGATTCCCACTGGTCGAAATCGAATCTGTTCCCTCTAACGTAAATCATGTAGTTCAGTACACTCGAGCCGCCTAGGACCTGAAACATGACAAGATGTATGCTTTATTATAAGTAACACAGTGTTGGAGAAAGTTCTTATTGCACTGTGCTAATTCTAGCAATATTTTATTTGTTCAAATAAAAGAGGGTTTAGAGATCTTACTTGACTACCTTCCCCTTTAACGGATTTAGTCAGTAACATTAAACACTAATCGAAATCTTTCTCGCCACCAGCTTTATACCATTAACCGATTAAACCTGTTAAATATCACGAATGAAAGGTATAAAGTGATTGTATTTTGCCTATTCCTTTCACTGTGCGATATGCAGATACAATAACAAGCTGCGTGACCTTTTTACAGCTTCGTGTTATTATATGGAACCATAGTGAAATGCTTCACCTGTAACGACACACTAATGGGACGTCTATGGATACAACTAACATAAATTATGTACTTTTACAGATTTTGTATCTAGCTAAACGAACTCCTAAGCGAGAACAACTATGCTTTGAAAGGGAGCCATGAAAAAGACTCTTCTATAAGTCTATTTTCATCACTGTTAACTCAGTGATAACACGTTCCAAAATGCTAATTTCAAAATTTTCATACTAGTCCTACCAATATCTCGTGGTTGGAAGTCGGACCCCTGACCGGTATTGATTTAGAAATTTCTATAAACACCTCTAAACTAATTATAGATGGATAACTGTTGGACATTTACTCTGTGCTGGCTGGTTTATGTGATACCCAATGTTATTCAAGAACTGGGGAAAGACGGCCATTATGATGATGATCTTCTTTACTTGTTAAGCCCAGTAATTGGCCTTACATCTATATTCCTGGTACCGGACTACGTTAAAGGATTTCCGCGTGGATGGCAGTTCGTGATGAACTAATATTACCTTTCCTCTAGGCCAACTGCACCGCCTCTTCTTGAAGCCCAGGCAGGCGTAAGAGGTGGGCTCCGTCTTGTACTGCCAGTCCAGCTTCGTTAGCTGCAGGTAGCCCGCTAGCGAAGGGACGTCTGTGATCTCGTTTTCGTCTGGACCTGGAAAGTTTTTGGGAAGAATTTTTTAGTCATAATATTATGTTACTGTCTAGGCAGCCTACAAATGAGTAACAATAACATATCTATTGAAGCAAGCATACCAATAAACCTGGAGCTTACGGATTGTATATTGCTTCAGTCAATATAATATAGACTCTTGCTAGATTCAGAAATGTTATGAAATAATCTAGCTAGAGAGTCTCGTAAGTAGTACAAATACATTTCCTTTATAATATAAATTGCACTTGTAAATAAAAATACTCGTCTGTCACAGAGTCACGGTTGCTTTTTACAAGTGCAATTTATACTATTAACACTATAAAACAAAAGTTAACTATATTAATAACTATTATACGTATGGGATCTATGTAAGATCATAATTTTAAGATGTTTTTAGCATCTGTCATTACCGGTATTCTACAAAGTTCAAATCTGTAGACAAACACAAATCGTTTTATTTGACCTGCCAACAATTGTATAATAAGACATGTAAAAACTTACCGCTTTCCAAAAGCAGCACATTCCAGTTCTTAATTTCTGTCAGTCGATTTGCCACGACCGCCCCCGCCGAGCCTCCACCGACTACTATAAAGTCATACTCCCTCCTCGGCTCCTTGTCCAAGACCCTCGCTTCAGGGTCGTAAGAGTTGTAGTTGTGATACGTCAGCGCTCCCAGCAGCAGTGGTATCAGCCACAGTCCAGTCACACTGATCGTCTTTAGCGCTGTAGATGCTAAAAGCACGTGGACACCCATTTTTGTTCTCTCTATCACAGTTTATTACTAATCTGGTTCTTGCTATCACAGCATCATTGAACTCCCTTTGGTTTTGTTAAAGACTAGTCTGGTTAAAGGGTCTTGTCAGGCGGCTTGCTTCTTCGGGTGGGCTTGCTGCTGCTGCTGGCTGGTGGTAGCTCAGCCGACATGTTAGGCCGCATCGCATTCGCTCGTAGTACTGTTTCTTCGTGATGCTTGAATCTGTAACGAAAGAAGTTACTTTTTAAAAATCCTTTGTTTGTTAATTTTTAGTTAATTTTGAAAATTGAAATTTATGGTTTGTAACTTGGCTGGTCTCATCATCATCATTATCTGCAAACGGACGTCCACTGTTGAAAAACTGGGGGACCACAGTTTTTCATGAGGGATTTTTGCCAATACTCGCCACGCTTTGCAGGCGGTTTAGCGAGGCGGGTCTAGTGGCGTAATTTTTATGCTTATCAAATATTAATAAAATTTGTCTTTTGAAATTAAACTAATTATTCCTTTCTCTTTTACAGGTATGGCTCTACATAACCAGTAGATATAACCGACACAATCTTGCTGTGTAACTGTAAGTAAATCTATTTTGTGATAATAAAGCGGACTATCAATTTTGAATTGCCTAGAGAAAGCCTACAATGTTTTTATGTAACATCGCGTATGCCTCTATCCAAAGAAATATTGGTCCAGCAATTTAGAAAGAGCTAGGCTTACGTAAGTGTTCTCTTGTGTGAGGGAGACAAAGTTTATTTCCTAGTTTGTGCGGAAGATATGATCTAATTTCTAGACATTACCTAGTCCCAGGCGTTTCTGTGAAAGTTATTGGCGATAGTTATCGGTAACACTGGCTGTATTTTGTTACATCGGTACCTAATAGCCGGAGTGGTATGATCAAATCGATTATTCGCCTGCACTTTTTAAAATTTGACTTCGTGTTTTTTTAAACGTAGATATAGCCATTTTTTACTGTCATGTTTTAAACATCAATCTAAGAGCCATGACTTTATGTAAGTAATTAAATATTTTAACTAGTTATCACGGTAATTGATTTAAAAGTAACGCCTTACCTTTAATTTCGTATGAGGTTCCGACATTGTACAAAACCACCTAGTAATTTTTAACTGACCGGTAACATTACGCTATAAAGTTAACGAATAAGTACCTTGTTCTCCTCAATTTTCGTTATAATGACCCACAAAAATAAACATGAAACAGAAAAGGGAATGTTAAAGTGGTAAAATGTACACTTATAGTATTTCTCGTTACAATAACGAGCGTTCCGCAGGCAAATCGTGTGAAAAGTGTGTACAAATAAGGTAAAGTGTGTATTGTGCTGAGTAACCGCGGTGTGAATAGGAAGTGAAAATGTACTTATTCTGCGATTGCATGCGTATTTGCGTACAAACCCCTCTTGAGCATTGATTGATGATAATGATGCTAGACGACATCGATCACTTTGCCGTAGTAAAAGTACCTGAGTATTGATAGAACAAGATTGTTTTACATTTATATCAAAGAAATACAATGCAAATCGAACGATACGCCGAGGTGGACAACGAGGTGGTAAAAGCTATGCGATCGTGTATACATCTGTGTAAATGTTTACTTATGATCTGAATACCTTGTTATTACCTAGCTAGATTAGATATATATACATTGTAGATGAGTGTTGTTGAATGCAGATAGACTTTCCTATTTTAAACAAAATTAAACACGGAATTGGTCACGGGAAAATCCTAATACATTAACATAATCAAAATCTGTAGTTTTACTATGAATGAATAGCTGCGAAAAAACGTGTTATCTACTCATTTAGTACACAAATACCGTATACAATCATTACTAGCAGTGCGTATGAGAAAACCTGATATGATGTTTTCTTTACGGCTCACAACTTCATCTCTCTCGTGATTGTTTATTTAACTGCTATGCTGTTCACCACTCAAGACAAAGCGTTGAGATACTTATTATTATTTACGACAATCCAATATTTTATTACAAGAAGAGTTGCATTGTCCACAGTATCTTACGTTACATTGTGACCGCTTCCTGGATTTGAGTGGCTTTCTTCGACGTACCGAGTGGTTATGTTGGCACGTCTTTTCTAGAAGGCGCGTAATGTCACGGATGCCACACGGTGTTAGATGGTTAAGTAAATCTCAGTGGTTAAGTTGTACAACAGTAATGATTCAAGTTGATAAGAGTGGCAGCATTGGGTTGAGTAGGTTTGACGCAAGTTTTCGTGTTTACTAAGGTTTACTACAAAGTATTAATGTTATAAAGCTTGATTATATGGGTCATTACATTTACTGATTGATTACTGTGATATAAGAATGTCATATGTCGTGTCATTATCATGATAAACATTTAGCTAGGTGAATAAAGATCTAATTAAGCTAAAAATATCAATATTCATCTAAGTGTAAATGTGCTGTATAGTTTTGGTTTATAATCTATTCGATAAATGTCAAGGAATAACTTTGGATTGCAGGCCAAAACATAAACACACGCAGAAATGATCATATTGAAACATGACAGAAGTAAAAAATTAGGTCATAGTAAAATAACTAGTATTAGTATCAGTTAGTGAATCAAAATATACAAAATAAGTTGGCAATTTATCATTTCTTCTTTTTTGTTGTTTTCAAGCAAGTCTTTCCTCGTAACCTTGCTTCACCGTAAAATCGACCTATAATCGATTACTGTTTCCGATACCTAATCGAGTTTTAGATAATAATCGAATGTTGTTACGATCTTGATAATATCAGACAAGATCGTTTGTATACGATATCGTTCCGTTCGATTCGTTTTGTTTTAATCGGATTTTTTCTTTTGAGTCACATACAAACATAGTAGGTCCTAATGAAAATGTTAGTTAATTAATTTTATTAAAAGCTCTATATAAAAGGGTACGTAAGTTTCCTATGTCGGTGTCAATGAAACATTTGACCTTTCGCGTAGTTTTCGCCACTGCTCTATCTAGGTCAACAGTGACCAAAATCAACTATCAACCTGGCATATCACAAATATTATTAGCTCATAGCAACCACACACATAAAATGCAACACGTTATCGCGTTGCGTATCAAAACATGTATTTCGTGATGCCAAATTAATAAACAAATGTTATGTAAGTAACCTGTTCATACAGAAATCACTGGTATCGGGTGAAGGCCGCCTCACGAACTTTCGATTGCATCGGCGATAGGGTTGCCACTCATCACTATTTGGCATGCATGCTTCAAATAACCTCTTGTTATGTTATAGCAACTATGTTCCTATGTTATTATTTGTATATAGCAGTTAAGAAAACGCGTAAAAGATCCTTATCTTATACCTGTACGATTCAAACCTATGAATATTAGAATATTGGTTTAGTAATGTGTTATTGACCACTACTAAAAGGCTGTTTTCCAAAAGTGGGATATTTATTTATTGATATTTTTGCTTGTTAATTTCTTTAATAGCGAACTCTACACTAAGCGAATTCATATTGTTTTGCGCCTTGCGATTTTCTATTAGATTTTTATTGTGTTGGTCACTTTAAAGTGACCTGAATTACCTGAATTAATTCAGTCTTGTTTGAAAAACAACATGGAAAAGAATGTGGCATTTCAACCCTAGAGAGAAGTGTAAATTGTTCAATTATATGAGTCGAGTGACATATGCGCATTACAACAGTGGTCGTTTAGCACTTGTGAGCATGTGGTAATGCATACCACTATTGTAATAAAGTCATTGGTAATCTTTAGGTCAGACATTATGTAGAAACTTACTTTTGTTTGGTTTTACTTGCATGTACTAACTTATTTTTAGCACTGATTTAAAAATATATTGTAGGTTTGGGATACTTAACACAAGATATTTTTTGAATTTTTCTTAATTACAGTAAATTAAAAAAAAACAATTATTTTCGGTAGGCTCTACAGCTACTGATCTGATACAGATACTGATCGATCAATTTTACAATTTACTCCTGTCACTGATGCCAATGTCTTTATTTATTTTGTGTTATCAATCGACGGTTTAAATATGAGTAGCTAAATTAGAACTAGATCTTATGTACGCAGCCAGCATCCTCGCCACTTTGCCTTATGGACAAGGATTTATCTTAGAATAATTATTATTTTTTAAGTTTATGTGTTTTTGAAGCATGTTTCAGTCCTTATTTTTTTGTTCTACAGCGAATAAATGTTTATGACCTCTATAAACGATCCTCATAAATGAGTTGTGTTGTCACTTGTCAACGATTACTCAAATTGAAAGTGCCAGCCAGCCCTCAAAATTTCTCCTCCTCGCCAAGTTGCTCAAATCTGGCGCCTTACGACACGATAAAAGTCGCTCGCTATGACTATCGCAAGCGGGTGAAGGCCGCTATGGTTGCGCAAGAGTTGCCGCGGACATCACGTACGCGACCTTGGGCTTTCGGGCCGGGTCATTATCGAGGCACACTGTCCACCTTATTATACAATTTGGAGGTTAGAGAAAGTAAGACGAATCTCCAATGGATTGACCTTAGAAGGTTTGATTCTTATCTGTCTGTCCTTGAAGATTTTTAAATTTTGTGTCACATGCAAAAATTATATCAATTAAACATAGGTACACTAAAAATTTAAATATCAGTGGTCAAGTTAGCGAAAATCTACTCTTCATCGCCATTATCAGCCGTAGGACTTCCAAATCCAATGCTAAACATGGGCTTCCTTCATAATGTCTACAGCGACCGGTTGCAAGTGGCCTAATTTCACTGCGTTTGATAGAGATCTTCACAGCGAAGTTTTTTTTAAAACTATTTACAAAACTCGCCTTTCTCATTGCCTAGATATATTAAGAAAATCTGCTTTCCTATTTTGTCCTACTATTTTTATGTTTAGCTCATACAAAAAGTGTCAAATAAACCAAGACAGTTCAAGTTCAAAATTATGTCAGGTGTAAGAACTGGTAATATGGGGACTTGATGTAAGCGCTATGTAGGTGAGTGCTGCGTCGCAGATTGCAGCATAAGGGTTTTTCAAACCTATTTATCAGCTTTTACTCTTACGCAACACTCAAGATACAAGTTGTCCTGTCTGTCCGCATATTCCAACTGTAAGGTACAGACTTCTTTCGACCTTTAAGAATGAGAACAGGTCAATAACTCATTCATCGAGTTATGTGATACTATTGGAGCAGGTCATTATCATTATCAGTCAACCGAACGTGTTAATGACAATATTTTGATTGCATCCAATGATGTCATGGCCAAAAATTTCGAAAATTACTAAATTGGCTCATTTCAATAAATGTAAATGAACTGCAATCCTATTATGTCAATATACGTAATCTATTTCATAATGACTAGTAACCGTCATTATTTTCGCAAATCAAGTAACTTTAATGGCATTGTATTTTCAATGAACATATTGTAAGCAAATGTAAACAGTTTAAGAGTAAAGTGTCTACGAATCTTCTTGTACAATATTACTCTGTTCCCGTGTCTGATAAAGCTTTCACTCAATCTAGCTAAGAATAATTGTTGATTATACCGTAAGAAGAGAGGAAATCACTGATGAATGGGTACCGACACTGAGCTTATGGTCTCTACCGTAAAAACATATTTCCGTTGTACGAAGATATCATTGAACGAGAGATTGTTGAAAATGGATACACATAGATGATGACGATGTTTGTTTGTTTTTAGCAAACTGATATAAAAAAAATACAGAGGAAAGCAATTCTGCAAACTACGATTTGATAGAAACAATAATTTAGTTCAGTCAGACAGAAGTGAAGTAGCTTATTAACATATCTATAATGTTTTCAACTACTTTGCACAATTTATGTAACTTAAATATCAAATAACGTTATAACAAAGAGACTCACCCGCGTATAGGGAGCACATTTAATTTACAGTGTCAATTTTCGTCGCCTACCACTTTATTTAAACTGTTTCATTTGTCAACAGACACTCTGCGTGAAGTTCCGGTGCGTTCCGCATGCACCATTAAAAACCCATTCAAATACTCCAGAGAGTTCTCTATAATGACACCACGTTTGTCTCCGCCTGCTGATGATCACTTCTAAATCCCATTTAGTTATGTCGCCGAGTTATTGTGCGCACACCCAGGCATTCCACTTACATAACCCTTTGTTCTAGATAAAGCGGTGCTTTGGACCTGGGTGTGATAGTAACAGTTTAGAAAATGTGATCACTGGACAGTGTGAGGTGAAGGATTATGTGGCCTCTGTAATTAAAGATATATTTTTTACGGTATATCGGTGTCTCAAACCTTATAATTAAATGTTTTAAACCTTAGACCATCACTTTTCCTGATTTTACCTACAGCTTGAGCAAATCTTACATTTTCTTTCGGGTGAACTCACTTTATCATTGACGTCTCCTGTCTAGCTTTTGAGAGTCAAGAGGAAGCTCTTTCTCTTCCATGATGAAAAAAAAAGATTTTGAATATAGATTCAACGATTTTGGTCTGTTGAATAGATAACATTCACATTGGTGCATTCTGTTTTACAGAAACAATATACAAATTTACAAATCATGTGACACATAATGGTATTTCGAAATCGTTTTTCTAAGTTTGCCTGACAGCTCTAAAGTAACCTTTGTGCCAGTCACTGCTGTTGCGCATACGCACGAAATATACCCACTTTTAGGTTATTTTTCGCAATTTTACTTTTTAGGAAAACAACTTTTGAAACTTTTAAAAATCAACGCAATATTACAAGTTTCACTCGCCCTAATCCATTGACAATTGGACACACAACTATTAGGAAAATCTAGACTATTCCAAGCCTCAAAAATTTTAGGTAATTAATTTGCTTCCTCACTTTTAATTTGAGGCGCGTCCCAGTTTTCTAAGGCACGCTAATTCGTTCCGAAAAGGCGAGCAGGCATGAACAACAATATAAACATTATTTGTATTGCGGTAGGGCCGTGGCGTAACATCGTGTCTGTTACGTCACTTGCGTAAGCACTTAGCACGCGTGGCATACCGGCGCGTACGTACGCCGCTCTAGGAAACACGGTTTGTTTACTTAGTCGCTTTGTGGTGAATTGGGTGAATGAATTTATCTTGTTAGTTGTTAATCAATTAACTAAAAATTTTATTTCGGTTATATTGACAGTTTGGGATATCTTTTTCATTGCACAATCTTTATTTTTTTTAGGTATGTGTAAAAATCATACAAACTTATGATGTCTTGTTATGATGTTAGCACACTAATAAAGATACGTACTTAATTGTGTATGCAAGCAGTTTATTATTTCAAGAGATACTCGTTTATGTACCTTCTTGACCTAAAATGTATTGCAACGTGCTACTTCTACTACGTTATTTTAATTTTTTTCAAGGAAAATGTGACCAAGAGCAATGAACTGGAACTGAGAACCTTACGATACAATGCTATTTTTGGCCTCCATCCATTACTTTTGTTACGAGATATACTTCATTGACTCAAGATAATGCAAATATTATTTCGTCATATTTATTTCGTATTATGCCAGTGTCTCACTTATATTTTCGTTCTGTGTTGCGTTATAAATTTTGTTTGAGATCTGCAAACGGCGTAATGACCACTACTTATTCGCCATGACTGAGTCACTTAACAAATAGGCGATATATTTGCCCAATCGGGCAATTTGCGAGATTACCTTTTTTCGAGTTGTCCAAATTGGAATGAATTGTGGCTACGTGCAACGACTCAACATTGATTTCGCGTCATGTAATTTGCATAGAATTATGTGAGAGTCTGGTTATGAAATGGGCAATTCTTTGATGCGGTTTGTCGTGCAATGATCAGGTTTCAAATAGCAAGTCTAGCGTTAATATTCCGTTGGTACATATACTAAAATGGTACTCAAAAATAAGTTGATATGGATTTATAATTCTTACTCGCTATGTTGCTAGCCCCTCGCCAACTCTTTATTAGTTTGAGTACTGACTATATAAATCATATAAAAGCCCTTGCTTTTTCCTATAAACGGCTTTCGTTTATTGCTACACTACGTGTAATTTGTACTTGTAGGTTTTAAATTAATAAAGGTATATTTGATTTTTTGGCATTTGATGCTGTTCTAACATTCTTGATATCACACAAAAAAGAAACTAAATAATGCAATTACTTTCCTATTAATAATTAAACTATGATGTCATTGGATATCGACTTTTGACGTTTAACTTATCAATTCCAAGTCAAAAGTGCGCTTGCGACCGCGACCGGCACTCCCCAAGGCGGCAACATTGCCTCACCAGCTGTCAGTTATGTAACCTGCAGAATGCACTGCCGGCTAGTGTTGTGATCACTGCTAATGCATTTCTCTAAAAAGTTAAGTCAACACGGTTTAAAGGTTAAGGTAATTTATGCATAGTTTTAGTGGTAATACGTAAAATATATTGTTTTAAACTTTCATCGTCACTAACATTAGAATAGTTAGATACGGGATTGCTACCATGTACCTTATTATGTATGAGCTTCCGATATTTCGGCACTATTGCAAGCGCCATGATCACGGAGTAACTGAAGAAAATAAACGACTTCAAAGGAGCCCGCCCGCAAGTTCTCTTTAGTTACTCCGTGATCATGGCGCTTGTACAACAGCTGTCAGTTAGAGATGTGATCACTGCTAATGCATTTCTTTAATAGCTGATTATACAGGTTAGGATAATTTATTCATGGTTTTAGTGGTTCTAACAAAGATTCGTTATCAAAATGATTGCAACCTTTCTTGTAATCGTCCCACTGCTGAGCAAAGGCCTCGGCTTTTAATAGTTTTATGGTCATATTTTAACAGATTTTATCTCTTCTTCCCGTCTCAATCAAGCCCCTTGAAGCTTCCTATTTACCGTGTGGCCTAATTGAATTCCAAGCAGTACAGGATAGGAACAATCTTGGATACATTCCCAGCTTTTTTTCTTTTTTTCCGAACATCTGAGTTGAAATGCAAAACAAAATAAACAACTTCACATCACTACTACTGCAAGGCGGGAAACATCGCATGACTCATTGGATTGATAGAGTTACAGACTGAGCCTAAGGCCCGCCATACACGGACAGCTTGAGCAGTTAGCCAGTGATCAACATACACGGACCGCTCTTGCAGTCATAGTCAACAGCTTGAAGCTGCCATCGATAAAGGCCCGCATCGTGCTGCTAACCGCCCGGAGCAGTCACAACTGCTCGAGCGGTGCCGTGTATGTGTATATGTGTACGTAAAATCTGTAGTTCACCATGCAGTCGCAGTTTGAAGCAGTCCGTCCTGACTGCTTGAAGCTGTCCGTGTATGGCGGGCCTAATACTCAATTTCCTTATGTAATTTTCTGAGCAAAGATTAACTATATTAGTGCGATTGTGAACGGTAATACCGGTGGCATCCGGCTTTTTGGGATGCGATGAAAAAATGCAAATTAAAATAATGTATGCGGTTTTATAGTTATTTCAATATCATATATTGAAATAACTCCGGATGTAAGTAAGCAGTCCTATGCATATGGCAAATGGAATCCATTTCTTTTTTGTGTAAGTATTAATAAGCTTTGTAAGGAGCTTTGTAGGAGCTAGATTCAAATTCTAATTTTTGAAAAAAAAAATGAAAAAGTTTATTTATGCGAGTATACTTTACTCTATGTTATTGCAAACACAAAACAAACTTGTTCTCTGCGTTAACCGTTCTATTATTTCGTCTAAGAAATATCCAATACAGCGATTGTATAATTTGCAGCACTAACAACACGCAGAATGCACAAGGTACGCATTACTATAAAAGTATTTGCATCAGTCCATTGTGAATTACGTGAGCGCAATGAAAAGCGAAAACCGAAAACAAGTGACATCGGGTAACCCAGTAACCTGGCCGAGACCGGCGCAGGCGCCGCTGTGAGTGGGGCAACTCACCTACAGAAGCGGCGCAAATATGATGCGCTTTAGTAAGGTCTTAAGGTGCCTATTCACTTGTAAAATATATATTTATACATATATCCCGAGCTATAAATCGATATCGTTCACAATAGTTTACAATGGGACCCTTTTCACTGAGAAGTTTTACTAATAATATAAGGTGACCTCGTTTTAAGTGATAATATTTAAGGGGCCGATTCAGCACAATAAATTAATATTTTTTTGTAGAAAACACTGGATTTTTATCCGCTAGTTTTTGAGAAAATTGGAGACTAAGGTAATTATTTTTATCAGATATTAAATTTTTGTTAATTAAGGTTAAGATTAGAGAAAAAGAAGGGTTGGGCATTGAATTGAGGGAGGCGAAGCCGATGACGAAGTATTTTTTTTTAATTGTAAGGGTGCTGTTTATAATAATGATATTGTCTTTGCTAAGGAAAGTTATAAAAATGAAAATCTCGATTTTCCAAAAAATAATTATTGTGTCTTGTTTCTATAATGTATACAAAGACACTGTTAAAATATTATGACTTAAAACGATTTGACCTTATATATTCACGCTTGCTATACTGCTAGTAGCTATGATATAAGATAGAGTTGTCTTAAAAATAAGAAATGCCTTCAGAATAACGTAAAATTAACACTTCAAAGGAATTTAGGAAACATAAATGAACCCATACAAAAGACATCAACGCGTTCAATCGAACTATGCTCGATAAATATACGAGTTTATTATTCAACGACCATTTGTAGTCAAATATTTTTCTTCTTTTTATCACTTCTATAGGTTGTACATAGTAGTAATGGTTAGTTACTACAATCATATAGGATATTAATTCCATGGTTCTAATGTAGTGATGACAGATCAAACAGATAAAAGTTAAAAGGGTCAGACCGAATGATTCGACTATACATATCCTGATTCCTGGTATAAAAGAGACGCCATACAAGTTGGCGATGACAGGTTAGTAACCGATCATATCAGGATGATTGATGATAGAATAAGCGTTATTCGAGGTGCTATAATAATGTATAATCTAGCGCACATTATACGCAACACATTGTTATATTAATCAGAACTAGTACATGTTCAACTCTCGCCCTGCGGCAATTCGTTAAATATTATAATGTTGTGTTGATAAACGTTTATAGGTTATGTTATCGGTTAGTTCGTCTTCGATACGTTGTTTGCATAATTTATCTTTTAATGAAATCAATTAAGATCTATGTAGCCTCACTATTTTCTCATGATAGATTGACATTTCAAGTGTAATCTAAATGTAACAAAGTTCATTTTAAACATATCGTTTGATCTCTTATTTATAAAAAAAATACCTTTTGAGTACTATAATAAAATATTGAACGGTAAGTAATAATAGTCCCCCTAGCCGATTTCGACTACGGTGGCCAGTCATAACGACTAACCGACTGCGCTGTGGTGTAATCACTTGTGATGTTGACTGTCATTGCGCAGGCTTTTGAAGTTTATGCACGATGTAAAAAGTATCATACTTAATAAGAAGTTGTTACCTCGTGCGAAGAGTCTTCAATTCTCCTAAATAGTGCTCTAACCATTTTCACGCCCTGTTAACCGCAGCAAGAATGTAATGGTAATAGTGTGATTTTAATAAGGAAGCGCGTGCGCACGTAATACTCCGTAAGAATAGACATGTGGGTGGCACTATTGCCTAATACTGAGAAAACTTAATTAGCGTATCCTAAGTGTGATTATATGTAGATGTCTTAAACACTAGGTAGACTGTTCATCTTTCTGCGATCAAATGATGAAGCTATCTTAAACACACCTATCAGTGAAACGAAAAAGTTAAATGTCTAGTGTAAATAAATTGTCAATAAGATTAAAAATAGCAATCTTAATTTATTCACAACTTATACAATGTCTACATACGTTGGTGCATGTACATACTCGTATTTTGAAATGACAAATAAAATTGTTCCGTTACATAACTCGTGATAAGGAAATGGCCTTTGCGTAGTTGAATACTTATGGGAATATTATTTATTATTATAAGCATACTCACAAAAAAGTACAAGAAACGTAAGCTTTAATGAATTTGGTACGTAGTGACACACACAATCACAGAACATAAAAAACGAGTAGAAGTAGTAAGTAGGCGGGCCCCGTGTAGCGACGCATAAGCCAAGCTTGGCGCATCTTAGGTTCCCGCCCCCTTCCACGCGCTTCAGACGGTGACAGTTGCTCGAACTTTTAAGACGTTTTGCTGTACGAACAAAAAACTTTAAATATGCCGACCTGCTCTGTATTAGAGTGCAAAAACACAAGCACTACAAACAATTTACCCAAAGGGGCCGTTCAAGTATTACGTAAGCACTATAGGGGGGCGGGGGGGTTATTGATTTGCTTATTTTGGGTGACATGGGGGGCAGGGGAGTCTAGATGATGATTACGTCATCGGTAGTATTTTTATTCTTTTACCGAATGGCAACCTTACATTGTCTTTGCTTGAAATCGAAACGCATTTTCGGGGATTCCCGCAAATAATGCATACGGTTAGGCACTCGCTTTAGAACCGAGTAGGGGAATTACCGCGCGCTATTAACTTGTCTAAATTTCCTCTGTCAGTGTATTGTTTAGTTTGGATCCTATAGCGAGTAGACGTATTGTAAGCATAGCAAAGCATGGTTACAATACGTACTACAGGATTCGGGTTTCATGGACTGAAGACTGTTAATTTGAATTTAATATGTGTACCAAAAATTTAAAATAAGTTTGTTATGTTCGTAAGATTATAATAATTTTGTTACTCTATGTTGAATACCATATCAGTTAAATCTCTACTTCCTAAATCTATTTTCTTATTTTTAAAATTATAATTATAACCTAATAATTACAATATTTAAAAAAACAATACATTAATTGCAAAATGTTTACGTAAGCACGGGGGTAGGGGGTAAGAGCTTTGCTTACTTTTGCTGACAAGGGGGATGGGGGGGGTAAATAATTGTAATAAATCTGCTTACGTAATACTTGAACAATCCCAAAGGAGGCGTAACATATCATCGGTAAGTAATATTATATCATTATTTCAATAGAAATTGTAAATTTTGCAGAAAATAACAATCCATATAAATTACAACCTAAAACCATTTCACTGTTTATAGAGATAAGGTCGAAACTATATTTTGACTGTTACTTATTGTCGAAACGCTACTCATTTAGGGAATGACCAAATCAAAATATCGATAAGTTAGCTATCGATACTTGTTATTGTATGACATAAAAAAGGAAAGTTTTTAAAAAGGTTGATAAATTGATATTTTTTTTAATAAATGTAAATATAATAACGAAATACTAAAAAATAGTAAGCCAAGTACTAAGTAAAAGGTAATTAAATATACAGGATCTTTGTACATCGCATGCCAAATTAAAATGACTTTTACTGTCGTTTCCTGCCATATTTTTTTTACGCCCTCCAGCTTTAGGGATTTTCTTTTTTGGTTTTTTTTTCGTATATAATTAATAACTTGTTTAAATAAATTAATAAACACATTTAATTAATAACTTAATATTATTTTCATAGTGAATAAATGTAAATTAAATGTCTCTTGTGAATAAATAAATATTTTTTGGAGTGCGTTTATCTCTTCTCATAATGAACATTGCCTTTATTCCGGTATTTTTTGTCATTTATAGCTTACAATAAAGAAGTCATTAACAATTTGTATATTTTTTAAAATATATGATTAAACATAATGCTGTCTCATGTTCCATAACAAAAATATCGACATGAATATCTATCTAGTAAATGTCCCATCTCTAGCTATGAATGATTCTTAAATAGCATCTGTCGTCAGGTGGCGGAACTATCTGATAGTGAATAAGAGGCATATAGTGTCGGGTAGCAAAACTATCTGACATTGAAAGGTAACCAATCGCTACAAGACATTCTTGGTGTGCGTGATAATGTGATATAATCACAAATGTGTTAGTTTGGTCACACTGGTTTTCATACAAATAGGAGTTAATACTACTTCTATCGTTTTTTATGTTCTGTGCACACAATAAAGATGGATAACTCTGAAACCGGCTGAAACTTCATCCAAATCTTCAATGATGAATAATAAAGACCTGTTAAGTTTCCCTTCATCATTAATCACCAGATCATCGTGAGGTGTAAGATTTTGATAGATATAATATTTCTTTTCGTTAATCCTTAAGATTTTTTAAACCTGAGACAACTCCCTACCTTAACACCTTTTTATTAAAGGTCTTGAAGTAAAATGAAATGATCGTCGTAACTCAACAGTCATAAAATGAGCATGACCGACTTTATAAACTGTACAATATTTGCCAATTTAATAGCATGACATCAGTTTTTATGTAAATGATAACAAAAACGCTCTATAAATACTAAAAAGGTCCTACTGTGCTAATTTATGTATATTTCAACTTTGCTGTTCCACTTACTCAAACTAGCATTTTATCTCGAGTAAGTAAGACAGATATAGTAAAATATAGACTTTATTCTACAGAGTAAGGCTTGAGGTATTGGTGCGAGAGTGTGAACGATTATGCAAGTGACAAAAACCGTAAAATCATGGTTTACTCAAACCGGCGGAAGCGATGATTTGTTGTGACCCGTACGAGAAACGAGACTGTGCAAACTGAACCCAGTGACCATTTAGAACTGAATATTTTGAAACCGAAACCTATTTAAAGTCAGAGTGAACAGCTTCTTCTGGGCGATCTCATTCCATCTTTGACTCCATCTTAGCCGTACTTGGCTTGGTCTGGAGTTAAGAGCAAACACATTTTTATTTAAAAATATATGTATCTAACGTTTTAGCACTAACTTAACATTTCACGTACATACTTGCGTACGCACATACATCATTTTAGCTGTTGTTTGAAAATAAAAAAGATACCAATTAGTAAAATTATTTAAAGATTTGTGCCAAGTCTTGAATACTTCTTTTAGCATTGGTTCTTCTATAGATCACGTTAGTCATACCTTCAAAACGTTTACAGACAAGAGTCTAAACTTGCTGTCATGAAGTCTCATAACATAAAATTTCGCAATCCCTAATGAATTTGCGGCTGTACAATTAGCTGAACCGTGGAATAATTACTAATTACCTTGACAGCACCATGCAAATGTCACTCGAGCCGATGAAAGCGTGGCTTATCCGGTGATGCAATGATGAGACGAGACAACGAATAAAATTTTAGGGGCAATATTACCAGAGAACTCGCAAAATACTAGAAAATCTACATGAAATCTAGACGTGAGTACTTATTGTACTTATAAAGCAATTAAAGGCATCGAAATTAAGAAGGTCTCAATTGTTTTCATACATCATGAACTACGCTTGTACTTACGTCTTCAGTTTTATGTATAAAGGCTTGATAAGTGAAAAATGGACGAAATTCCGAAGAGATTTTTTAGACAATAAAATGAATGTTTAGGTTCTTATAATTTCTGAAACATACAATATTAAAAAAAAAAACGTACGAGCAGAGTTTTTCAAAATATATCTAACTTAAAAAAATGACAAAATCGGACAATGTTTAAGGGGTGGAAAACGTTTTCTCTTTTTGTATGGAAGCTTGCGCGCACACGATCCTCTTAAAGCCTTTTCCGATAAATAAGCTATCCAACACAAAAATATTTTTTTGAAATCGGTCCAGTAGTTCCTGAGATTAGCGTGTTCAAACAAACAAACAAACTGTGCAGCTTTATAATATTAGTATTGAAACGTGTAAAAGTGAATATGATTATTGGTTAAGCTCTTTTCATCTTTGACTCTAATTTTATGCTTAACTACTTAGGTCTAACAAGCATATGCATTTTTAAAGAATATTTCATCGTGAAGCAGAAATCTTACACACATGTAAACCGTTACGCAGTGGCATTCAAATCGCAAGAACGATTGGCGACTGTCACTGCTGCCATATCTCTTTCCAGCCACCACAAAGTTGAAGGTAAAAGGTGCAGGCAATTATACGAATTGGCGATAAAAAACAAATTAACTTCCGTCTCCGTGCTGAACGTAACTCGCCAATAAAACGAATCGGCTCATCACAACAATTAAAACTAGTTGCAAAACTAGGCAACTAGGCAGTGCAGAGCTCTTTAGCACCATTTTGAAGTCGCGTTAGATATACTCTTGATTTTGAAAGTCACTGTTTACGTAATCGTTAATCAATTAGCAAAGTTCGTAATGAAGTATTTTTTAAAGTATGCAAAACATGATGTCAAGATTTCCAACTCTCAACTCAATGCATGTCAACTGCTGTCAACTCTCTGGATTCCTAAGGCGCCAATTGTACAACGTACAGTGTGATAAAGTTTAAATAAATTATCAAGATTTCCATCATCATCAAATATAAGATCTAGGCGCTTGTCGGTGGAGTGTTTTTTCCAAAACACTGAAGTGGGGGCAATGACTTCCCAGTCACCGCCGAAGGCTACTGGGAATTTTCATTCCCATTTGCCTTCGGCAGCAATCCCCGAGGGGGCGACTGGGAATATAGGAAATTAGTGAAGATAAGATAGTGTGGTGGTTTTCCTCTTGCCTTCTACACCACAGTTTAAGTAAACACCATTACTAGCAGAAGGCTGAAGATATAGTATATCAGGAAAGGCTTTTGATGGGGTACGAGGAGGCGGGAAATACGATGTTATTGTTACTTAATTATCTCTTAAGGCAATAATTGGTAGTATGCCATTTAATTACAGGCTCGTACTTCAATCAGTAAAATTCGTTCAATCAGTATAAAAAACATTTTGGCATTTAAAACACTCTGTTCTGCATTGTAAAACTCAAAACTATATGAAGGTCACAACAAAGACTTTTTGTGAAATTCAGATTTAATCGTTTAGAACGGCGAGTCAAAGCAGACATTACACTAGCAGACTCATCTTAGAACAATGTTATCGTCAAGCTCATCTAGAGTTTACAAAACAGCTTAAAACAAGGTGCTATTATTTGACGCTTGCGAAACCAGTATAAATATGTATCTACCTACCTAGATACAGACCAACAACAAAATATGTATAACATTGAAAGCGCGAAACAGTTTTTTCCTATACTACATCTACTATACTAATATTACAAATCTGAAGAGTTTGTTTGTTTGTTTGTTTAAATGCGCTAGTCTCAGGAAGAACTCAACCAATTTTTAAAATATGTTTTTGCTTATTTATCGAGGAAGGCTTTAGACAAACTCAAAACGCAGTCGCAGGGGACCGCTAGTATAATGAATTATTATAAAGAATCTCCATGCTTTCTGTCAGTTGCAAAAGCAAGTTTATCGAGATTCCCACCTTTTCCGTCAATCCAGTTCTAATAGTCCGTTTTCTACGCAAAAAGCGCAACAAAATTCTTACGTGCGCTGACGCAATGTGATCATATCGACTTAGATTTTGCATAATCGGGTATTGGTCGACTGGCGCCTAACACCTCTATCAATGAACCATTCAAATTATAACCTTATCTTGAAGGTGATAAAGTAAAAGTCTTAAATTGTGTTCGCCACAGCAGATTTTTTATAGATATACCCATATCTCAATTAGAGTGACTTGTTTGCCCTATTATTAATTTGTTTCGCTATCAGATCAATGTGATTTCATTTAAACCTTTCTAGCAGCGACTGTTGTATTGTATTCACATTTTAATTGATAGTTGTATCGATATTGTACTTATAAAAAAAATACATTCGTGTTTTGCTTGAAGTGTAAGTACTAATACCTAACGTGATTGAATTCTTTCAGTAGAGTCATTTAAAACTCAACTAATTTCAGATTCTTTGCTCTAAAATGTTTTAAGAGGCAAAGAATAGATCTATGTCAGAGTATTATGATTCTGTGGAAGCCTAGGTAAAGTCGTATAATTAAAAAAATTTTTTGTGTTGTACCTTAATTAAGTTATAGCATCAAGTTTTCACTTGCAAAATGAACTTGTCCAATAATGGAAAATTATCGTAGTTTGAAGTAACATCCGTCCTTTTTATACTACTCATTGGAATCCGGACAGTTTGTAATAACCACTTAAAGAAATGCTAAGTTGCCTCACTATCATTAATAAATTGCTTCTTGGCCAACTAATTTTACAATATTTTTTGTAACCCAATACTTATTAGTCGCCCGGCCTTGGCACTCATTGCTCGGAGATTGAAAGATATATTATTGCTTTATAATAGTTTATAATAGATATGATTAGTAACGTAATGTATAGTTTGGTCACAGAATATAGGTATTATAATAGTGTTTCAACGATATATCTTTTCGATAGCTTTATTTGGACACTTTAGATGTAGAGATTACCTTTAAAATAAAACGTAAAAAATTGATTACCATTATATCATTTAAGTGAAGTTTGTGAGTTATTTAAGGTTACATATGATAATGTTTAGTTAGCATGCATTATAATTTAGAGCGCAGAACACAATTCAGGTGGTGTGATATTCAAACATTATAAAAAATCTTGCTTTTATATGCAGAAGTAAATAAGCAATAAGTTAACAAAAACGTACTCACTTTCATTGCTGATGAATATGGTGATCTCCAACACAGAATATCTCGCTAGGACGGCGCCGCGCCTTCGCACTGAAGATAACACCAAGTACTTTTCAAATTCTTCAAAATTTACTTAGCACACAGTCACAAATAGTTTCACGTATTAAACACTGTCATTCAACTACAGCTGAGATGGAAAGTCACTTGTCAAACGGTAATTAACCTGCAACGACACTTTATTGTCTTATATCTCTCACAATCGTTCTCACTGGTGGCGATGCACTCCGACCTTGAAACAAGTGCTTTTTAAGTGTAAGTGAGGACGTAAGAATGGAACAATTACGGTTAACTAAGATAAGGTAATTGCTAAAAAACCCAACGCAACTTTTGTTGTCTGAATTGAACCTACGTTTAGTCTGTGACCTACGTAATTGCTCTCAGTTGAATTGAAAACTCGGAAATGAAAAGTTCATTTTTCTTCTTTAATATTGTTAAGACCTGCTTTATATCGGCACTTTTAAGAGTAATGTTATAGCGAAGGACTACGATTGAATGAAATGTAGATAAAAAAACAACCACGCTCACGAAGCGCTTCTTGCGAATTGACTACTGTGCCTTTAGTCATTGGGTCTTAAGCACAAGGATATGTAGCGATCCAAAAATGAGATATTACAGCCTGCGGACTTCGCAATGTATTCGTAAAATCAAATTCTCTTTTTACTGGCCAGTGACAATACTGTGAAGAAAAACAACAAACCTTTCCTAACCTTGATTGTTCTCTAACACTTCTTTTGCAACGCGACCCAACTTTACTAACTAGACCAGAACAATACCGATGTTTCCGTAAAAAGTGCCTTTAATGACGGTGATTAATATTACGTTTTGCCATTAATAAAGTTATATCAGTTTTGCGTTTTAGCTGTGAGTCTGAGCCAGTTGGTTATGGTATATGTATGACTTACGTCAGTGTACTAATCGCTGGTTAGATAACGCGAGTGACTTATTGAAAGTGATGATTAGTGTCATTACCAGGTCCGTACGACACGGGCTAATTGCCGGGCATAGAGCTTTTATGTGAGGTCGTTTGAACTAGACGGGTTCTCGTAAGTTATTACAAAGCTGGAGTTTGTTCCTGGTTCAGAAAAGAATTCGTGTTTGAACAATTTAAATATAAATAAACTCGTACACACGAAAGCGATTTAAACAATCATTTGCGGACTTATCTACAAAAGTAATTTAGTGACTAAGTAAATAAGTAATATCGTTTAAGAAATTGACAATTCGCAATGTTTTGTCGCTCCATACTACGGCAACCATTTCAATATTGAGTAACCGTGACGTGTTCATAATTAGGAGCACCTGAATTAAGTTGTGCTGAGTAATATAAGCACGGAAATTGTATTTATTCCGTGATTGTATAAACAGTAATAAGGGGCTTAAGTTGGTCATTCGACATTTATGTCTTATAAAAAAAAATACCTGTTATTGACGTCACACAAATATGTCCTCCCTTTCGGAATTCGAAATCAGGGTAACCGTCAAATAAAGAATAGTCACTGCATATTTTTAATAAACTTGCCATCAAATACTGTACCCCATTCACGAACAATAGACGTATTTGTCACGTAAAATAAATAACGTTACAGAAGGCATCTGAGATATTTTGGTTGATCTAAGCTATAGCCTACAAAATGGCAGTTTAACAGCGCTTGAGATATCACTTTTATTACGAGAAAAGGGGAAGTGATTAAGATCAGATTAGGAGCGATAGGTCAGCTATGCAATGTATATTGTAATAGGCGCCATAAACACAAGTTAAAAAATAACGAGTGCTAAGTTCCGGAGTCTATGGTCCGTTTTGACAGATCTGTATAAAAGGTATTCTTTAGTTGTAGTTTGCGCTTATTAAAAACGGCTAAATCATTGTCGATGATATGCAAGTTTAGATCTAAAAGGTCGCGGTTTTTAAGTATTACATAATTATAGCTTGTTTATGCTAAATTCTCAACCGAACCAACGAAATTGAGATTGAGATTAATGTGCGTCCTTGAGATTTGAAGATAGTATAATTTAATTTTTATTATTTCTATTTTTGGAAGGTCCGGCTTCGAGAAGTTTTGATTTTTGCATAATTTGACTTTCGAATAATAATGTAAATGTCAACGTTTAGCCTTGAACCATAACAAAATGTTTAGATGAAGTCATTTAGGCTAGGGCTGTTATCAATGTGGTAGAGGTATTTTATAGACAGTCAAAATTGTATTTTTTATAACAGTAAGTACTTTAAACTAGCTTGAGTCTGTACGAAAAATGAAAACCCAAATTTAAATCTACCTACATAAACGATTGTTTTATTTGCAGAATGTATCAAGAGTAGAAGGGGTTTTGTACCTTACGGGCTGGTTATTATGATAGTAATAATATTGAATAATGATAAATGATGTATCTCTAGTAACAGATAGAGTCAAGTTTGGTCTTTTAATTACTTATATCAATCAAAAGTTCATTAAAACTGATATGCACGAGCAGAGCAATAGCTCTGGAGAGCTACCCAAAACAGACCCACTAAGGAATGTATTATTTTATTAATATCACGATAGATACACATTAAAAATCAGAGCTGAAAGATTGAATTACATTTCTAGCGTTACATATAAAAAAAGCGTTATCAAATCCGTTAAACATGTTGTATGCACTTTGCGAGTACAAGGGTGCACCTAATTTTATGTAACTGCAACTGGCCTATCAAGTTACGTTGGGTTAGGTAAGGTCCTATTACAGCACTTAGCAGGTACGATAACTGGATATTGATATAATAGCTGAAACTGCAGTCACGATTTTAATTATCCTTTGTTATCCAATCCAAATTGAATTATGACGGTCACTTTGATAACAGAAACAAAAAAAAGGAAAAACAAAAAAGGTTTGATCGAATTGGCGTGACGAATTCACACGAGATTTTTAAAAATTAAAAAAGGAACTGACAGTTAAGTTTGTGCGGTTTCCGAAATTTGACAGTTGCTGGTAAGGTTGCCGCTCGGTTCGCGGCAACTGCGCTAGACGCGGCCGCGTGGTGGACTGGCGCCCGCGCAGCCGCCGCCGCCCCACGCTGTTGCGCGGGATTACAGAAAAATCGGTTATGTATGTTACGAAGCGGCTTATGTGGACTTGTAGGTCGACATTTTGATGGTTCGTTTTCCATATTGTTCCATGACCGCGTGTTGAAACGTACGGTTGCATCGCTGGGCGGGTCGTTGAGTCACCTTTGTTTCACGACCAAGGCATTTCGCGTTAGGGGTTAATTGTATAACCGAACGTCATTTGTTCGATACTGCATCAGTTTTTTTCGCTGCTCTTGAGAAAGAAATATCCTGAAAAATAAGCCCCTGAAAAGTACGTAGCCCAGCTAGTAAATGTCTTTCAAATATTTTTTGACACGATTGCCATTTACTGAATTTCACCTACTGCAGAATTTACTTAGATAGTATTCTTTTGTTTCCGTATGAATATTCATACACAATTTCTCTTTCCTTATGAATATTTTAGCAAGAATTTAACGAAATAACAATGGATGAAATAACGGTATAATGATCCAGAATCCTTTGTAAAAGTTGATGTAATTTAATTCTTCATCTTATTTTTTTAAATATAAGTAAGCTCTCTACTAAAAAGATGTCTCCGAATATAATCGCGCTTTCATTACATTACTAAAACAAAAATTAACGGCACAACCATGTCTTCTGTTGGCTTACCCCTCCTTGAAATTATCATCAAATTGATTATCAAATCATATAAATTAGTCTGCAATAACAAAACACAAAAAATTAAATGTATCAAAGCGCACAAAGATGAGTGTATTTGGACATGTATTTTATCTTCATCTCGAAACATGCTATTTTGACATTCGTGTTTGAAATTTCAAAATACAAACACCGGACGCCTACCCGATATTGAATCGATTAGTAATCGAGTGCTCTAAATCCTTCGATTGTGAAATGTTTCGGTTACAGGTGATGACACAAACCGCCTTCCTTGTACGTGACTAGAGAATCAATGTGATCTTGTATCGTATAATTATATTGATTAACTATTTAAGTCATTCCACAATTAATTAATATATACCAAATCGTTCGGATTTTTATAAGAATGGTAAAGTAAAAGTGTTTTTTTGCTAACGCCGTGTAAGCTAACTCTGTGTTAAAATTTTATTCTGCAGCAGAACGAGTTGACATTTTAACTTCAGCTTAAATTGGTTTGGAAGACATTTTCAATAATTTTATTTTAAAGTGTGATGATCATACGCCTGTTAAAACACATCACTAATTTATATTTACCTTCTAACTATGATGCTAAAATTAGGGTAGACCTTATGAAAGTCAGTTACCTTTTTATTATCCCCTGTGGAAGGGTAGTAGGTAACCACCAAATTATCTTTGCTAATTTAGAGTTTTGAAAAAAAAAAACTCTACCGACAAGAGCCTAGCTTTTTATGATGACCTTATTTATAATAACAAATGTGAGTATAAAAAACATTTAGTTATTTTGTCTATCTCCCTCCCTCAAGTATATTACATAAAAAAGGAAACCTAAAATATATAAAAAATATTAAAATTCTAGTTAAGTAATTTTGTGACACAAATTCTACTATGTTCTAGTCTATAAAATCTGAACAATTTGTATGTTAATCATCTGTATTTATGTTAGGTTTTCACAATTTCATAACACAACGCATTCTGAATCACATGAAACGTAACTAGTTAAGAAATTGACTGAAGCTGCGTGCAACATAGTAAATAATCACAGAGCCTGATCACTACACCAGTCTCTATATTGTTTGGTAGCACAGTCCCCCGCGACTGCGACCGCATGTTTTTAACCCCCGACTCAAAAAGAGGGGTGTTATAAATTTAACGTGTCTGTCTGCGTATTTGTCTGGTAACGTAGCTCCCAAACAGGTGAACTGATTCTTGTTTAGTTTGTTTGTGTCATAGATAATTTTATCCCGACTGTTCTTAGCCATGTTTCATGAAAATTTGATCAGCCGTTTGAAGCCGGCTCTTTTCGGGTTTCTAGTTTTCTGATCGATTCGGAATTTCGACCGTGTTACAATCTTTTACCAAAATTAAGTACTTCCTCCTGTCTGACTCTTGAGGTTCGAAAAGTTAAGCGTCCTTTTCACAAAATTCAAGATTGCTTTGGAATTACGGGTCTTGCTGCTGAAAAGTTTTTAAATATGCAACCATGCCACTGCTTTTTTGGTACAATCGCAATGATATAATAATTAGGAATTTAAACTTTGTTTCCATGTTATTATTAATGTCGTTCCTCCGGAAACAATAAATTGTTTTTTTTTCGTATAACACGATAAAGCTAAAGTATTTCGTATGTGTTCGTATGTCGTAGCTATTAAGCAAGTATGCTCACAAGATATGTAGGTAAAGTACTTAGACTGGTTTTCATCCAGGCATCGAAAGTGAGTGAGTCAATGGGGATTATGTCATAGCCCACATTGTGGTGGTATTGCTTTCCCAGACTACAGAGTATAGTAAACAAAACTTTACGACCTTCCTTATTGCCGCCTTTAGTTTACTAGTTCTTACAGGCTTTGTTGAAAGGTGTTTTAGCTAAGAAATATTACTTTACTTACAACGAAGAAACAAAACGTTTAAACGTTTATGTAGATAGATTCATTTATTGCAACAATTACAATGTTTTATAATTCTAAAACAATTACCTAATAACTTGACTGAAATAAACAGCACCGAGGTTATGTATGGGCAATTCATGAAGTTCTCAGAAACTGGTCTAGAACATTGTGATGATCGTTCGATACACGTTCACAGAAATTGCAACTTGATTATTTAGAAATATTGAAGTTTAAATAAGGGCGACAAAAAAATATGTTTGAATAATATAAAAATCTGACATCACAAACGTGACGTAATTAAACAGAATTATCTCGATTTTTTGACCGACTTCAAAAAGGAGTAGGTTTTCAGTTCGACGGTATGCTTTTTTCGTATGTATGTTACCTCATATCTCAGTCATTTGTATACCGATTTGCTTTTATCAAACCTAGAATGTTATTATCAAATCCAGTCAATGAATATAGACCACCTCCGGGGTCCAGGAGTCTCTAGATTAGACCTGTTGTGGCGTGGCATAAACATAGTTAAAAATCAGTTTGTCCCCACGATTAGTAAGTTATTACCGAATTGCATGCCAAGGACGCAATCTCGATGGAAAGTGGATCGTAAACAAAGGAAATAGAGCCATCCACAGAACACACATTGCGCAACGCAAACGCGACTGCGGTTACGCTGCGCGGGCGCAGATATAGCGCGCTGCATCTAGAACGATACAGCTGACAGCGCTTGCTTCTTAGCATTTGGTAGTGCTAGCTGCTGAACACTAAGTGCGGCGAAAGCTTGAAGAGTGAAGGATTGAAGGAAAAAGGAAAAGAGGAAGACCTAGAAGAGCAATGATCCAAATAAAGAAAAAGTTATTTTTTTCTATTTAATAAAACTTTTTGCAATGTAAGTTGTACGATTGGCGGACTTAATGCCTTATGGCATTCTCTACCAGTCAATTGCTTGGAAATGCAGAGAGTTAAATCAGTGGCAGAATATTTACATGTTGGATGTTAAGTCGTACCAAGAGGTCAAAGAGAGGGCTTGAAATAGAGATAAATGGGCAAATCTACACTGACGAAGAGCATAGCTCTTAAATGAGGAACTGCTGAGCTGAGCTGCTGAAAGCTGATAAAGCTGAGTACTAACCATCAGCGTGTCTAAGCAGAAAGCTCTATTCAGCCGTATAAATTGACAGCTGTCACTCATCCTCAGATATTTGAGCAGCTGCCATTTTCTTTGCAAGCGCTTCCTGCTGCTCCTGACATTTACTTCTTTTGGTAAAAAATAATAACGAATTCTTTACTAAACGAAAGAACCGAACTGTAGCAAGCACGAAGACCAGGGTTGATTTATTCTGGCTACCCCTAAGTTAAGAGTTCACTTTTTAGTTCCGTTGTTTATAGTAATTGTCAGATTTTTTATAGAGTCATATGCTTCGATACGGTAATTCAACTTCACACATTGAGATTGAAAGATAAGTCAAGTGTCATAATTTTGATTACAAAACCTCAATTACGGCCCTTGATCGTTTTCCAAAGATTCGCAACCTCACGCGATAATCGCGTAAAGGTGGTGTCAAATGACGGAACGCTGTTATATAACCGGGCGTACGTGCGTTTGCGCACCCGGCCTATGACGAGCGATTTTAAACCCTATTGCTGTAACAATAGTTCGCTTTTTAAAAACGGAATCGTTTCATGATACGCGCTCACGCGAGCAAATGCACGTTGAATGCTAATTCCGAATTAGGAATTCGTTGACCCAATTTATTTGCAAGCATTGCTTTTGGGAACCTTTTATAAATCAAATAGAGCTAGTTTCATGTATAAATTAATAATTATACATATTTTTATTATTATAACTAACACTAGAACGTAAGTTATTATAACTAACCCACTATGGACCAACGTCTGAAATAAAATATTTGAATTTGAATTTGAATAAATTGCATACAATAAAACGTTGGCAGAAAAGAAGCAGTGAATAAATACGCCATTATTTTTTTTATCCTAAAATACCTAACTACTAAGGATTTTCCAACTAAATTATCAACGTCTTCGTCATATTTTGTCGTAGCCCCTACGTTCGTAAAATTATGATTAAAGATATAGTTGCATTAATCTACTTTGATATTGATGGATAACACCAAAATGTTTATTTGCGTGCATAAAATTAACTGTTATTAAGTATACTTTGTTCGTAATTAACCGAAGCAGGAAATAAATCTTACCTCAATACATACTCGGAAATATTCGATGATTAATATGATGATAGTATGAAACAATCAAAGCAACAATAAGTTTAAATACGCTGCAAAAGAACGTTTTGATTCGATGAAAATGTGTTTTGTTAGGTCGGTTTATTTATTTTTATGATCATGCGCTGGAAGTCTGAAGCAAGATTTTTGATATTTCGCGTAGACAATTTCAATATTCTAATTTTCTGTTCCATCGAATATCCTACTAACTTACGTAGCTAAATCTTTAATAAAAAATATTCTTAAAAAATATTTGTAATTTTTTAAGCTTGATTCAAACATTCGTCTCAATCAATAAATACACGAAAATACCAATTTTGTCTTATCATTTTTCGAGCGTCACCTGGTGGTTTTACAGGGAACTATGTCGAGACTTTCGCGCCTGGAACATTAAATACTTAAGCAGTCAACTTCTACCAATAGTACTATCAGTTTGTAACTAAAATATTAAAATGAAAGTAATTGTAGCACAAATCAATGTTCCAAGTCGGAAAATTATAAAAAAAAGTTTTTAAAGGCAAGTAGTTAAATAATAATAGACTAATTTTAAGTTCCACATTTTCACGGAAACTGTAATGGTTATTGTTTTCAGAACCTTTTTTCTTTCTGATATTTATATTAAGAAATTGCCATAAAGTGCCATCTACACTTTAACAACTTGACTACTAAGTAAAATGTAAAAGCAGACAAAAAATATATACTTCAAGCAAAGGTTAGGTCTTATGTAGTTATGCTTTTGAACCATATAGAATAAATCTTACTACGCGACACTAGATGACGTTACATAAGTAAGTCAGCCGCTCGACACTAGGTGGCGATGGTAGTATCATGATTTTGCTTCTGTGGTTATGGCAAAAAAAATAGTTTTATGGGAACCGGAGATCTATTTTCCAGTAAGGCTATGGAACGAATATAGATTTACTTTCGTTGAAAATTCCATCAATTGTATGTTATGAATAATACACAAATTATGTAAACCTTTTATTTCTCTGATTTATTAAAAAGAAAAGCTATATCGAATACGGTAAAATTACGCAATAGTCAATGTTTAAAATATGATACTTATTGAATCTCAGTTGTCATCGTATTTAAAGTCAGTAGTTATAGTCACAAGGAACCTGCGATAAATCATATTTACGTTTGTATGAGAAAAACACAATTACCTTACGAATCCGATAAAATTTCATGCGTGCCTTATAGTAAAGGTTATGAACCCTTGCAATTTTAAGTAGGTTGTGCACAAGAAACAAAAGATCGTGTCCAATTGTATTTTGCATTTTATTAAAGCACTTAACATAGGTAATTATTATTACATACATTATAATATCAACTAAGACTTGATACTTAATTAATTATAAGAGTATTAACAATGCCTATCACTATTTTATGTACAAATATACGAGTAAGATGTTTGTCGATACACTCAACACACATTACTTGTCCAAAGAACTTAATAAATCATGTATAAATAATTTCATATTTTGTTCAAAAGTCTTTCTAAATTAAATAAAACCAAATACACCAATTTTATTTTGGTTATTAATTACACTTTCCCACTGTCCTAACTTTAAAAATATTGGTCCGTTCATCATACATCTTTTAGTAAGTCGTAGTGGCAATAGGAACACAGTCGCACTTACACAGTGTAATATCACTTTAAAGTTATTTACAGTCAAAATAAGTAATTTCTTGATATTTCTCAGCAGGATAACTCAAATAATTTCTCATTTCTCATTCCATATGTCATCAATACGAAACAATGTCATAACACAAGCCAATCTTCTTTGATCATGTCCGATGCTTTTTCTGCAATCATGATAACTGGTGCATTGGGGTTTCCACTGATGATCGTAGGCATGATGCTCGCGTCTACAACTCTGAGATTAGCCACACCATGAACCCTCAACCTCGGGTCGACAACAGCTTCTGGATCATTCTTCGGCCCCATCTTACATGTCCCAGTTGGATGGTAAATCGTAAACGTGAAGTGCTTCAAACTACATTCCCAGTATTCATCGCTGAACAACGGAAAATGCGAGCAACCAGGCATCGCGATGTTATGAGGCCTCGATCCGTACCTCTGAAAAGCTGTTGTATTCGATATCGCCATCGCTATCTTAATACCTTCAGTTAGGACTTTCAAGTCTTCCTTATACGCGAAGTAATTAGGCTCTATCGACGGTGGGTGGAAAGGATTGCGACTACGCAGCTTTACCCAACCAGAGCTTTTGGGGCGAAGAAGCAGCGGTAATATAGTCCACGTCTCGGCGTTCTCTATCGGCTGGTACACGGTGTTGTAAACACGGTCTCGAAGGTTCAAAATTTTCCTTATCTGCTCCCCGCCGTCAGAGTTGACTGAACTCGGTGCGAAATGGAACTGAATGTCGGGCCAGTTGCCTGACGGTGGCGCATATTTAGTGTTCACAAAAGCCAAACCTTCCACGCCTTGAGTCGTCATCGGTCCCTTTTCATAAAGTATGTAGTTCATAGCGACTGCGAATGTCTGAAAGCGATCTTTTTTGAACGTGACCGGTTTGTTCACGACAAAAGTAAGACCGCCCAAGCCGACGTGATCTTGCAAATTGTAACCTACTTTCAAATTAGCGACAACAGGAATGCCGTGCTCTCTCAAATGGTCGGCGGGGCCTATGCCGCTCAACATCATGATTTTTGGGCTCGACAAAGCGCCGGCCGACATGATGACCTCTCTCTTTATTCGCACCTTTTGCTTTTGTCCGTTCCGCACGAATTCGACGCCGTAAGCTTGTTTCTTTACCTGGTTTATCAGTATCCTGGTCACTTGAGCGCCGAGTGCAATGTGAAGGTTTTCCCTCTGTCGGACAGGTCTGAGGAAGGCCTTGGCCGTGCTGCACCGGCTGCCGCGTCGCATCGTCGCCTGCGTCAACATAAAACCGGTCTGTTTCGCTCCATTTATATCGCGGTTCTCGTAACCGAGCTCCATGCCGGCTTTAATGAAAGCGACCGATAACGGCGTCCGCCAAGGTGCCTCTTGGACTGTTAGGTATCCTCCGGCGTTGTGGTACGGCGTGTTGACAAGGTAAGGATTTCGGTTGTCTTCTGATTTGAGGAAGTAGGGTAGTACTTGGTCGTAGGCCCAGCCGGGGTTCCCTAGCGCCTCCCAGAGATCGTAGTCGTTTCTGTTGCCTCTGACGTAGACCATGGCGTTAAGGACGCTGCAGCCGCCGAGGACCTTGCCTCTAGGCCAGTTGCAGCGGTCGCCGTTCATGGCGAGGCAGTAGGAGCGGTTGTTGGAGGGCGTGGTCTGGTACTGCCAGTCCATCTCGGAGAGCTGCGTGTAGCCGGCCAAAGCAGGGATGTCGGAGATCTCGTTCTCGTCCTGGCCGGCCTCGAGCAGCAGCACAGTCCAGTTACCGATCTCCGACAGTCGCGACGCGACCACCGCGCCAGCCGACCCGCCGCCGACGACCACGAAGTCGTAGATCGGCAATATCTGGAATGAGATAAACAATATTAATTAACATTCAATCGTTAGTGTTTACACGAGTACCTAACCTACTTAATTAAATTTAAAAGCTTCATTTTGAAAAGTAAACTCATAAAATGGTTTTGCCAAATAAAATGCTGTTATTTTAAAAGACAACCATTTGTAGCGATTAAAATCGATTCGAAAGCTATACATATTTACTTTTTAGTCATATTATCGTGTTAAGATACACGAATTTCTTTATTATTTCCGTCTTTTAAGACGTTAATGTTATGCCTTCAATAGCTTTTTTAGCAAAGTTTAAATTAAAATGCAATGTGAAACTTACAGCATTGACATCCGATATGTATGATTCCGGATCGTATTGCTGGTATCTGAAATACGTAATTCCTAGTGCCAGGAGTGGTATCAGACCCAGCACGGTGATGGGTGACGGAGCCAAGCTCGCCAGCGCGCCAGCCGCCTCCATCCTCGCCCTTTACACTCATCTACTGCTACACTAATATATACAACCTATCCTGCTAGTCTTAGCTCTCTTATATCCAATCCTTCTTTCTTTGATCCTCCTCCGTTAGGATCTTCGGCGTATAATTTCTGATTCCCGCCTTTTTAGGAGGCGGCGCTTTAAGTTGCGCCTTTTCTGCTTCGCTCAAGTAACTTTTTAGTCTCGCGCTTTTGAGTTCATCCTTTTCGAGATCTAGAAGCTGTAGCTTGTATCTTTTGTCTTTAATTTTGACGGGTTTATAAAGTTCTTTGTTAATGTCTTTATAGTGGTCGTTTTTGTAGAGCGATGTGCAGTAGTAGTCGCTCTTAGTCGATCTGTTGGATTGGCATTCGAAAGCGCTGGAGCTGCTTCTGTATCCGCTGCTCTCTGTGGACGAGTTGTCGCTTTTGAAGCTGTCAGCGCTGCGGCGGAGCTTGTGCCTTTTATAGTCGGGGTCGTAGTTGAAGTCGGGCTTGTGCCGCGCGTAGTCGGTGAAGTCGGTGGCGGGCCGGTGCGCGTCGGGGTAGCGGTCCGAGTAGCGCCCGCTATGACCGGCGTACGATTGCTCCTGGCCCATGGTGAGAGGCGCGGACGCGCTGTCTTGACAGTTTTCTGGAATTTGAAAATAAGCGTGTAAGCAAAGATTGATCATTGAATACAATCGCAAAGGGCAAATTTTTATGATGAGCATGAACATTTGTACGTCATGGATATTTATATGTATTAAGTTATTATTGGAGACTCCGTCTGGTATTCGTTCGTAACACAAAGAAAAAAAATCCATATTTCGATACCAGAAAATCGGTGTGTTGTCATATTTATTAATTAATCTTTTAATTTTCTAAAGTGTTCCCCGCGACTTCGCCACGCGTTATGATTTTACTCCCTTCCCTCCATTCGTAGCGTGATGTTTTATAGCTTAGGTATAATAGCTTTATTAGCCTTTCTCGATAGACAAGCTATCTAACACATAAATATTTTTCAATTCGGACTAGTTGTCCCTGAGACACAGAATATATAGCCTGAGATTACCGCGTTTAATCAAACAAACTCTTCAGCTTATCTTTATAAAAAAAAAAAACTTTTATTAGAGATCAAATACATACGTCCACTTTATCCAATATTTATGTACTTAAATCTTATTAGCGCTCCTGTAGTTCATTTTCATTATGTTGCCACGGCCTGGTAGCGGCCATTGTGTACAAGAGCGCTTAGTTAAAAATAATCAGTTTTTATACGAAAAAATCAACACTTATTGGATTGCAACTTAAATGTAATTTTTATTTGTCAACAGGTAAATGGAGCTCAAAGAAGAAGACACTGTTAAGACCACACTTGTCAAACATAATTATTTGGTTAAATTGTTTCAATGAAATGAAGTAGTTAGGTCATAAATTAAAATGGTACTGGTAAAAGTGAATAATAACAGGGCTTTATTCAGCGAATGCTTATTATTATATTAATGGCATCAAAATTATGTATTAATGTAGATAAGCTTAGGCTTTCATTCACTTGCTTTAAAAAAATACATGCATGCTGTATATAATATACTCGTAGTTGAAACTATAGTTACTCCTATCTATTGTTAACTCTTCAAGAAGAGGTTTTTATTTTATAGTTTTTTAAAGTGGCCAAAAACAGCGTCAGATATTCGACTAACAGGTCTGCGATAGTTGACCTGAAAGCGAGCGGGGTGGAATCATGAAATTCATATCCGAACTCATCACTCGCTGTTCAGTCGAGTCAGTTAAGACCCTTCTGATGGCAACCGTGACATCGTCTTCTGAATCTTATATTGTACCAGAAAAATCCAAGTCGGCGCGCGAGTTATCATACACCCAGCGCCATCTGTTGGCGGCGAACGTAAATCTATCATATCTGCTGTGGGCAATGACCTTGCCCTTGATACCGTTACGATAGAGGCTGACCATACGAGTACTACCGATATGATTGTTACAAATGTGTGTAATTACTTTGATCCGCCTTACAATGTACTCGTTCAGAAATTGTGTTAGTGGAGCGGCGAGCGGTCACCGAACTCAACCCACTCAAAACGAAATTGTAACTATAGCTTAGCTGCTCAGAGGATGCTATTTTGACAATCTCAATTTTGTCCCAAATGGTATGGAAGAAATGTTACGTTTTTCCCGTAGGTTTTCTATCAAAATTTTAAATGTCATCATAATAGCATTCTCTGAGTGGTTAAATAATATAATATCATGAATGATTTTCTTTCCAATGCATGTTACAGAAATTCGTCAAACCCTCCTAAAATTGGGGCGCACCACCATCATGTCTTTTGTCCGATCGCGGTTGAATAGCCGATAAAATTTCTTGCGTCGACAATAAACTTTCACTTTGAAAAGTACCCTAATTGAAATCTGTGAGACGAAACAGCTGTTTTCTCCGTGGCATCATGTTTGGCGCACTTGACCACAACGTAGATTTGCGGTTGGACTTTGGAGCGTTGAACTTGGGGAGATAATTGTTTCCGAAGTAAGAGATTTCACTCTCGGATGTACTTAGTATGCTGACGCGGGTGCTAATTTGTCGTGTCTACTACGTTCCTTTACTGTCGCTTTTACCTTTAAGTGTATCTTTACTGAATCAAACTAGTATCTGCCGGCAGGTATGATATTAGTAACAATACTGTTGTTTGTTTCGTATCTAATTGGTTTCATTCAAATTGGAAGAACAATTTGTAAATTAATGAAATGTTGATAGAAATATCCGCACATATGTATATGGTCGTTCATGTTTTCATATTACGCAAACAGTAATCGATTTCAGTGAACACGACAAAATTAGTGTTAGAAATAAATATACTCCAGAAAATGATGGCAACTGTAGAAATGTATTGCGTAAGGCGAAAGCAGGAAAACAGCGAACAAACCAGATGTCTTAGATTCTAGAATCTAGATATCATCATGCCTCAGCAGGTTTAGATTTTGTCTCATGTTCTAAGTGCTAAAAGCATACACTCGCGTAACTAAAGTAATTGTATTTTATAATTACACAATGTTTTGCTATTTCTATGTACATGTACATTATTCAAATTCAAATTGCCATCAACGATGGACACGAGAGATTCATGAGATTGTGACCAAATACTGATTATAAAATTGACAAGTGAAATAGTTATTCCTAAATAAGAATACTACTAGAAGAACACCAAACTATTAAAAAAAACTAAACCAAACTAAAGAAATTTAGGAAAACATATCAAAAATATTATGTTGACAGAATCAACAAGTTGATCTACCACTTCTTATGATCTTTTAGTTCGAGTAAATATTCTTTAAGATATATCTAGGCCACGGTCAATCGAACCTTTGCAACATATTATCTTTTCGTAATACCCGTATTGGTACGAGAACGTGTCTTCGATATTAACGCTTGGGCTGGGCATTATTGGTAAGACCACATTAAATGCTTGGCATGACCGTCGTTCAATTTCCATTTTAGTAAAAATGATAAATATTTAACCAATTGAAGTTTGACTTAAAAGTGAGGACTACTGTGGACTATGATGGATGTGAAACTGAAATCATATTAGTTGGATGGGCAATCAGTGAAAAACATGGTAAAAAATAATATGGAATACAATTCAAGATGCTTAACGTGTTTGTATAAAGTGACATACATTAAGTATGTCCGTCTGTTATTTGGATGACTAGCGGTTCTCTGCGGCTTCGTTTGAGCGTCGTGAGTTTACTCCTTTCCCTCCCATCGTAGCTCTCATTATAATAAAGGGGAGCTACGATGCTAAAGGCTATTAATTAGCCTATAGCTCCCGTAATAAATAAGACAATCTAACACAAAAAACGTTCAGTAGCTCCTTCTTTTTTCTCTTTATTTAAGACAACGAACAAACTCTTTAGCTTTAAAATATTAGTATAGATAGGTTCCCACAGTTATTATTGAAATTGCTCACGCATTGCAAGTCTCATTCAAAGATTACCTGTCATGGCCATTGCAATGCTTGTTTGCCATGCCATAAATGCCATGAAATCCTGTTGCCACGGGAAACCAACCATGAAGAAGCAGCGTTGTTCTTACACAAATGCCTCTTAAACTGCCGAGGATAAAAGGCATTTTGTTGCTATTGTACTTGAAACAATACACATTCCACTTCAAAGGAAATGTGAGAGGAATCTGGTCTGTATCTCGAATGAAATAAAGGCAACTTTTGAAATTGTTAAGTTGAAAACCTTAACATCAACTATGGTTCTTTCACTGGTATGTACACTACTGTATAGGTACTACAACTCAATCAACATATTTTGTCGCCTGCCTATATTCTTTCTTTTCCATCAACATTTAAATATGTGTATTTTAAACATGAATTGGGTTCGCTCTGGTCTCCAGATTAGACCAGACAAGGCATACACAGAGAAAACGATGGAGCGAGCTTACCCAGAAAAAAAAAACTAATTTCGACAGAAAATATATTTTTCATGTGCGAACTTGCAATAAAAATATTTTCTGTTTGTTATGTTATTTTCGCGGCTCAGCAAATCGGTAAACTGTTTTGAAGCCAAATTCAATATTGTACGTATCTCTTTACAGTGCACTAAAAGCTTTGGGCATATATTGACTCAAGTGCGAAAGTCATTTGTCGATCCTTTCTTTAATTTTTCACATTTACCGGTTATGTGAAGGGTTATTGTGTGTATGTATTTAAATTATTATCGCATAAACTTCACTTTGTGTGTTCTCTTGAAAGTGTAAAATACTATTATGTCATTGAAAATACCACACGAATTTCGGAACAGTGAGCCCACGTGGGTACAACTTAAGTTCGCTCGCCACAACCAAAGAAGAAGAAGAATTTGTATACCTATCCATACTCTTGCTTATACAGAATGACATTACAAGGTCTTGTCAAATTTTAGGAGTTGAATGCGACCACCAATACAGGAAAATTAGGATGCAACTGTTTTTTTCTGTTGAACCTGTTCAATGTGAGAAAATTTGGACCTAACTTTTCATAAAACTTTTAAACAGAGTTTGTCTGGAAACAATGTATTCTAATCTAATACAATTAATTCACATGGGTAAGTGTACCCGAACATCATTGTCTCATGTTGCCACTTGCCACCTACTCCATATTTATTAGAGCGAGGCGGCTTCTTATCCGATTACCTCTCACAAACAAAAACTGAAATAGTCGCCATTTTTGGCTTTATTGTTTTCTGCCTTCTCTTATTCATCGTTCAAACTTTGCATAGCTGGATTAGCTGGTTACTTAATAACACAAACTTTTTCCTAGATTGTTACACACACAAGTCAAAATATTATATTAACATGACGACATCGAAGGTTCAAAAAACCAATTAAATTGAAACCGCGAAATCGGTATTTCCCATAAACGGCGGACACAAGTATTATTTTTATCTTATAAAAGTTAGGTATACCATAAAATGTTATAAAATTACAAATGCTGTCATCAGTGGAATCCATGGCCGTTGGTGCCAATGAACTCGCTTATAAGGTGATATTTGGTGGTTTATTTATCTCAGATTCTGTAATAGTCTATTTGTACGCAACTACTAACTTGTTATAATGTATACAGAAAACATGTGGAATTTGCTCCCCGCCTTAGTCTTTCCAACTGAATATAACCTGATCATCTTTTAAGTCAGGCACACAAGCTAGCTCACAAGTTTCTTCGGGGTGAGTTTGCTCTATCAACAGGCTTGGGTTATACCAGAAGAAAAGTACAACGCATTTGCAATTAGAAAAAGTTTGCTAAATATTCTCGGTGAGCTATGCTTTTGAGGTCCCTGGCTGTAAGTAACATCATAAAGCTTCTTGAAATTTCAAAGTTCAACCCAGAGCTACAATCTTTGTATGGGTTATTTGCGAAATATCTTGGCTTGCAAGGAACCCTAATAGTAAGTTCACCGTGCCTTTTTAATCTGTGCCAACGAGTTTGGACGGCCGGTTGGCCTCTTTAACTTGCCTTAAAAATTCAAGCCAGTTCCGAGCTCTCGCCATATAGTGCCAAACGAGTTTGTTTGTTTATTGCCCATGATTTGCCACTTGAAATATTTCTTAGCGCTTAATTTAAAAAAAGACCAAGTTTTGTATCTTAATTTTACTAATTAAACACGAACAACATTAAAGGCCCAATCAATACAAGTATTATATTAGTTATTAATTGCATAAAAAACTATTCTCAGCAGAATTTGAGTCAGACACAGAAAAGAGGTTTGTGATTGATTTAGTTAGAGCCAGAAAAAATGAACGAGGCTTAAAAAAGAAAAAATTAAAACAATCGACAGTATAGTGTTCATAATTTATTTAATTAAATAAACATTGAACTTTTAGCTGCACTGACTGATGTATAACCAAAGTTAAATTATATCACAAACAAGTTTATCGAACTAGTTATTAGACAAGTTCATTTTATCAGCCAGCTGTTTTACTAAATTATAAAACAGTTTAGTTTCTAAGGCAAAATGACTGTTATTTATTGCCAGTAAGAGATATTTTACAGAATTTTCTGTGTCCATTAACTGTTACTAGTAAACGCAACTGTCAGAGCAAACTGGTTGTGGAAATAGATTATATACAGGGTGTAAACAACCTTCGGTTTTCTACTGATTATGTAACAAACTGCCATATCTGAACGACAACCATTCGGAAGTCAAGTTAAGTGGTCAAACTATTATATCAGTGCCTATTATTTTTCCTATTTATTTAAAAAAATAAGGTTGATACTTAGGACCTAGAAACAAATTATTCCTAGAGTCAGTGACTGTTTTCATGTTGTCTACGGACGAAATGAAAGAAGTGTATTAGAAAATTAGATCCGATTTTTAACATTGGAGTAAACGCTTTGATTTCTCTATACGTGACTGTATAATTTAGTGTCTCTTATACATCTATAACATCCACAGACATGTTAAACTCGTTGTCTATCCTGTACTGAGTCCTATTTTTCTAGGACATTTGACTAATGTGCTAAGATTGTGGTCATAAAAACTGAACATACGACCAGGGAAATCTAGAAACATGTATTATGAAATGACAGCTGCGATGTGCGAAGTGGCCCGAATACAGAAATATTTGCGTGGCACACTGCACACTGGCTGCTAAATCACTTAGTGGCAAGACTACTAAAAAGTAAATACTTACTGGCCGGACTACTGAGTTATGAAATCAATGGGTTGCGTAAAGGGTAAGGTTGACCCACGTCATATGCCTAATTCATGACAAAAATTTGAGTGTGGTCAGTATGATGTGTAGATCAGTTGGTAAAGTAGTAGCAAAACACAATCCATCAAAACATTGTACGGAATTGTTTGTTTCTTTAATTCTGATGACATGGTGATTTGGTGAAACAATAAAAGTGTCTTTTATACCACTTCATACTATAACTGTGACGTGCATGACCATTTTTGTGATTTAATAGAGTCCGTATCGAGGTCGCTGTCCATGATTCAAAACTCATATCTTAAATTTTCAAGAACTACGTTTCCCAAAACTACTTTTACTTTATTTACACAGCGTTGAGTTCCAACAAAAAAGTAAATGTCAAGGGAAGTTAGCCGGCGGCGGCCACTCACTATGATTACACGTAGCAAGCAATTAACACCACGGCAGTCGGCATGCGACGCAGGTACAAATGGTGTTGGTGTAAACATCACAGTGTCAGTTACTCGCCCCGTCCTACCGCTGATTGGTAAATGCAGTACTTTTTGAATGTCTTTTTGGGCATAACAACTCTCATAGTTTTGGTGGTGCTAGAATGTATTTCACACTGATGGACTTTAATATTGCGACTAATTTTTTTGAGGCCAATCAGATATTTGACCTCGATCGCACCTGATGTCGGCTGTGATTGAGGTTTAAGTAGGTGCATCTGCCTAGAAGCAACCTTTTTTTACTCTTGCCTTTAAGAGGCTTATGTCATATTCCTGAGGGAAAACTTCAGCAGGTAGCGAACTCCATATCCTAGCTGCACGTACTAGAAAGGAGTCAGCAAAGCGCTTTATACGAGCAGGTGGAATGTCAACAACATAGGGATGGTACGCTAGCCTAAGTTTGGTTTGGTTTGGTTTGGTGAACAATAAATGTTTTAAATATAAACTTATGTTACTATTGTTGATTCATTGCGGAATGTCAGTAGACCATACTGTCCATCTGAGCAAGAGAGAAGAATGAACATTATTTTTGTAGAAAAAAAACATACACCCGGTATGCTTTTGAGATTAGCTCTACAAGCTCTTATTTGAGCACGCAAATAAATTCCCACTCCAAATATCTCGTAATTCTTGAACCTTGTGCTGATTTGGAAGAGAATGGAGTTTCTCAAGATGTGCAGATGAAATTACTATTGCTGAATTTATGACATTGTATTTTTTTTAAATTGCTCATATTTTAAAATTAGTTAAAAAAATATGAGATGATGAAAAAAGATGATTAATAGTTCAAATAAAATTAAAACAACGTGACAGGAATTAAAGATCCACTCAAAGTTACTTCACATATTGGAAACCACATCTACATAGTGGTTTAAAAACCACTTAACAGTCACATCTTCGCCGGGCTCGTAACTGCCGGTAGCTATCACTATCACGATCGTTTCATGAATTTAAAGTAACATAGAAATACTTAGCTGTGAGCATGAAACAATATGCGGTGACAACGCTAACCAACGTCTACAAAGGTGCCGAAATATCAAAAGCTTATAAATAATAAGGTGCATTGTAACAATCCCGTATCTAACGATTCTAATGTTAGCGATCATGAAAGTTTAAGACCATATAAAAACTGATAGTTTTACTAATAGGCTACCGAATTTTGCTGAAACAATTTTATTATTAAACATCCTTCTAGTAAAATAAATTAACGAATCTTTTCAAAACATTAAAATATGCGAGCAAAAAGTTTTTTTTAAATCAGTGCAAGACGAGATCATACTCAACATTTTAATAGGGACCGGTATTCTACTGCCTAATACAAAATTATATGTATGTATTTAAATAAATACGTTGTAGACCTACTTGTTTGTATTCACTTGCACCTATAAATTGCTCAGCTCAATTTAAATCGAGAACGCAATACAAAATCGGGGACAATATACCGTAGTGGTAATTCTTTGGCAGACGCAGTAATGAATAATTTATATCACTGGACAGTGGCCTCAGTGATGTCGACAGATTTAGACATTTACTGAACTTGTGAATTCTTATGCAATATTTAACAAGTTTAAGAATCTACATTTAGTCGGTAACATCGTTAGCTGGATGGTAGAATTCTCACTAGAATCCTTACTCAGCTATAGCTAAATTATGTACGTATTGTGAATAGTGGTCAAGAAGTTATACCCAAAAATGAAGTCGTCGTAGTTTTATATGACTGGTGTGGAAGTCTCGACATAGTTCCCTGTAAACCCTGTGAAGAATGTTTGAATGAATCTTAAAAATTTCCAAATATTTTATTATAGATACGTAATACGTTAGTTATAAGGATATTCGATGGAGCAGAAAATCAGAATATTGAAATTGTCTACGCGAAATGTCAAAAATCTTGCTTCAGACTTCCAGCACTGTTTTGGCTTTTAGCTGTCCATAAAATAATGTTATATTAATATTCCCAAGCCAAAATAAATCGGAAGCGGATCATTTTGCTTTGCGTTTGCCTTGGTGACAGAAAGGTGGTTTGAAGTTATTATTTAAAATGACATCTTTCTTCTTGTCTACTGTTTCGCAAACTAACGATAGTGAATAAAATGTATATTTATCAGTTGGTTGCCTGTGAGACAACTTGATATAAAGCACTTGACTAGCACTGACTGAGTTAATATAAGACACTTGATTAGCCCTGACTGAGTTGATATTAGGCACTTGATTAGCACTGACTGAGTTGATATTGGGCACTTGATTAGCATTGACTGAGTTGATATTAGGCACTTGATTAGCACTGACTGAGTTGATATTAGGCACCTGATTAGAACTAACTGAATTGTTACTAGACACTTGATTAGCACTGACTGAGTCAGGATCTATACTCAGAGCAAGAACTTCTGACCATAAGCGAGAAGTACGTTAAAGCCAAGGGGGAGAATCTGAATTTTTTAACGTTAACTTCTATTCCAAATTCCAACAACAACTGGTGTTTGACGCATCATTGCGGTCTATATTTCCTATATGTCTTATACTAAATCGTCCGTCAAGTCACGTCGATCAGTACGTGGCTCTTCGACGACACCAATTAATTCTTCATCAGTTCCGATGCTTCTTATTTGGGACACTACGCCAAGTGGGACGGGCGTACGTGCCGGCTTGGTTGACCCCTATTACAGTGTTGTAGAGTCCATTATCAAACTGGTTTCGAAGTAGGAAACAATGTCTTGGGTAGGGCTGGCATTTGCTAAGATTTTGTAACTTTAGGACGTGAGTAGTAGGAACCGCGTGACGCGAATTTTGTAGTGCTTAACTATAATTATGAGGTGATTGAAGACATTGGGTGTCGTACATGTGACAGTGTAGTTGTCTTTTATAAACGATCTAAACTATGCTATGTACTGGCTTAGACTTTTTCCCTAAACTTAAGATTGCTCATCTAGCCAAATTCAGCTCGACCTTTAGCAGATCTGAAATATAAAATGTCATCAGTGCGGCGGGTGTCTTAAAACTAGAATTACAACCCCAAACTCATTTCCAGTGACGTGTTTATTATTTAGCAAGCTGTCATGAGGACCATAGGCTCAATTTCTAAAATTTCTTAAAGTTACGTTACCAGCAGTTGAATATTTATGATTGTGTGTGTTTAGAAGAAAAACTACCGTAACCAAATGTCAGAATGGCTATTTTAATGACCATTGGTTATGGTATTTTTTCTTTAAAAACACAATCGTATACATATATTCAACCGCTAGTAACGTAACTTTACCATTAACTTTATCGATGAAGAAATTGGGCCTTAGATGACCACATTGGTAGTTATAGTAGACTGACAGCCCTGTGCTAGTTGACGTAAGTGATAGATTCGCAGTGTCCACCTACGACGGAGAAAGCTAGAGATCGTCGTGTGCGCAGCGGCGGCGTACGTAACACCCGAATTGGGCACTCTCCATTTCTATCCCGATGACACGTTGCCTTGCCTAATGTCATTGATGATATATAAATTAATTGTTATGCAATTTTATTACCAGGAGCTGATTACATACTGCTTACAGCTACAGAATATCAAAATAATAGCATAGCCGGGTCGCGTTGCGATACGTCCCGATACTCTTTTTACATTTGCGCATTGAATTATTTAAATCATAAATGAATCAAGTAAATCAGTGAACTGAAATCGACCTAAATACACTGGGTATTCTGTTATGCATTATATTGTAGTGTATAATGTATTTCTGGGCTAAATGGCTACATGCAAATCAGTTCAGGCGTTGCGTTTTCTGTTATTGAATAACACAATGTTTCGCATATGTACTCGTACAGCATTATTTCTTGTATCATAAAGTTATGTTATGACTGTTACATTGCAGTGCCTCAAAACAATAAGTCAACTTACGTCATATAAAAATACATAGTGACAAAAGACTCAATAAATATTAAATATTTTTCGATATAAATTTAAAATTTCTACGTTTCTCTCGTTATTAGAATGAACGGTCTGTTGTTTTTCATTTACTTCTTTTTATTCATGGATGTCAAATTGAATGAAGTTACAATTTGTGCGTCGATTTTATGGACAGTTGATATTGTAATTTTATTTTTGTTTTAATAGTGTTTTTGATTTGTATAGGCATGCGCCCGGTTAGCGTCTGATACAGGTTCGATTCTTTGTCTGACACATTTGATTTTTACAAGTGCAATTTATATAATTCAGTTGATATTGATTTATTGAAACTGCACCAAATAATACTGAGAAATAAATTGTGAAAATTCGTAAAAACCAGAACCCCTTTTGATTAGATTCATTCATTCAAAAATATTTTTATTTTTTTTCTGGGTATAACTTTGCTAATTTAGTTACTATTAATATACTTATTCAATTGTTGTAATTGTTGACATGCGTGAAACAGCTGTATAATGAGACAATGACTGAAAGATTAACTCATACAAAAATATGTATTTATGTAAATATGCGTGTAGTAATTGACAATGCTACCGAACAGGTCTTTTGCTAAGGTCTTGACTTAGAATGTATAAGTTTTTTAAATACGTAAAACGAATATTTAACGACCCAACAACAGTATTTTAATTTTGTACTGACTTTAAAGAAGAAAAGTTCTCAATTAGGTTGCATTGTTCGAGTGCATTTTGAAACATTATTCGACTGTGGCAACTTCAAAAGCGGTAATTTTAGTTTTAAGATTTAATCCAAAATGGCTGATATGTAAAACCGTTAGCGTGTTAGACATTAAGGCCCACTTGCGCACGATGATTTTTAACACAGGATTACGTTAACCAAGGATTAAATCATCATTCTGTCTCTGTCAGTTTATTTGACGTTGACAGAGACATAATGGTTAGCCGTGGATTAAATATAAATCATTACGCTAACGTAATCCTGGGTTAAATCAACACGCTCAAGTCCCACTTATAGTTTTTCTTACGATACTATCTTTATAGAATTAATATCATACTCTGCCATGATATGACAAGACCAACAAATACGGTAGGAAATAGGTACATAGATTTCCGAGGGCGGCCATGCGTGGCCCACATTATAATACTCACATGAACGCAGACGATTACCGCTACCTAATCACTATACGATCGCGTGGAATTAATTCATTCATTTATAAATATTTCGCCAATTTGTAGCTCAAAAACAACAAACCTATTAATTGTCTTTTGACCTGATATGACTGAACAGCATGGTGATTATTAACATCATCATTTGCCAACATTATGTTAGGATTTGAAAGCAGTTATTTTTTTATATCGTGTTTTATCGTTTATATAAAAGATGTCATATTTTAACCCACGTCTTTCAAAAACGATACACTTCTTAAATTTGCAATAGTGCCTCTCGGACTCTTTTTAATAAACAAACCAACTTCAATGTACTCGTGTGATCGTAATATGTATAAACCGAAAGCTTAAAAACGAGTAAATAAATCATTATCATAACTCCAATTATCCAAAGTCCGAGTGAACCATTGAACTTCAATTACTAGCGTATGGAACTGACAACACTAACAAATCTCGTGAGCCAGGAATTGACGCTAATGGTTTATAATCGAAACTCAAATTTCAAGGATAAAAAAAAAGAAATAGGTTTCTCCTAGGTAAGCTCACTTTCTCACTCTGCCATATATTCATATATTTTATTGTTTGTGTCTTTGACCACAGTTTGAATAAAAAGTATGTATTAATGATTCGTTTACGTACATTCCGCTGCTTCCATAAAAATAGAAGTTGTTTTGAAATCCAGATTCACATAGATTTGAAGAGGTTCTTTATCACAACATAACCGTCATGTGTCCATACAATATGATTATAATGTTAGCCATTAGAAATCTCTTAGTGGGTTAATGTGTCTTATAGTGAGCGTCCGTCTTATTGTATAGGTATTTGTCGCGGTAATTATCTTACGTGAAGAGATTAAGTCATTATTTACTTATTTTCTATCCAAGTTCTCAAGTGAGTGAATCATAAGATATTCCCAAAATTGTAATGCCTATCGCCGTGACGTATTTCAGATCTCATAATCTATGTTAAAAAAACATTTAACAAATATTAATTTGCGCCACACGCTTTTTTAGCCACATAACGAATAATAACTGATATTGGCCGCCGATTTTTATTGTTATTTCCTAAATATAAAGATATTTAAAAAAAACGCATATCTGGCAAGATGTTGTAACGGACCTCTTAAAAACTGAATCTGTAGAGTTCGCTAAAAGTGACTATCGTGTTGTCCATCACATAATAGTTGTATGATCATATTATCAATATCAACTATTTTTTGGTCTACAATTTGTAGACTACTAATAGTGAGTGAGTAAGAATATAAAAAGTTCACACACACCGGAGTATTGTCTCAGAATCGCGTGATGGCACGAACGCGAATACTTAACGACACCTGATAGTTAATTAAATAATGAGCTTATTAACATTGGCCCTTCCATTACACAAATCTATTAGATAGCTAATCAAAGGTACTTATTGACGACGTCATCAGTATTTTTAGTAAAAGTGGTTCTATTTGCAAAAGTAAATTACATTTATGATTTATTTATTTATGAAACTGCTAACGATATTTCATAAATGTTATGAAACTCATCAATGCAAATTAAATTATCAAAGATGTTCATGTAACATGTAGCTTTGGGAAATGTTATATTGGCTTAACTGTGACCATCGTTACTTAGAAGGTAACTTTTACATCTAAACATGCACCTTTGAGAATAAATGATTCTCATTTATCACAAGCACCATTTGTTTATCAACAAAGCACAATCTAAACATCCGTCCCGTTGATCCGTTCGTTCATTTTTCAAACGCTTTAAAACGTACGGCAATCAGTCACTGGCCGGCAAGATTTTCCGCTTCGTCTTCGTCTCATAACTTTTTTTTTGTTATTTTTTAAAGTGATTTATCGTTACGGCCAGTAAAATGAGGTTTTGATGCTCTTATTTTCTTTTGTTGAAAGTTTCGAGCAAAAAACTACTTTTTACTGTTGTTGGGTTATAAAAGTAAAAAGGGGTTTACAAAGATAAAGAAAGAGCGTACATATCGGTAAAAGTGGTCGTTATAGGACGAGTGCGGAATCTTGCCCGACCGGTGGGTCAGGAAGCGTCATCTCTCTCGTGTCCAGGATAGTAGAAATTGACTTTCTATTTGTTTTGAACCTTATGTCTACGAGTTGCGTGCGCTCGACAAGTTTAAGGTTAACTCTACATTGATGAAGTCAGTTTTAAAAGCTTTTAAAACATCCGTAATGGCTTAAAAGCTCCTTAAAAATGTAACAGTAAAAGTGTGAAGCTTCACTACATACATAGTTACAACGGCGCTTTAATATTTATGACAGATAACACCCTCACAGACTTCATGTAGATTTAGAACAATTTGTAGAGTAGTAGGTACATGTGGAAGGAATTAGTTAGCTCTCAGTTGTACACATTTATGTGTAAGGTTACACAGATAAAAAGGATTTCTCAAAGCAAGAAAAATAGTTTTCTTGAATATTCAAGGAAAATTCTCTTGATGCAAGTAATGTATATTCATTTTAAGATATTGACAGTCTTAAAGCAAAAATTTTATTTTCTTGATGCAATTTTAAAATCAAGGAAAAACATTTTCAATGGACATAAAGTTACATTAATCTAAGAAATCTTAAAGTTATTGCTTTAATACAATGAAATACTTATTTCAAACTGAAAGTTTATTTATCACAATAATACATTTCATTCAATGAAGAAAATATTATCTTGAATCCAAATTAAAAACAAAAACTCTTGAACTAATGACATCTAGTCTTGTTTTGAGAAAAAATCCTGGTTTGCTACAAAATATTATAGTACCTTGTTTCAATTAAATAAACTATTTAAAAAAGTAAATATTCATTTAAATCAATAACCACTTCTCTTATCTGTAGCATTTTTGTTCTCTGTTCTGAAGGTGAGTGCAATATAACTTGTGGTGCAGTGCTTGTGTTGAGAAGTGCGACGTCGCGACGTGTGTCCACAATGAACGAAACTAACAACATAGTTACTGTTCTTGAGGCAAATGATATTCTCCTCCTCCTGAAGTAATAGAAGCTTTTTTTGTAAGTAACCTTTGATTTTACTAGCTAATAGGCTACTGAAAAGCCTTTGATTAGTTAGATTATTAGTGTTGTTGAAGTGCCACCCACCCTTACAAAAATTAAAATTATGTCCCTGTCACGTTTTTTTGTGTTCTTTATAGTGAAATGTCACGATGTTTAAGATATTTCTGTTTTACATTTCAGCAAGTGGTAATGCAACAGAGTTATCCAACAAACTCATTCCAGAGCACCTCAAGGAACTCCGTCCTCATCTTGGGACTCGGATAAAACTATTTAAAATTATCATGGCTCATGTAAGTGCAATCCATTGGAATTTGCGGTGGCGGTCGCGGTGGCATGCACCGCTGCAGCTAAAAGTAGGCAGTGTTTATTTTTTGTAATGTACACTTGTCCTATATACACGTCTAAATATTAGAAATGTATGAGGTTCACTTATTACTTGGTTAATATCTCAATTGTTGTATTTTGTGTACGCAAATACATTTTTTATACAAATAACATGTCTTTTTATTTTATGTAAACACAATTTGATATGTTTTTCTGTTGGTTCCTTGTTGTCTTTGACTTTTTTTCAGAAAACGACTCCAGAACTTTCATTAGGATTTCACTATTGGGAGGATTTTGGCCATTATTGGGAGTTCCTGAGCCGTATTGTATTAGTATTAGACTTTAAACACGCATAATACAAGCATTTAAGTCTTATAGCAAGGAACTAATAATATTAAATAAAGAAATATTTTTCCCGAAACAAGAAAGGTTATTTTATATTGAAGGTAGCATAAATTAAAACTTAAAATATTCGATATTAGTATAAGGACATAATTTCTAATATTTAAATTAACAACTTTGATATAAGTAAAATTAGTGTTCAAGCAAGATTTATTATTGTTGAAAGAAAAGTTTGTATAATTAGATTAAGAGTATATTATTTCTAGTGAAGTGATTTCGTATCTGAATTGAAATCAATATTTTCTTGAAATAAAAATACATCGTAAGCTTGCATCAAGATAACTTAACAACTTACATTAAAAATACTAAACATTCTTGGGTTAAGATGTAATGTTTTAAATCAACCGAGAATTGTTTTAATTCAAGATAATTTCACATATCAGGTCAAGATTATTATTTTTTTAATGTAAGAAAATATTAGTTTCAATATATATGAGGTTACATAATCTTGGTTTAAAGAAATTTTCTTTAATGCAAGAAAATTTTACTTCTTTGGAGAAAACCGTTTTTTCTGTGTATGATTTCAGTGACACATATAGTAAAGAGACCGTATATAATTGTAAGATGTGCAATTACCTTGGAGCCATTGTTACTTCCGCAGCATCCAACATATAAATTAAAGTAATCACTGTATCTTTGATCACATAAACACTGGTCAGATAACCATACACACTCAAATCGCTCACTTTCGTTGCCTTGAGTCGTTTTGCACTTTTGTTTTAATTTCTGACAGGTTCGTTTTTTAAAATATCAAATGTCAATTCGATTACGTGGAAGTGTTGTTCTTTTTTTGAATCCGTTCGGAATTTGAAATGTTGGTTGATAGAAAGCAGTGCTGTCGGCGACTTTCGAACGCGTGCGGCAGCGCGCTATGGCTTGAAGCGAGTGAGCAGCCGTGTCGGCCATTGATTCCAGTTCAAACTGGCCTAGACGATTTAATTGGATTTTTCTCGATTTATTTTTACACACCTGACTTGAAGCCTAAAAAAATTATGCCACCTGATCAATATCTTGTTCTTAGTGACTTGTAAGTTAATTCTAATGGTGGTACAGATGGGTGACCAGCTGTCTACGTGATGGGCCTCACATTTGTTGTCATGCAACTCTCACCTCTGATGGATGCGGTTGACTCTGCTATTTTTTCATTGGGGCTTGTTTTCGCAATGATGTGATCATGTTGATTTGGGCTTTTATGTTGGCAATTTTGCTGTTGTACTCAAAAGACATGGTATTCCTCATAAAGATTATACCGTCTATTTTCAAGTACGTACTTAGCTATTTAGATTTTGGTGATGTAATTTACATAAAGACATTTCATAGGTACAGCTGCATAACGGTAGAGCATGAATAAAAATAAAAAAACGTCTTTGTAAACCAAAAGTAGCAAGCTTACTATCTGTAACCTTGACAATTGCTACAGATAAAGTACCAAAAAGTCGAGAAACACTATCGATTTCCCGAACGATTTTACATGATAACTTTGGAGGTTGATATCCAAATTGATACAAAATAATATTACAAGGTCTAAAGTAAGATGGATGTAAAATCTGATTAATTTACATGTTGTATCATAAATATTTACTCGCGTAATTGATCTTATTACTATGTAGATTGTAGGCGAAGCTTAATCTCGAAGTCGGTCAGATATAAGTGGTTGTCGGATATTAGATTAATAACTAGTTTAAGATCATGTTATTTTTAATTATATCTGTGTTATTAACAAGTCAGAGTAAACAAGTTATTCCTAGACAGATTCTAGACTTTAGACCACATCTTCGCTTATTATCTGTAGCGAATGTGAGTCCGTATGATGTTACGATTCAGCAAACATCATTTATATTTGCGTATAATCAGTCACCAGCTATACTAGGCTAGGGCTGGGTCTCATATAAACACAAAGAAATACTCTTATGTCGATAAATATTACATATTATATTAAATATTTATTATATCATCAAATATTGGCTGGCAAAAGCTTGTACTATAGACGATTATGACGAATGGTGGGGCGTGCCTTCGTGGATGATAGAGCTACAGATAGTAGCACTATGTGTAGCCCCCCAAACTACCGTACCTCATCTTCAGGAACTGTGGGATAGCGCTCATAGTGCTGCTGAGAAGAATAGTCGTAAAAACAATTCAGTCAGTACATACTATATTACTGACGGTGTTTTGTGAACAGTAACGGCTGGCTCCCGACCAATCGAGGTGACACTTGTTGTAGTCAGTGCATGGTGCCCTTCTAACCTTTTTTGTCTGTGGTTCGCACAAACGTGACACACTGCATTGCTGAGACACCATAGAATAGATCATAGTTACTCATATTCAAACTTCAGTTAAGTAGGTGCCTGATGGAACTAACTTAATTTGGTCAACTTTTCCCATTAATAACACCGAAATTGACTACAAAGGAATAAAGATCTCTTGCCTTCTTTAAATGTACAACTTCTACACAGATTAGTATAAAATTGGAATAAAAACCTTAATATATTGGAAATCGATTAAGATCCCTACAAGCCTCTTACTGAAACACTTTCTTCCCTTGAGCATCCCTACTCTAGCCAGTCTGCACTCAAGCCTGCCAATTTAGGCAAGCAAGAGACGAGAGATCCTGTCCCACGTCAATTTTCACTCTGCCCGGCCAGTGAAGGCAAGACAGTGATGAGGAACAGGGGCTCTCCCAGGAGCAATTAGGTACGTGGGGTCGCTACTGCCCAACAGCTCGCCAGAAGGTGCCCTGCGTTCTATTTTTATCTATCTTTATAACTACAGTTTGTCTCTGTCTACGTTGGATAATGATAATTCAAGCATATAATGCTCAAGTTCTATGCAACAAATGCATCTAACGACCGACGAGACAGCCTTTCACAAGTTCACCACGTAACCTTCCTGCAAACATCTTGCATCTCTCTCCAACGCAGTTCAATTCCGGAAGAGCGAAAGAGAAAGGTGGCCGGTGAAAAGCACGCACGATTTTGTCTGAGAGACATTTTAATGAGTCTTAATATCCGCATAATTTATTGTAATTGTGATAGCTATATGAATTAGTAGACGCTTATATTACGTGTGAAAAAATATATGTATGTCCATGAAGAAATATAAATGAATGGATATTACTCTTGTAAATATTGAGCCGAAGCGATTTTCTTACAACATTATTTTTCCTTACAAACTTTTTAGTCCCATTTCTTTTGGCTACAATATATCGGTTTAATAAAAATAAAAAATAAACATATCTTTGAATTTTGTTACAAGCAAGCAAACAGCCCCTGTACAAATGTTGCTATTGATGGACATTTATAGTCTTTATCTTTAATTTGTTTATTGTTTCCTATTCAATCTAAGCATGTCTACGCTCGTCGCGTACGCGTTTCTTGCGGTTTGGTAATATTGATAATGACATCAATGATCTATTAAAAGTGTGATGCTTTTTATAGATTTTTATTTTGAAATAAAAACATTTATAACGAATATTATAGTAGTATTTCGCAGTTTTGCTTCTAGCATTCCTCCCGTATAATATAAGCCAAACGACTTATTGACATTGAATTTAGAAATACGAGACAAATTAGACCACTTGCTTTGTGCCTAACGCGTTGAAGTCTTTTCTTACGGCATACTGAAACTATTTTTGTGATTGATTATACAATTTCGCTTAGGTCAAGCAGAAAGCAAGCCAAGCATTAAATACATCTACGCATAATATTTTTTTTAACCTATTTTACGTTCAAATCTAGAAACGACTTTGCATTACAGTATTAGGTTTTTACATTTCCTATGCTCATTATGCCAACGCCATCTATGTGTGTCTTGGGAAAATAATTTGCGTCGATTGCGCTACCTAGTGGGGAGTAGCGGTACTTTCTTGCTATGTTTAAGCGTGTAGTTAAGACCCTTACTATGAGAGAGCGCCACTTATGAAACGAAATAAATAACATTTGAATACCTACCTCACATACAAATAAATTAGTAGAATTTATTTGTAGGTTTGTAAAGTAGGTCAACATATTATCTGACGTGTACTCAATTTATGTAACTACGTACTTTTCCGATAAAAATATTATTAAGCTAAAAATCATGAAAATTCTATTCATATTTACATTAGTAGTATAGTTAATGAAATGATAAATCAAAATAATATTAAGTGTTAAATAAAATGTAAATTTTTCGAAAGAATAGTACGTGATGAATGAATACAATAAATTAAAAGTGACTAGATAAAATAAGAATAAAATTAATTATAACCACTCTTTTTGTTATAATAATATTGTAGTAAGAACCGATTTGTCACCATTGTTTGGCCAATCGTTCGTAAATACTGCACCCAACGCGACGACAGAAAATCGCAACTACATTGCCAATTTTCCTAGACCTCCCACACAAAATATACACCTTTATTAGAATAGTCTAGCAAAGTCGACGAAAATCCGCAAAAGCAAGGGTCTACATAAGCCAGTTTTTGCTTTTACAAGCCGTGCGTAATCGAGAAATTTGTAGAAAGACCGACCGATGATCCGAGTGCCCATTAGGTTACGCAACATGTGCTGTAATGGGTAATTGTCGTGAAGTAATTAAAGCCATGGCGCAAGTGAATCTCTTTTAAATGGGTCAATAAACTTTATCTAGACACAAATATGTCGACAAACTACCAAATATACCTACGTTTATTATGTATGATCGGCATCTTAAAGTATTATAAATTTTCGCTTTAATCAAGTAGCTTTAATTTTAATAGCTTGTACCAAATTAGTGTTCTACATTTTCCCCATAACTTTTAATCCGATTTGCATATTTATTTGTGTTTAGTTTTAATGCCTAAAAGCTTATTATTTAAGCTTTAATGCTATTCAAATAGGTATTTTAATACTCAACTCACACTAAAACACCATACTGAACCAACCTTTATTACTTTATTAATTAACCGCATCTCCGATTCCATCCCATGCATGCGTACTACGCAATATTAAAAAAAAAACAAATGAAATGGCCCATGACTGCGCTCAAACAGCCACTCATCATTGTTACGATCTATTCTGAAGTGGCAAAAACATCAAACCGCCATGTTGACTGGTCCTCAATCGACTATGATGTGGATCACCCAGTTAGCTGACCATCAGAGCATACGGCTGTTGTTTCAATATGCAATTATATCGCTCATGTCTGTGTTTATCTTATTTTTACATGAAATAAACTACTTGTTGGGCGAACTCAACTGCGACCGATTCTGAAGTGACGTGTATTTTTACACGGCAATATGTTAGGTTTATATCAGTATACTGTAAGGTTCTTGAAGAAGAAGAAATACTTTTCATTCTGAATATGTTAAGCCTTACGATTTTAAATTTAAAACTGTTTAAAACTTAGCGTTAGGGCATAACCCTTGTCATCTTTCGTCACTACAATGTCTCGTATGAAGCTTGTCTTTGTTCTACTGAAGTTTGGATAAATGCTAACACATATTTTCTTCAAAATTTTGTATTAGCGTAGTGCATTAGTTTCAGCTTAACTCATTTATTTATTTCGAAACAATGTTATTTGGAATGCGGAATACTTACAAAACTATAAATTATGTTTATTTAAATAAGTATTTACTTATTCTTTACCTAATTACAATCATGCAATATTGTCTATAACAGCGATCTAAATACATAAAATATGTATTATTATAATAACGAAATCGTATTTGAATTTGAAGTGGAGGTTAACAATATTAGATTGTTACTAAATTATGTACGAAATCACGAATTTATAATAACATTTCTTGTAACTTATTCTTCTGTAATTAAATAATTTTATTTGTGATGTTCCAACTTATTAGAATATTTGCTAAAAGGCAATGTAATTTAATGTTAATCCCTTCGTTGATTGATAAAAGCTGGCACAGATCTTTTAGATATCTTCCTAATAGTTTTCACTTTTGCCAATTTCCCTATATTTTTTACCTACCTATCTATTAATGTTAGGTAGTGTCTTGAGGTCTGCAGTTTTTCATTCTGTGACTCTACTCCCGAAGTTGACTACCTCGACCCTGTCGCTAAACCAATATACGAGTATTACACATATATTGTATTAAAATATATTATTATATTATATTATATTTATAGTCTTGCGAATACGATCTTCCGCACCGGACAGTTCGATTATTCGACCAATTTATGAAAGTCATAATGACCTTATAAGCCGCATAGAAACGGAGTCGATCTGTGCCTCGGTCACTTAATACCCTGACACACATAGGAGCGTGACACGGCAGTTCTATGTGGGTATGTGGTTGTTAATTCATACTAATATTATGAAATACACATAAACAAATAATGAGGGCGTTTCGTAATGCTCGTACTTCCGCCGCTTGCTCAATAAAGTTTAGTTGCAAGTACAAGGCTTTAATGCCCATTATTTTTTTAATGTCTTTTATTGTAGTGATTATTTTTTAATTACTTCATTTTGAAATACTTGTAGTTTGTAAAGAATGTATTCCACAGTTCACCATGAACTTGAAGGTTGTGAAGCCTTGACCTTGTCCAGTAAATGTTTTGATAATGAACATTTATTTGTAATATTTATTTATGAGTATGACAGACTTACTAAGTACTACAATGGTATGGATAAAAAATATTATTAAAAACTTATTAGTGCAGAGCAGCATTATTAGTTTCGCATTTTTTTTTCAACCTATTTCATCCCACTGCTGGGCGAAGGTCTCCCCCAAAACCATAACAAGGAGCATGTTGGATATTAAAAGGATTGATAAGTTTCGCAAAATAGCGAATGAAAAAGCATGTCAATGGTATAATGTAAAAAATATGTTCCCGTATCCCGTGTATCCCGTTTTATGGAAATTTTCTTTGCTATAAACCTCACGGAGCCCGAGACCTTTCCAACGAGTGCAAAACCGTGGAAATCGGTTCGTGCGTTCTGGAGTTATAGCGTCAGGGAGGAAAACCCGACTTATTTTTATATAGTAGATGATTCCAGTCAGATAAACCATCATCTAACTAATGCAACATGATGTCTAATGCACTTATTAATTTTATTCACACTGAAATGTTTAAAATACTAATTAATCTCGTTAGAGCAAGCAAGCAGTGAAAGTCAAGCACAATTATTATTTTAATTTTGATCAGATAACGCTGAGCGTAGTTATTACTTAGGCTGTCGGCATAGGGTTGATATTCCATTGTTCTTGCCGATGTTACATATGTACATTGGTTGTAATTAATAATAATATGTACGTAATATAGTATAATGAGATGATAGTCAATTTCGGTTGCCAGCTCGGCACGTTATTTGAGTACGATATTCGTATAAATTTTGCTTAACACTGAAATTTAGTGAATTGTTCGTACTTTCCGAAATACGATTGTATACATATTAGGCTCTATGGTCTTAGGCTGTTACTCTACGAATAGCTGGATGAAGCTTTTTCAGATTTTATAATACATTAATCTATTTTTTTAAAAATATTTTCTCGGAATTCTAAACATATGCACCGGTAACAGAAACGTAAGCATTCTAATTCATTATGAAGATGAATATCGTTACTTTTACATTATTTTGGTAAGATTTTTATCTGTGTGTAAAGTTATTTAAATATACCGCTACAATGACAATGACTTATTCATGAAATGTCAAAAACAAAGCCTTGATCTTTCTAACGTGAAATGCACACATTTGCATGTAAACTGGTTTCGGCTGGGTTCCGGAAACATCAATCGCTTTTTTATTGTTAATAGTTCTTGCGAATCTCAAAAATAAATCAAAAGTGTTCTTCTTCTTCGAGTCGACTGGTAACAATCATAATATCTTTGCCCAGTGTTGTGCAACGTTAAATGCGTTGGCGATTGCCTGCTGTAGATCTTGAAGCGTGCATGAGCTAGGACATTTGAGGCAGGACGGGAGAAAGGCAAAAAAATATTAATTTTTATTAAAAGTGTTTAGCCGAAGTCTTTGGAGCATGTGCTTGTATTTTAAACTAATTAAAAATAAGATTACTTGCGAATTTGCTTCTTGTTGGCCCTCTGTTAGCTACCCAAACTTTTATTTATCTGTACTTAGGTTTTGTTTTAGCAATCTTGTTGCTGTATTTTTTTCAGAACTTTTGTTTTAGTATTAACATAGTGTTGTAAAAGTGGTTCTAGCCTGCCCGGCGGGTTTGCCGGCGGCTTATGTGATTTATCCTTAAAATTTGATGTACCTAATGATCTATAAATTGTCTGTTTATCTTTCTATACTAGTATATAGGTAAAGCTTAGCTTAGAACTTCTACCACTATGTTGCACAACAAGGATGGATTCCATTTGCATATCCCATATCGCACTAACAATCGTGTACTTATATACTAAGTATTTTAAACTTTTCTCTAATAATCCCGCTCATATCTTCAGTTTACTGTACTTTCCCCCGATTTCTCAATCGTAACTCATCGAGTGTACGTAACACACGGATTGACTGTTGCGAAATACCTTGAGAATATCCTTCTAGAACAGTAACCAAGCTGCTGCAGCTTGTAAAAGTAATGTGTATGAAACTTGTGCTTTTACTAGCAAAATTGATGGCGTGCTGTGGAAGTCTTGACCAGTTTAACTTATTTATTGAGTACCATATGGCGCTCGGTAAGCGCTGAGATAAAAATCGTGTTTTCGTGGTTTTATCATCATCATCATCATGGGGTGCCATCTTCAAATTGAAGTTTGGAGGTCAGCATGTAGAAACGTGGTTTTATAAACTGTTTAAAATTCCAAAATATGCAAAAAAAACATTTTTTAACTTTTTTACCAGTGTTCAGCATCGTGAACTGGTCTAAACTTCCACGCTAGTTAGAGGCCTCATCTTGTAAAAATAAAGCTCATAAGCTTATAATTAATATATTGAATGCTTCTGTTTCTCAAGTTTACACTAGCAAAAAATCAAACTACTTCCTATGGAAATATGGAAAGTTGAACTCCTAAGCGCAGTCGGTTAGAGGCTTACGTAACATGCGCCCTTTGTCGGAACTATGAGTAATTGGTGCAGAATAATAATGTATTATATCTGTGTTAAAGGGCCAGCGTTGCGAGATGTTCTGATAACTTCACCAGATAGCAACAGCATTCGTTAGTTTGCTCTTACATGATTAATTATTTTGTAACGAACGGCAGTAGACTTTCTGGCTGAACGACTTTTTATCTAATTATTTACAACATAGGGCTAGGAAAATTCGTTTCTACAATGGTGATGTTTTATTCTATGGTTGTTAAAATCAAAATCGTTCTCTATTTGTAATTTGATTTCAATTCCCTAGAACAATGAAAGTAGGAGTAGCTTTAATGTTTCTTTATGTCAGCCACCCTGTACCTAATTTCAAAACATAGGTTATCTTTGAAAAATATCTGTAAATTGTGTTTTTAATCAATTGGTTATCAAAACGACTTTCTCTTGCAAATGCCATAAATAGCAATTTTATCACCAAATGTTATTTAAAGCTATTTAATCACTTAATAAACTGCTACTGAGTCGGTTTTCTAAGATAAACAGTGAAAGCTAAATCTAGATTACTCAAGTAGACCATGCGGCCGTAGGCTCAGATCAGAGACCGTAGGCTATAATTTAATTTGAAACGGTAGGTGAACTAGAACTGATATAATAAATAACACTCAATTATTTCGTCATACTGAACATCATTCCACATAATATTGTTAATTTTTAACCGACCTCAAAAAGAGGTTATCAATCCAACAACAACAATTACAACATTACTAATAACAGCTAATAAACTGTTGGGTAGTCGCACAGTGAAAACTCGTTAAATTTACACACAAGAAGAGAAGCTCCAAAACAGAAGGCCCATATTTCTAGTGATTGGTATGGAATTATTGCATCAGAGTCAATATCGTACCTATACCTACCTACCGCCATCTGGGTTTGCAGTCGATTCATGTGAACTACCAGAGTAAATAATAAATATTTTGTACCGGATATTACTCGCTTGATGGTATTATAAAAACAGACGTTTGGTTCTGTAATCATCGTAACATGATGTCAGAAGACTTCTGGATACACACTACTCATAAAATATTACGAGTTTCAGGAAGGTTGATGTAATTATATTTAATATCAGCAGTTTAATAAGCTTTAGGCCTTTTAAGCTGCATAATTAATTTACCTATAAACATTAAGTATAGGACATCATTTTTGTTATCGTGTGAGTATTTTTGTTGCTATGTTTAGTATTGTACTAACGTAGATTATTATTTTTGAATATTCCTCAATTAATTTTATTATATTCATCCTATCAGTAATCCAAATTATTAATTTATTTCATATTTGAAAAGTAAGCTTTTATGACAGTAGCCTTCTGTTTCTTACACATCCACGGAACATGTTGTTTGTGTGTACTAGTACCTACGCATTAATTTCTTTGTAAACAATTTTGTACATTACCGTTTGTGTTCTTCCAATAAATAAAAATAATAATAAAAATAAGTAATTATTGGGACAGGTGAAATTGTTTCTGTTTTTCGTTTAGATGTCCAAACTCGGTTGTTTCAGAGATGCGTTAAATAGATTTAGTAAAATAGGGAACGGTAACCAATCACAAAAAGAGGATCGTTTTAAAATCACTAACTCATAAACGTTTTTTGACATCTCATAGGCAATTCATTACGAAAGTGCCAATTCGAAGCGTAGTTATTGTCATATTCTTGTGATATATGTTATTGCTCATTAGTAGAAGATAAACTGTAATAGTTACTAAAACGTTATACGCTATACCATTGTTATTTGCATGTCACCTGGGTATATTGTTGAATGCCTTATTATAATTTTACTCATGTTTATAGTTTGCAATAATGTTTAATGGTATGAAGCTAAACATTTGTTGCGGTAATTCGACAAGTTATACTTGTAGACATATTAGTTATTATTTTAGTGTAAGATCCAGTTGCGTGATCGATAGGTAACTCAACTAGCCAAATTTCAGAATCGCTATTTTAATGACTATTGGTTAATGTATTTTTTCAACAAACGCACACAATCGTAATTATTCAACCTAAAAATTGTTCAAAAAGGTAACCATCACACAACTAGGCCTTAGAAGTTAAGGTTATTATCATACATTTAAAACTCCTACGTTTAAAAGACCTTCTAGGAATTTAAAAGGTGGATAGACGAGAATGATGAATGTCCTGCATTCATGTATACAATGTGGATTATAAAGATTTTCTGCTAAACTGCATAGTACTAAGAAAGTAGTGCAAATCAACATACATAATACAGAAATGTGTGCTAGTCCGTAAGAAGGACCGTGGTTCGTGTATGATTAGATAGGTAATGATAGAGCACCTGTGATGGTCGTTAAGTTCTTATAGCTACAATCTACCCAAGATACCCCCTTTTTTGGTGGATCAAACCTCAAGACTAGGACTGAGATGTGTATAGGGAACGGCCACCATATATTGTGGTAAGCTGCGAATATGTTGAATAAGCATTCCCTGACCATCCTGTGTCATGGCGAGTAAACGCCGCCATCAAAAAAGCGTTTCCATGGTGTTGGGTAGCAGCAACATTAGTACTGTCAGAAGGCTGAATATACAGTATATCAGGAAAGCCTCGGTTCATAAATAGCGGTCTGGAAGGCAAGAGAGAAACCACCACACTATCTTCCCTAATTTGGAGTTATATGGAAAATACTCCACCAACAAGAGCTTAGCTCCTAAATTTGATGATGATGATGAAACCTCAAGACACGGAAGACAGGACTAATATCACAGTCTAGGCTTGACGTTAAGGTGTTGCTCGCTATATTGTTGTAAGTTAGTCTCAGCTATTTATCTCAGAATATGATAAAATTAGAAAACTAGACGAATCATCAGACCATCACATAAACGTTACACAAATGCTATTAACTCACTTAAAAACGAAAGTGCAGTGTATTACTAAGTTTTCTTAAATCTTTTAGCCTGAAACTAAAAGTGTTAGCTATAAACTAAATAATTCGCACTCCATTCTTAGTTTTTTTTTGTTTGCAAGTTTTAATCACTCTTTATAATCAAGTTACAATAAAGTTTTAAAAATGTCATAATAGCAAAATATTGCAATCTAAAAAACATACTTTACAAGGGCTAATTGACCCTTCCAAAAACTGATACCAACTCTTCACTTCAATTGCGAATTACTGCAACTATCTATTAATTATGTTCTAAACTTACCGTAAAAAGAAAAATAAGTCCGTATACAATCCCACTCCGTCCCGGTAAGGTCTATCCGATCCACATGTTTATCACTCCGGCGCGGCGAGAGTGACGCTCGCGCGCTGCTTCGCCACTGCGCCGGCGCAGAGCTCGTAACCGTCGCCTACCACGCGACGGTGACGTAGGGAGGATGAAACAGCCTGTCCAAAACATAAAAAAAAACAGAAACATTATTGTCATATTACGATCACGATCAGTATAGCTCACGAATCAAGGGCCTTAGAGTAACACATGGGGCTGGGGGTTATGTGGAATTCCCGCCTACCTATCAAATAATCTGACGGTGTTTTTCCGAGTCCTTTGAGCTGTGAGCTACTGATCGTGACTTAGGCTTTCGGCCGTAGACATATTCCGCAGTTGTATTCTTTGGTCCATCATAACTGCTCAATTTTCACTACTAGCATACAATAACTTCAAAAATTAACTAGAGGATAAGAAAAACATTTGATAGCAACACTACTATTATATCTTCAGTGGTAACACACACAGGTTAAGCGGAGCAACGCATTATTCCTAAATTCTGTCAGCTAGTATTTTCGTGTCATAGTTAGAATATTTTGCGGATGATACAACCACTCAAAGACTGCATTTCTTCTTCTACCTTCTCTTTTTACGTCAAAAGTCCCGCAATGTGATACTTGTATCTAACATTATTTCAATATACATTGCCTGCTATTGATGGAGAATGGTCTGGCTGATTCTCACAGGCTCTTCCAGCAACAGGCAGATCAACGATTGTGTGATCTTGTTCATTACCGTTCAAGTGTTATGTGTACAGATTACGTTTGTTAGCATGGCCAGCACCAGTTTTGTTAAGGAGTTGTAAAATGGTACACAAAGATGGGAAAGCGGTGTACGCGTTTTACAATATGAAAATGGCTTTCCGTCGATTTTATGCGAAACTAATTTACGAAAATTGATTCTTGAAATGGGAATCATATGTACCATCTGTGAGTAGAACTAAGTATGTTTCATCAACATTATGAGCCAAGAGACGTCGTCCGTCACTGCTTATGTTTTATGCTGTATTATTATTATTCTAACCTAAGGGCCTAAATTTTTCATCAAAACCTTCCATTCTTGGTCTGTTCTGAAATAACCCAAGAGCCATAGATAAATATTTATAAATTATGTATTTTCAATGTTTAATTTTCAGTATGAATCAGTAAAATCTACCATAAACTTGACTCTACATTGAATTTTTACTGGCTGATCAAGAATTAAACATAAAGCTCCTTGATCGCTTTTACATCGTCAAATTATGCACCCAATTTAAGTCTAATGAGTCTTGAAAATTTTGCATCCCAGCGTGATCGAGCGATCATCGATGGCGAATCTAAATTGTTAAGTGCACACGAAGTCATAATGGATCGTTTTTGCACACATTAATCTATAATAAGTCGCGAAAAAACAACCTCCACAAGGAAGTTATTTATGAAATGAAGCAAGTTTCAATGACTCCGCACACTTAATGTAAGTAATGATCATTGGGAAGAGTTTCTTTACGTATGTACGTGAGTTTCCCAAAAAGAAGCTTCTTTGTCCAAATCTGTTGGATTTAAGGCAAGCTACTTGATTTATTTGCAGTTATACTTGCAGTTATTGATTCTGCATCTAACATATTGCTTGTATGACGTAATTTGCAGCTGCCGTTTTCCCCATTGACAAATTAGGACTACTCTCACCCCACGCTGTGCCACTTTGTATTTGGTTTCCTCATTACACCAAGCTGTTCTTTCTATAATTTCCTTGGACATTTCCTACCAGGAGTCCACTAGAAAGCGTGCAAACTGATCATGATCACCGTCTGCGCACATAAAAACAGATAACATCTAGACTTGCGTGAGAATAGGCCTATAACATGTCTGCGCTATCATTAAACTTATATATTGAAACTATGTTACAATTCAGTTTAAAAAAAATGCAATTGAAGTTCTATTCTACTCGAATAGAGACTGAATTGATTTGGTAACCTTGATTTAGATATTATTTATATTTTTGATGGACTTAGAAATCATAGCACGCTTGTATGGCAATAACTTTCTTTTATTAGTTAGTCGTAGGCTAAAATTAAGTTAATTAATTATGTTAATAATGTTTCAAGTAGCCCAATTGGTTCAGATAATTATATAATGATTTTAATTAATGTATCGCCTTAGTATAATTTATGATTATTAAATGCATTGGAGCCGTAATCACAACGTTATGGTTTTGTACTAGATTTTTGATGTTAGGTAAATATTTCACTCTATCATCGATCGAAAGGTGAGGAATGCTTGCCTAATTTATTAACATGTTTGATTAATAACGATTTTGTAGTAAATCGTGATGACCGAACTAAGTCAATAGAGATTTGATAAATTCCGACAATCCATCTTCTTCGTTTACTTATCTACTTGCAAACTGAAGAACCTCCAGATAAAGATTTTCATAGAGATATAGCAATAAAAATGATGTCTGTATCATATTAATGACTTCCCCTGATTTTCTCTTCAAATGAGGACAATGGGCCTACTTGACTGGTCTGCAGCTAGACGCCGTTGTTACGTCATCGAAATAGCACAAAGACCAAAATTATGTGGTATTACATCATTTGTATTACATTTCTTAGACTTGGATTAACCTGTTTCTAGAATGTTCACTGGGTCACTTGTTTCTGTCGCTTGGTCATTCGTTTTGACCATCTCGTGATTGTTACATACGTTGTGTTGTGATTTATGATGCGATGTCATCTTATGAAAGGTGACAGTGTTTTTTTTCTGGGCTGCTAACCTTACTACATTGCCTGTGGATAAAAGTGACCTGAATATTTTTGGTTAAGAATGTTTTTAACACTGACAGTGTCATTTGTATTCTTAAAAGTTGAAATAAGAAACAAAAAATTGCGCACGGGCGGGACTCGAACCAGCATCTTTCTGGCTAACTGGACCAAATACTCTTCCAATTGAGCTACCGTGCTGTCGGTCCGCCGTCCCCGCTATTAAAAAAATTTTTTTTAGGAAATTGCCTCTGGCTACCTGTACCTTTATTATAACCCTTCCTTAACAACCAATAAAACTTATTCAAACAATTATTCAATATAATTTTAAAGATGAACTTATTTGATATTAAAAACATAGATAGATAGATAACTCTTCATTGCAAACAACATTAGTGAATTTACAAATTTGTTTAAAGAAAATTTACAATTTAGGCGGTCTTATCGCTTTAAGCGATCTGTTAGTAATTTGCTATAATAATTAATTTAATAGTTAGTTAAGATATATTTTGTGGTTTAATTAAGCATATGGGCTGTACTCTCGCATTGGGTACTAAATACATTACATCACCGAAGTAGAGCAAACTAAATGATGTACGCACACAACGCGATATACTCGGATAGGTAAGTTATTTAATATGTAGCGGATTCCTAATTTTGACTAGTTTAAAAGTACTGGTTGATTACGTCGAACTTTTATAATGTTGTAGAAAGATCATCTGTTTTTTTTGTTTTTGAGAAGAAGTATTTTCTTAACACAAAGGGAATGTTTAAGAAATCTAGCAGGGTTTGCGAAATAAAAAAAATAATATTTGTGTATTTAGGGACTACATTAGCGTTAGTTTGCAGTCAAATTAATAAAAAGAATAGATACATATTGTAACTGACTCTGAAATAAAACTAAGTGTAATTCTTAGTAATGTGTTATGTTATATTGTTTAACTGTATATTATTACAAGTTATTAACTATTATTACTTTTATGATCCATTGTTTAACAACTATTATGTTTATTTACAGGTAATCACAAATACCAATATATCTCCTGACCGCAGTCGGAAATGATGCAATGGTAAGGTTGACGACATTTTGATGTAACTGGCTGTGAAATTCAATTATACTCTGTCATTTTAGTATAGCATGCTGTCTCATAAAGAAGATTAATAAATTATGTTGATTCGCTGTTATGAGACGGCACCTACGTCTGCGCATAAGCAGATTTAGTTTTAGTGAAAGTAAAACTCGACCGTATACTTGTTCCAACAGAAATTCACTTATACCCCGTTTCCTTGATAGAACCGCCGGAAAACTACCCCTCTTAGATGAGTTTAATAAAATCTGAATGAAGTTATGGTGACAGACCACACGATTTATATGTTTAAAATCCCATGATAATATTCGAGGGACGCGCTCCCGCCGTACCCGGCTATAGACTGCGGCACGTAGCACGGTCGCGCAGGGTGCGCGGGCGCGGTGGTGGGGTGGGCTTTTACGTTCGTATAGGAATAACCGCGCGAACGCTTCCTCACCCACCTGCAGATAGTCTTGAGCAGATGTGGATATGCATTACGGCAGGTGGGAGAAAGATAGCTATAGGTACTGCGTACAGGCCGCAGTGGTTGAATGTTGACCTGTTTTTCGATGCGTTATCTGCGTCCTTGGAAGCTTTTGCATGGTGCGATAATGTCTTATTATCAGGTGATTTTAATTTAACGACTAGTGACCATATTAAAAGACTTAATGAATTTTTACTTCACTTTAGACTCACTCAATACGTAGAGACACCGACTCACTTCACATCGCACAGTGAAAAAATTTTGGATTTGATTTGCACGGACTTTCAGGGCTGCACTGTTTTAGTTGACTATGTACACGATCTTAGTCATCATGCGTTCATTGTTTTCAATGTAAACATCCCTAAGCGTAAAGTGATTCCAACGAAAGTACTCAGCCGATCGTTGCGCAGCATTGATGAAAAACTTTTTCAAGCTCACATTGAGGGTTTAGATTGGCGTCGCATTGAGGGCCTTACTGATGTAAACGATATGGTATTATTATTTAATACTTACGTTCTGGGTATTTTTGACATTCATGCTCCTTTGAGATGTAAGTACATTAGAGACCGTCAGTATCCATGGATTACATATAATATGCTACTACTAATGAAAGAAAGGGATGAGGCTTATGTCAGGGCTCGGAAATCTGGGGAAATTTCACATAAAGAATTTTACAAAGACCTTAAGCGTAGTATCGATCGGGCTTTATTTAGGGAGAAGCGGGCTTATTTCGATCAATATGTTAATAAAACGTCAAACCATCCCCGTACTATGTGGACACACATTAAGCAGCATGTACGTATTAAGGCCAAGTCAGAGTTGCCGGGACATATGTTTACTGACCCAAACAAAATCAACGAGCACTTTTTAAACATACCTGGAAGTCGGGACGTTACTATGTCAAGATTAACGTTTTTTGAGTTTCATCGTGCTGTAACTGATACATTTAAGATACAAACTGTAGGGGAAGACAAAGTACTAAAAAATATACAGTGCCTAAAATCTAATGCCACTGGACTAGATGGTATATCATTGGACATGCTCATGATGACCCTGCCACACTCGCTTTCTGCGATAACGGCAATAATTAATACCTCTATACTTTCTGGTACATATCCTAAAGAATGGCAAGAGGCACTTATAAAGCCGATCCCTAAAAAAAATCTGCCCACATCGCTAGCTGATCTGCGCCCGGTGAGCATCTTGCCGTGCTTGTCGAAGGTCCTGGAGCGCATTGTAGCTGACCAACTGAAAACCTTTTTAGAAAATAGCAGCATTTTACCACAAAAACAATCGGGTTTCAGAAAGTCACACAGCACATCAACGGCATTATTAAGTGTCGTTGATGATATCCTTACCGCTCAAGACAGCGGAGAAGGTACTCTGCTCGCACTTCTTGACTTCTCCAGGGCCTTCGATTGCATAAATATACTGTTACTGCTCTCTAAGCTGGCTTATTATGGTTTTAGTACGCCCTCAATAAAATGGTTCCATAGTTATTTTAAACATAGGAGGCAAAGAGTCCAGACAAGAGATGATGAAGGGAATGTCAAAATTTCAGAAGCTGAACCCGTTACCAGAGGCGTTCCTCAGGGGTCCATTTTGGGGCCTATTTTGTTTGTTATATACAGCGCGGATGTAACAGAACATATACATAACTGTAAATATCACATTTACGCCGATGATTTACAGGTATACATCTCTCATAAGCCACCGGATACAGCCATTGCAACTCAGCGTCTGAGTGAAGACCTGGATCGTATAGCAAAATGGGCAAAAAATAACTCACTGGTACTTAATGGGGCCAAGTCCAAATATCTAATCTTGGGCTCAAAGGATCAAGTCAAAAAAATATCTGAAAAAGGGGTGAATGTTGTGATTGAAGGCCAAATCATTGAGCGCGTGTCCGAAGCTAGAAATTTAGGTCTCATCATGGATGAAAATCTACGATTTGAAACCCATGTCAACACCATTATAGGCAGTTGTTTTTATAGGTTAAAAGTCTTGTATCAAATTAGGAAATACTTGAACCTAGAAAACCGAATCATGCTCTGTGATTCACTGGTACTGTCTAGGTTTAATTACATGGATGTAGTATATGGTCCCCGATTACTTGTTAAAACACAAAATGCCATTCAACGTGTGCAGAATGCATGTGCTAGGTTTTGTTTCGATATACCGCCCCGGTCGCACGTAACCCCATACATAAACGGTGCCAATATATTGAAAATGAATGCTCGTAGAAAACTACACTATGGTACACTATTGTTCGGCGTAATAAAGAATAACTTTCCAACTTATCTAGTGGAGAGGCTGGAGTGGCGGCGCAATGTGCAGTTGCACAGAACACGCCGCTTCAGTTTTTCCCTGGTCCTGCCGCCGCATCGAACCGTGGCATTCAAAGGATGCTTCAAGTTCGCCGCGTCCAAGTGCTGGAACGATCTTCCGCCTCCATTAAGGTGCCTAGAAAAAACCAGTACTACGTTTAAAAAAGCCTACAGAGAACATTTACTCAGCATTCAAAAGACAAACGATAAATAACGAACCATAAATGTCTAGACATCGAGAGAAAGGAAGTAGGTGAACAACGATCCAGGCACGCATTTATTCATCGCAGTGCTGGACGCGGCTGCAAATGGGGGTTGACAGAACCGGTACCATGGCATAACACGACGTACCTAAAACAGGGGTGATATATAGCTATTAATATTACTATAATTGTTTACCTGATAAATTAATAAAATAGTACTTACTTTGCATTTTTATATCTCAGCGTTGATTCCACTTTATTTTATTGTTATTATTTCCACAAAACTGACATTTTCCAAAATTTATTATTATGATGAATTCTATTATTTAAGATCGCCGATTTCTATAGTTAGCTAAGGTACTGAAACTCAACGATGGCACGCTATGCGCGCGCAATGCCTGCGCCCGGAATGTTGATAACTCACAGCCCAACGATGTTGTTATTGTTGTTCGGAATTCTAATTGACTATTATATTTGTGTATTAATTTATGTAGGTATATTTATGTTCAACTCACTTGTTTTTTTTTATGATTTAGTATAATAGTATGTAAGTTTATTCTTCAGTGTAGACGTGATGTTGGCGCCATTTTCCGTGTACCTCACTCAGCAAGGGTCCACTGAAAACCAGCGCCAGGGCCTCCCGGGGACCTGGCTTATGCTGAGTGAGGTCCTCTTGATTTGGACGTCACCGACACACGGCACACCGTGGCACGCACTGCATGGTTGTTTTTTTGTCTGTTTTTGTTTTTTGATTGTTTTTTTTGTTGTTTTGTAATATGTTAATTTGTCATGTGATTGTGTATTTTTTTTTGTGAACTCAAATTTGTGTGTGTGTTTGTGATGTCCTAAATTAATAAATTCATTTTCTTTCTTTCTTTCTTTCTTTCTTTCTTTCTATTCAGGATAAAATTCTGGTAGATGGCCAGGAAGAGAAAAATTATGTATCATGACAGCAGAAAATTTTACACACAAATAAGAAAAGCAGTGAATGTAACCTTCTCCTACTGACTGATCCCATAAAGTGTCATTCAAAAGCAAACATTTTAATCTTTCTAGAAATATTCCATCTGGTCAACTTACAAACAGAAGCTATATGAAGCAAGAGAAATCATACCCGCTTATTACTTCCTGAGATCTTGTGCTTATTAGATTTCACGTCAGCGAGTGTATTGATCCGAGTGCCGGAAGATACGAATAAGCGTAGATTAGGCGAAAGGGCACGTGATGCAGTGGGTATTATTGTCGTGACTGTAGAATTAGCCTGACCTGCTGTGAGGTACTGTTATCAATACAATCAAGACCTCTGAATTTTAACTATAAGGCAAAGGCCAGTCTAGCGTCGGTCTGAACTTTCACCAGATTGAGGAACAATTTTCAATATGTCCTAACAGATTCGTAAATATAATGTAAAAAAAACAGAAGAATTAAGTATCACAATAAATTTGAAAAGTTTGGACTTATAAATAACTAATACAAATCTATATTAATATTATTAAGCTAAAGAGAAACAAACAAATAGAACGCACGCTAATTGAACGCTAATAATAGTAACTAGTGTATTGATTTGAGCAATATGTTTTGTGTTGGATAGATTATTTATCGAGGAAGACTTTAGACTATAAAATATTAAGCTGATTTTTTACAAGACTAGCGGTCCCGTAGTCTTATAAAAATGCATTGCGTAGTCCTCCTCCCAAACTAGGTTGGAGGGATGACAATAAAAAGGGATTTGAGTATTATAAATGACTTTCTTCTATCTCTATACATTCTTCATAACAATGTCATGCGGAACAGTCCACCAACTCAAACTAGTGGACTTAATTTGAGGATACTTAGTTTTGCCTGAATGTAAAAGCCAATGAATTCTTCGATGAAAGCAATAAATCTATTTACATAATTCTGGTTGAAGCTTGTAATGAGTAATGCTATACACATTTACACGCACTTACATACATCACTTAGTATGGCACAGCATGCCAACAATGCATTACGTTATCAATTCTGTAACGATGACTTTTTGCTACAATTACGGTGATGGACATAACGTGATGTAGTTTACCAATTTTTGAGAAAAAACCCAGTTCTTTTTCTCGCTTTTTTTCTTGATCTTCAATGATGATATAGTTCGAAAAAGTGATGGGGGTCAAGGGGTGACTTTTGCAAATGAACTAATGATTGATTTTAAATTACAAATAATTAAAGGTAGATAAGGATACGAAATTTTGTCCATCTTTCTATAAAAGCTACAATTTCACATAATGATGTCAATGAATAATATTTAAGCTACTTATTATACTTAGCTATTTTAAGCTTTATGTTGTAAGCCAACCCCCATACTTGCTCATTGTAGCTTGACAATCTTTCATAACAACACAATTTACATAATATTTTTACTTACTGCTTACGAGACTCCACTCTAGACATGGGTCGTAACAGGTAAAACTGAATACCTGTTACAGCTGTTCCTGTTATCAAAAAATACCTGTTCCAAATACCTGTTACAAAATACTCCCTGTTATTTTCATATTCAGTCACAAATAACTACTTATTACATGCAGGAGATACAAGGCTTATTTACTAAGAGATGTTTGCGTTTCGGTAAGTTATTGTTTAGACAGCCACATAAAGAATGCAGATTCATTTTCAGAGAAAAGGTACAGGAGTATTTAAAGAATATGTATTTATTATAAACAGCATAAACATCAAAAAACAATCAAAAACTTTCCTTCATGCATATCAGGCTTAGGACTGTCAGTTTGCAACGCTATATACTTATTTATCAAATTTCTTTTAATTTATATAACAATTTCCGTCATTTACTACCACGACCGCGGTGGTCAAGTGGAACGTTAAAGTGGGTGTTCGTGGACGTGGTCCTCGCGATCGGCAAGTGTAACGCATCCAACCTCAGCTGATTGTCAGAATCACTTTATCCTTGTAGTCCGCTAGGGGCGCTGCCGAACTGCACGTTCGGAAACAAGGATCAAAAATAAAAATATTTACCTTTCGTCTTGTTATTTATTACAGAAAAGAGACCTTACTTTAATTATATTATAAGTTTAGGGAAAGTTATTAGTACTAGCAAACTTATTACTTGTACAAAATTTTTAAAGATCTTCAAAATAACGTGCAGTTATTTTTTAATGTCATATGTATATTCGTTATTATTATTTGTGTTTCCGAACGTTTTATCAAGAAAGTTAAGAAACTAAATTAAATATGTCATAGTTGATTAAACGAAGTATTATGTCAAGTGACTACCACACTTTCCTGTATTTTAAAATACTAGGTGCTTCTCTTTCAAATGTACTATGGAAGAAAGAGAAGAAAGATCAGTATTGTAAAGAACCAAATAACAAAGACACTTGGTATGTTTGGTTGACAAAACGTAAAGGGGTCAACTTTATTTTGTCAGTAAAGATATGAAATACTAGGTGCATCTCTTTCTAGCCGCTAGAAAGCCACGGGAAAGAAAGAGACGCACCTAGTATTTATCAGATTGAACAGATAACAGCGCGTGAAGTGAGTTGGTACGCTGCGTACTCTTAACAGTGGGTACTGGTAACAGTGACTTCATAGAACAGATATTTATCTTACGAGGAACAGCTGTTACGCCCGTTATTTAAATACTTGTTATAAATACCTGTTACGATAAATACGCCTCATCGCTACTCCACTCAACCGCGAATTAACCCATCTCATTGCAATCACCATACCATTCATACTGTCTTCAATAACTTATTGTAAGTGTGACCTTTCAGCAAGTAGGCCATAAGCCGCGAGGACCCACTTACCTGATCACTTCCGAGGATCTGACACGGAGACCAAATCATTGTCGATTGTTTCCGCATGATAATAAGGTAAATCATTTCGACCGCTGATACTTTGGACTTCTTTTTTATGGGACAACTTTGGGATGGCTACATATCCCTAGCTACAATAATCTACTACATATTAAATATTTGATTCTTCTTGAATATATTTCTTGCTTTTTATCAATATTTGTGCGACTATTGTTTAAAAAAATTCTTGTTGATATTTCAAAGTTTTGCAAATCACTTAACTTTACTTCTTTCCTGATTTATATGGTGTTGTTATTTATTCCTTGACAATAGTTGCAGATTTTGAAATGGCATCATTTATAATTTAGATTCGGTCTTACCTAAAAAGTACCATATCACGAATTCGTATTACCTATTTAAAATCTCGTCAACTTCATATTTACTTCTGTTAAGGAATCCTTAGCTCTACTTCACACTTTACAGAGTCGAACGAAACTTCCCGATCGTCTAAATTAGTACTTAACTCATACACGAGAAATTGCATAATCTTCACAAAAATGTGATAAAGCGATGACTGAGCAAAATCATTTGTTCCCGGCGAATGTGATATGAGGTAACGAGTTGAATGAAGTGCTTTGAATGGTGATTTCAGGTCATTATTTTCTGATTATGACGACTCCAATCATATAAAGCCGAATTGACAGACTACAATTATGGTTTGAGGTTAATGTACATTTGTTTGTTGCATATAACAAGTTATTATTTACAACACTCTCCTGCACCCATAACAATTTCTCTGCATGACCTAAAGGTATGACTGGGAGAGTTACACTTTTAGAGAGAGTACACTTTTATTTGTACAATAAAGTTTTTAAATAAATATTATACAGTTCTGTTCAATATAACTAATATAAGGTCATTTTTTCCAAGTGATAAGGCTCCTTATCACTTGGAAAAAATGGTTCTCTAATATTTTTTTGTGTTTCGACTAAATATTATACATCTTTACTGCTAGAGGGACAGCAAAAGGTTAAGTGAGACTCTTTTAGTCTACGTTTACAAACAAAAATCTCAACCATTACTGATATGCCTAGATATAACATAAAATGATAAGAGTATATCATATCTGAATGAGGAAACCCTCAGTGTCCACAAATTCAGCAAAAAAAGACATAAGTAACCTACTCTCCGATCGATATTTTTTGTCGTTGATGAAATCTCCGGTAAAAAGAGGTTCTAGTTAGTCAATATTTACGTCAATGAGACGACATCTAGTCATTTGCTTATTAACAATACAGCAAAAACATTTAACCTCTTAACGCACAAGTATGCTTGATTTAGTAAAAGTAGTCGGTGTCAGATTTTTCAGCACCAGCAACATAGATGGCGCTATAAGTTTTCCAATACACAATAACCAACTGCTTGGTAATAACAAAAAGTATTACAAAAAAAAAACTGTCAGAATTGTTACTATATTTATTTTATATTTCGTAACCTCTATCATCCCACTGCAGCACTACGTAGCAAAATCTCCGACATCTGCCATTGGTCCTTTCCTAAACCTTGTCATCTGATACCAAACGATGTGAAAAACATGCAGGAGACCAATAAAATGCAATGGATACATTTATAAAGTGTATTTATTGGTTTACTTAATAACATCTTACATACCTACTTACCTTAGATTAGAAATTACGTTATAAATTCTTGTGTTGACGCATAAAATATTTACAACCCGTGTCTGCATCGTATTAGCATCGACAGAAACAATATTAACACTTACATTGCATTTGGATCTGTGTAGTATGAAAACATTAATTTTAAAACTTATGTTACGAACAGAGCCACTTCTAACAAAAAAAAAACAGCTGTGGACGTACATTAAAAAAAACTTAATGCTATTGATATGTAAAGAGAGTTTGTGACATATAGCGACTAGATTTGGAACTGTATTTGATACTATGTAGACTTGGTATTCAGTGAGCGGTTTTGTATTTATTAAGAAATCAGGAACTTTGATTCCTTACAAAATGTCCGCAGACTGCTTAACAAGGTTAATCAATGTTACTCGTAATATGGCTTTATTTAAATTGCCTAGTTTTTGGTATGTCATCTTCCTTTACTGCATAAACTATCGCGCTTTCGTCTTACACCTAGTTGTTCTAATCTAGTACATTTTAAGGATCTCCTACTTCTATTATTTAACCAAGCTTCTTTGATCATATCAGCACCCTTCTCGGCAACCATTATAACTGGTGCATTAATATTACCATTGGTAATAGTAGGCATCATGCTAGCATCTATTACTCTAAGGCCTTCAACACCATAGACGCGAAGTTGCGGATCTAGAACAGCCATAGGGTCTGATGAAGGGCCCATTTTGGCAGTGCCTGAGAGATGGTATATTGTCATGGTGTACTGTCGAATCACACAGTCCCAGTACTCATCAGTATACAAAGGAAGATGTTTGCAATTAGGCAAAGGCTTTTCATGGAACCTGGCTCCAAACCGTTTCATGGCTTGGGTCTGCCCAACAGCTATAGCTGCTTTCACACCCTCTCGTAAGACTCCTACGTCATCTGGATGTGTGAGGTAGTTGTGAACCATTATTGGGTATTCCAAAGGATTTTTGGAGCGCAGCTTAATGAAACCTCTACTCTTTGGACGAAGCATCATGGGGAATATACCGAACACGTCTTTGTTATTGATTTCTCCAAAAACTTCATTGTAGAACTCATCAGTGAGACTATGAGCCCTTTTCACTTGCGTTCCACCGTCAGACGGAGTTGAACATGACGTCATCATGAACTCTACGTCCGGCCAATCGTCTGACGCGTTTGCATATTTTGTACTTATAAAAGCGACGGCTTCCAATCCAATACTTGATGTAAGGGGTCCGTCTTCAGTTACAGCATACCGTAAGGCGGAGTTTATATTCACAAGCCTATTCATCACCAAACTAATAGGATAATCAACTCTAAACACTAATCCGCCAACAGCAATGTGGTCCTGCAAATTTTGCCCAACACCGGGAGAATTGTGGATCATATCGATGCCAACTTCTCTTAAGTTATCTTCTGGGCCTATTCCAGATAGCAGGAGTAGTTGAGGTGAACCGATCGCTCCAGCTGATAGGATTACTTCTTTGGTTGCGTAAACGACTTGTACTTTACCGTCTCTAATGAATTCGACTCCGTATGCTCTTTTGCTGTCTTTGTCTATTAGTACTTTTGTGACATGTGCGAATAGAGCAACGTGAAGATTGTTTCTCAGCCTGACTGGTCGTAGAAAAGCTTTTGCAGCTGAACATCGGGTTCCTCTTCTGATAGTGAACTGGAACCAACCGAAGCCGGTTTGCTGTGCGCCGTTGACGTCTAAAATATCGTAACCCATTTCTTCCCCTGCTTGTAGCAATCCTGCCCCCAACGGTGTGTTGTATGGAGAGTCTTGAACAGTCAAGTAGCCACCTGGAATTGACAGATATCTTTATTAGTTCAGTTCTATCAAGGAACTTAGCAACTATCCTTCTTATAAACAGACTAAGTTATCATATATTTTTGTACGATTACAATTACGTTAGGAAATTCATGTCACCCCATTATAACGCACTATAGAAACAGTTATGTCATGTCATGTAAGCCAACGCATTGCTGATAATAATAATAACTTAAATAATCCATACCTGTAGAATGGTGCCGGCTATCTTTAGCGAGGTAGGGATTCCTCTGATCCTCCGACTTCTTAAAGTAAGGCAGCACGTCCTCAAAGCCCCACCCTGGGTTTCCGAAGGACTCCCACTGGTCGTAGTCTCGTCTGTTCCCTCGCACGTAAAGCATCGTGTTGAGGACTGAGGATCCTCCGAGGACCTTGCCTTTGGTCCACGCGCAGCGCTTGTCGACCATAGCCTGGCATGCTGTTTCTTGTGGTTGCGTACTGAAATTTTGGGGAAAAGATTAGTTTTAATGTATCTCTCTCTTAAATAAGTGCTAATTTAAGACATAATTATACTCCAAAATTTATCCTTATATCCGAAAGATGCTCCAGTTAGCATATCCACTAGTAACGGGTTTTAAGAATCATTTTAACTTAGTAATGTAATGAATGATAATGCAAAATATTATGTGTCCTGCTAGCCTTGTAACTCATAAAAAAAAAATTATTTTCATACTTACATAAAAATCATGAACTTATTCGATTTGGTAATAAAAAAATCAACCCTTAGTTTTTGATTTGGTCAAAATTAACAAATTGAACTTACCGATATTTCCAATCCAGTTTGCTCTTGTGAAGATACAAAGACAACAGCGGCACGTCACTGATATCCGTTTCGTGGCCACCAGCTTCGAGCAGCAGTACATTCCATCCCTCTATTTCTGACAGTCTGTTTGCCAACACCGATCCAGCTGACCCTCCTCCAACTATGACGAAGTCGTACTTTTCTCTCAGCAGTTTCTGGTTGAAAGGCCGGTTCTCGGGGTCTAGCAGATCGTAGTTGAAGTATGCCATGGTTGCAAGCATGATGGGGATGAAGGTCAGTTTGCTCAGGCCGCCAATAGCCAGGGCAGCCTTGGCAGCCGACGCTGCTACGGTCAGGACACCCATCTTGGATCAGTTTTGCATTGTCTGAACCTGGAAAAGTATGTTTTTCTATTAGCTATTGAGATTATTTACCTCTATATCAATAGGGACCTAAGTTAAATAAATTACGCGCAGATTATTCTACCCACAAAGGCACCCGTTGAAAATCAGCGTCGTTGTATGCGTTCCTCCACAACTTATGCTGAGCTTTTCGACTCGAGTAGTCTGCTTTTTGTATTCTTAATAAAATGTTAATGTCAATTGGGTCAAATAAAAAGTTTTTTCTTTCTTGCTAAATAGAAAATTTTAAAAGATTTTACTGTACGAAGTAAGCGCGTCGTAACACTACGTATACGGGTTTCAACATTTATGAAATTTCTTGCCCATGAAAAGACTGTAGGCGTATTCGTGCTCGTAGTTCAAACACTACATGTTTCATTTTTGATGATTCTGTAGAGTAGCTGTATATTAAGAAGGTTTCGAAAGTCGATACTATACTTAGTAAGCTGGAATTCCTTAAGCATGGGAAATACTTCCTTCAGCATGGCATTTCGTTTTATATTTATCTTTATAACATTCAATAATTCATAATTTTTAACCGTCTTTTGTTTCGATTTCACTTAATTAAATACAGCTATTAATTAATCACGTCTTTAATAACTTTGGTATTTTAATAACTGTAGTTATAGCTATAAACTCGGGTCAATGCACCATTTACGGAAAGCGTAAATAACCAGTTTCCTTGCCCTCTCATTTTGATAATGAATATCGCCATTTTCCCAAATTATACAACAGGTTTAAATGTGTGTATTACATAAGTAGTTATGTACCTCTTTTGTGGAACGGCTAAATGAGTATAACAGAACCTCTCACTGCTGTTATCTGTACGAATCTACGCTAATATACACTTATCTATACTAATATTATTACTAATCCTATACTAGTTTCTTTTTTTGAACGCGCTATCGAGGAAGGCTTTTAAGTCTATAAAACATCACGCAGCGACGAGGGGAGGGCGGAGGCAGTTGCGGTGGCCTGCTAGTATTACTATAAGAGTAAAGTCCTCCTTTTTAAAAATATTCCGAAACTATTCAGGTAACAGGTCAAATGTGTTTTTTTGTCTGTCTGACACAGTCAAATTCAATGGAAAAGGTTACAGAGATAACGTGAGTTAAAAGCAAATACGTAAGTGATTTAGCCATAAGGTTAAGAATGTATTCAGATTTCATGTGTCATTCATTTGACATGAAAGCCACGTGTTGCGATGAATTTTAGTTGCTTTATTTTGCTATTATTAGAAGAAGTGTGTCTAGAAATTACGCAAATGAAGTGACACACATGAATATTAATTTTTTGACAAAAATTACTGACGTTATTTACAACAACATGTTTATTAATGTAGCTGTATGTAAATTTTACACAGAGATCAATTTCTGTGGTCAATCTAGAGCCTAATTTGCATATCAACGTTAAAACCGTAGTTAACCTGTACATGATCGGTGGTTAGCGCCTATTACGATCATAAGCACCATAACTACGAGTAGCATAGAGTGTAGACCATGGTATAGCACGGCACGTTGCTCGTCTCGCAACGCTTGCGTAAGCCCTTATGACACAGAGGCCACAACTAAAGCTCAAAACAGCAAGCCCGTTCTATACTCATAGAAATTATTAGCACAGACTGCATAGAAAAATGCTTGTCAGGTGTTATAAGAAAGATCGCAATCTACGTTTAGTTCGGTTCTCTAGGTTAAGTATTAACCGAACTTATAATAATGTCATAATGACGATATTCAATAATGATTTTCAGTTACTTTTCTAATTGGTCGAGTAATTTTAACCTTTGTTTAAAGCTGTTGCTTTTCTTTATTTATTTAAAGACTTTATTGCACAAATCATGGCGTACAAAGGTGGACTTATGCTAGAAGCATTATCTTTCAGTCACATTTAGGTCATGCAGACGGGTTTATTTATTTTTTTAATTGTGAAATTATCGTGACACATGTCCTAAACTTTATGCCTTATTTTTGCGTTTAGAAGACAACCAGTATATTGTGATTACATACATGTTATTTTATTTGAAATATTGTAATTAAAGCTTACTCAGTTAGTGGTGTAGCAAGTTCAATAAGTCTCATTCCATTAGCTGACTGTGGAGTAAACCTACTCTTCTTACTTATTTCCACTGGTGCGCCTGCGTTCGCGACTCGTCTGCTCAAACCTCATTGTCTTATGCACACCACAGGTGACAAGGTTTAGTAATTGTGTGTCAGGCAATCAGGCCACAGTTAAATTAATGAGGAATAAACATGCGGGGACTACCTATACATATGTAAGCAAAGCAATCTTAATAATATAAATTACATTTGTAAAAAGACAACTGTGAACCTGTGGCAGACGAGGAATTGAACCCCGTGTCTTACGCTATCCGGGCGTATGCCTATACCACTCGGCCACCGTCACATTAACAAGCCTGTTGAATTTTGCAAGTGCTTTTTTTTAATTCTTTAACGCGTAGGCTGCGTGACATCATCAATGTTGCGAGATTGCTCTCACAATATCCGAAGGAAAATATTTTTACAAATATTTTAACAATCAGTTAAGATGATGAAAGCCAATTTATAGTTTAAAGCAATCTTATTCAACATAAGATTGCGATTTCTTTTTGCACTATTATATGTACATTTGAAGTCGACGGTCACACCTTTAAGCTTCGGACGGAAGGTTCTCGAAATAAAGATAAGATAAGATGAGATAAGTCTTTCATGTAAATCGCATATAGGTCAGTTACAAATTCGTTCAACTTTTAAAGAAATGTACATTTCAGGCGGTCTTATCGCTATAAGGAATCTCTTAAATACAACCTTACATTGTGGTTCTTATACATATCTGTTTTGGCTGTTAGTTGATCCAGAAAAAAAAAGGTGTTTGAGTTTTGAAAACGACTAACTAGCCTCATTATCAAATAATGTTAATTCATTGATGGAAAGGGAAATCCAATTCAAAATTTGATCAGTGAAATACCTAGTAGTACTTTATCAAAGTACAGTGCTCTAATAGAGGCATAGTCGGTGTGAGAGTCAATGTGTTACGTTTCCTTGCTCTCTGGTGGGAACGAGGTTGTCCTCGCCTTGACTTTTTTGTCTGTTTGTTTGTATGTCGTTTCTCATAATACGAGTGCAGGCTTTAATGCTGTTCTACTTGGGTAGAGTCATATTTGGCTACATGTAAAGTGTGATACTGCTCAATCAATTGCCAAATGTGTGAGAGGTAGCAGCCACAACAACTTTTAAAATGAAATAATTTAGCCAGTATGATGACCATCATCCGTTACAATCATCGATTGTTTGTTATAAATTTTGGGTCTTTATCGTTGTGATGTAATTGTTAAAGTGGAGACATGGTGTTATCAAAGGTATAGCAAGTAATTCTTAAAGCCGGCGTTACGTTACGCCTCGTGCCCATTTAAAGCTGGTTAACACAAAAGTAAGCGAAATTTTGGTATCGATCTATTTTCGCTCAAGCAGCTTGCTTAGATATCCTAAAAAGTTTACCTGTATTGACGTTATCTAAAATTAGGTACCTTATTCTTGCTCGTATTGGTTCATATTTCAGATAATGCATAAGGACCCAAATAAACCCGAACCTTATCGAGATCGCTTTCACTGCAGATGCCTACGGCCGGGTCAGAGCTGTCGCGAATTCAGAGAATGGTATTATGTAACTTTCCCTGTAGTATGTCGTCTTGTACGGATAACAGCACGTCAAGGTATACACTGTGGTATCTTAAGCAGTTGTAATAAGGGCTTTTTGCAACTAAAGTGGGTAATCTGATGTGCTGGTGACTGTACAACAGACATCCCTGTGAGTATACATATGTAATATGTATATTCCTTTTATGTCACATAAATGTAATTATTGTTTTACCGAAAGTCGTATTTTACTAGCTTCTATTTTTGGTAGTTAGTTACTATTTGCAGGGATTTCATTTACTAGATTGAATCTGACTATTTTTCTGGGTACAAAGTTCATCTAAATCAAGCATGTCTTTTTGTGGGCTTTCACATTATTTTCCGTCTTTAATTCGACGTTATTATTGTAAGGTCATAGATTAGGCGCCTCCCTCCATAAATGAGTATACCTAACCTAAAAACAAAATAATGATTTGTCTACGCATTTGACTACATAAGTAATTATTTTTGACGTGTCTGGTAATAGGTGTACAATTAAAAATACGCAATTCAAATGATCAAAATTACTTAATGCCATCATAGTTATGACTAATTCACGATAATTTATGCTTCTAGGTTTTGAAATAGCTAGATAGACTGTCTGATCAACCATTTTGAAACATTCGATTTTAAAAATGTTTTATTTTATTATTTGAAACATTGTAAGTTTATTTTGGGTATAATTTTGAAGTTTTGATAAAAATATTCCCTAGGTACGTACGCTAATCAATCATTGTTGATAAACATAACATACCTAAAATAACTACATGAAATTATTAGTAGTTAGTCAGTAAGCTTAAAAAAATCTTACGTAAAATAAACAGCATACAAACAAACAATGGTCAATTTACCACAAACCGTAAAACATGCAAATGCAAGCCGCAGACGGAATTGTGGGCAACGATTTGATGATTACAAAAATAATGATAGTGCATAATGCTATTCGTATGCCAAACTCTCAAGGTGAGAGATAGCAAATTGCAAGAATGTGTACGAAAATCGTTCAAGGTTCTATTAGCTAAGTTTCGTTTGACGGTCTTAGATTTGCGGTTACCACTGTTACCAAACTCATGTGTTGTTGAAGATGGGAATCCCATAAAATTCATCAGAAATTTTGCATTTGTCTTTCGTACATGAATTTCTGAATAGATTTTGATAAAACTTTAGTCATACTTTACACACACTTCAGAATACTTATCTTATAGGCTACAAAATATGTCTGAAAGTGGGTAAATAAAGTATACGCAAAAGAAGTGTAGGTAAAGCTAGTGCTCAATATTGAGATAAGCAGCAACAGAAAACTAACTCGCATATTTTTTTTGACATTCAGTGTTTATTGAGCTTCCAGTGCTATTGGATTACACTGAGACCTACGTTGGTACCTATTTATTTATCAAAGTTTTTCATTTCAAAAAATGTTAAAGCTGTTAAGTGTGGCTTCCTTGGAGACCACATCTGTAAGTTTATATGGGTCGTTGAGTCTACGGGTGTTGCAAGTAATTATATGGTCAGAGCGTTTAAAGGAGAATCTTTCTTGAACATTCTGTTAAAAGGTTTGAAGCATTGTAAAGAAGTGTTGTAAGCTTTGTACAACATTCATCGCATGAAAGTAAAAATATTCATCATAGCTTGTATTAAAAATTGCTATTCTAACTGACTAGAGACCTTGACCTCACCTTTTAAACAATTACTTCTTCTTAATTACCAAGTATACGATTAAAACATAATAAGATAAATTAAGTAATCAACGTGATTCTTTGAGAGGAATTCTAAAATTATGAGATGCCAATCTCTGTCGTAAAATTGGAAGTAAATTATTCGCGAGAAACATTGTCTAAAGTAGGTATATTCATTGCATATTACTAAATATTCTGTATATAAAGTATAGAGCTTTTTACCGTGGAACGAGATTGCCTAGGATAAGCCTATTTACTCGTACTTTGAAGCTATTTAATAAGAAATGGTTTGAGACATAGATTCTTGTTCCCCTTTTAATATTTGAGCAATTAACCTTCTAGTCGACTGCATACCCTGCATGGAGATCCCTTGCGCAAACACACGCGGTGCACGTGGTACGCTCGCCTAACGTAAAAGTTTGTAGTTTGAGGCAGTAGAAATATAAATAGGACCTTAAATTGAACTTTGATTCCTTGATTTAAGGTATATTTCATAACTATGGATTAGTATGTTCGTATGGATAACGAGACGTAGAAAAATATGTGTTTTTTTAGCTCGAAGTTCCTGTCAAAGTGATAGAGAGTCGTACAAATCTATTAGGCCGCCAAGATGACTTAAATAATTTGATGAACACATAGTTGATAATCATATCGTAATGCATCACTAATATGCATGAAATTTCGTTTAAAATCTAAGTTTATTCTAACTTGCGAGCTTAGTGATGAAATAAAAGTTTGAAACAAGATTGTTACCATGTACCTTATTTATGAGTTTTCGATATTAGTGCCATGGTCAGGGGTCATGCATGCCTTTTGCAATGATGCCGAAATATTGGGGACTATAAAAGTTTTAAACAAAACACCTATTAGTGTAGAAATATCGAAAACGTACGATCGTCGTCGATACAATTGTGACTTTTAACAATATTTTAATCGTCATAATAAGTAAGTTTAGAAATATACATAATACAAATCTAAGTTACTTTTCGATGTCTCAACTCTAGATAGAGAATAAAAGCTTTATTGATAACCCTAGCGGCTCTCTGCGAGTTCACCCACATTAATATTGCATCTCTAAAAATATGCTATCCCAGTGTATGGACTATAATATTATATAGTTTCATCAAAATCTGTTCAGTAGTTTTTGCGTATTAAAAAACTGCTTTAATCAGTTAACAAATAGCGTCAAACTACATTCAAATCAAACGTTCCTTTCACTAACTTACATACAAAGTTATTCATAAGGTCTATTTGTCAGGGTTAGATAGGTAGTAATTTAAACTTTTGATCGAAACAAATTTGAGTTGATTAATTAATTTATAGTTCAGTTAATAGCTGTGGGTCATCATCAACGTCAAAATCATCATTAAAAGCTCAACCATAACCTCAACAAATCGTATGAAAATCTTATCTCTACTTATTCCTTTGCACGATGAAAACTTTGATAAAAGTTTTCAATCTAGGTTATAGTCAAAATTTCATAAAACAAAATAGACCAAACACACAACTTACAATCAACACAGCGTTATAAGTTCCATTGCACAAAACAATTGCCGATCACTGGTTTCACGTTACAAATGACAGTAATTGTGGTCACAAATCGGTTATCAGTTAACCGCTGTACTAGCGAACGGTGCAGCAGCGAGCGCTGCGCAGGAGTCGACTGAGAGTCGCGCAGGCTTCGCTCGCATCGCTTGCGCAACGCGCGGTCAATGTTAATAGGCGATCTATTGGGGACGGGGTGTCCTGATCAGCATCCTTAGTTGCCAATAGTTTTGTAAGGTTTGACCTTTGATTTGGCGAGCTGGTGGTTAAATAAATAAATATGTATGTAGTTTTTGATCGATGCGCTGTAATTGCTTGCTTTATCCTGGTTATTTTACATGGTTTACTTTGCACCAACCCATAGTTTTACCAAAAGAAGATTAAACCTGCAGTAACACCTATACATTTTCTTAGATATACTTTGAATGATATTTTCCTTTCCGATACAGATATTAAACAGACTAATGCTTTTATTAATTAGATACTTAACTTGTTAATAGCCAACTAGGTGGTAACTGGTCACCGTACAATGACATATTTGTCGTAATAACGAAAGTACCGAGTGCGCACATCATAGCATTCGGTTACGAAACCATTATGATGTTCTAGAATCAGAGATACTTGTCATAGCACAGTTGTGAGATGTCAAACTCCATACAAAGGTAATGTTTCATCATGGGCTTCTTCAAAAGAACCTGTTGAAGGGCTTTTGATCGTAATCAAATTTCCATTCCGTGACTGTTTTGTTAAAAGTTGAATGACTTATCTGCAACTGTGCGAACTTCTGTTTGTTACTTCACTTAACATCATACTACAAATGACAGTAGCAAGTATGGTACACAATAAGTTCTTCCATCTTTCAATAATGTCTAGTATTTTAAGATAACTAGTTCTTTTTCAGGACTTTTTGATTACACTTATAGTACATGGCTGAAAAAAAACATTGGTTATTTTTTTGTTGCAGCAGGTACTCTATTTGATGCAACGTGTTGGTGCTATCTTTATTTGATTTTCCATCTTGAAAATAGACAGGGCCGTATACGGTGGTGCCTTTGCAATACCTACTTGAACTCAAAGTCGGGTTAAAATAGCAAAAAGTGTGTACTTTGCCTAACAGCTACCTCCGGTATTATGCAAATGTGTCGCAAGCTAAGGCACATGGAAACAGTCTGCATAAAATATGCGCCATCATGATTCACTATGGCTGTTTTCATTGTGAACGAAGGACCGAGTACCACTTAAAGTACTTTTTAATCTGTGCGTGTTAGTATTTTTTTTAAGATTCAGGCATTTGTGTCGAAAGCTTTAGCCATTAGCTTTCATTAGTTGCAAAATATTGGGCAAATAATTTATGGTTAGACCGTCGCTCTATTACTCACTAGCCATTTGGTTTGAAACGGCTAGATGCTAGAGGTAGAATAATTAACCCTGAGGCAGCTAACCCTGGAAGTATTCGGCAATCGGGTCCTAATGTGATGCAAACTGAGAATATAAACACCTAGAAGGAGGGTTCCTAACAAAGATCGTTGTCAAAAGCGCGCATATTTTGTAGCTACGTGTGCGTAAACAATATCCCTGTCACGCACACTAGTAAAGGAATAATATTGTCAGAAAATCTCATTTCTACTAAATGGTAGAAAATTGAAATATTAGGGAACCTATGTATAAAGAAATAACGAACGTAGGCTTTTTATTTTATTCAATGGTTTAATTTCCCCTTTATTTTACTCTTTTCTGTTTGATGTATGGATTTAAAAATACACCATATAGTTCTGATTGTTAATCTAAGATTGCCACCGCTACAAAATGGCGGATTCCATAATTATTTTATCACTACTACCTCAACATGAGTGTCATATGTAAGAGTTTGATTAGTAGGTAGGTAGTATTTAGGTTGAGAAGGCAATTTCAGTACTTTGACATTTGAACTACATATTATAATTATCATATTTTTTTGTATCCTGACATTTGCATGCTAATTTATGTAGCCCAAATATGTGATTCTTTTATTTACCTACTGTAATTTGACAACTTGTATACCATATTTGACGCAAATAAATGATTGATTGTAGAATAGAGCGAACTATAAAAAAAAACCTAATAAGGCCACCAACAAATGGCTGATATACAGGTTGTAAAAAAGTACAAGCCAAATTCAAAGGGGTGGTTAAAAGTGGAGTCTAGAATACAGGAAAAATATTTTAAAAAATCTAGCTCTTTTTTCTACATACAATTTTAATTTGCATTAAATTGCTACAGAACAGTTTACGATCCACCAATCCCAACAGGCGTCCTTTTAAGTAATGATTCTGCTATTTACAATAATACTAATTGATTAAAATCAAATCAAGCAGCACCGTACAAAATCATACTCGAAAACATCTAAGATTGCGCGCACGTTATTCATAAAAAGCTACAAAACTAAGGTAGCCGCACTATCTGTCACTTTCGCACATTGATAACGTGTATTTTCAAATAACGAGTATTAACTCATAGTAATAGCGGTCAGTAGGTCAAGTGCATTATTTTTTTACGGTTGTCTCGGGATGCGTGCGCGTAGCAATGGATCGTAGACGCAGGTTCTCAGATATTGAGAACCTACCATTAGATGGTCAGAGTGACATGACGAAGCTGACATGAGTGTGCATGAAACGGTGCGTTGGTAATCTGAAAATAGTGTGGATTACGGAAAGCCTAGCCGATCAAAAGTGGTCAGAGCAATACAAAATTGACATGACTTCGATTAATTACATGCGCCCAGTGTAGGTAACAACTACACACTGTTACTACAGTTGATTATTTATATTCGTGATTTATTGTAAGTAGTTGATTCCAATTTTTAAGTAAGCCAAGGTACCTACATGCTCAATTTTGCACTGGTCTAATCAAATTTTGGGTTTTTTGACGGTCCTGGGCACGTGAAGTACAAAGGGAAAATAGAAGTCCAGTTCAAGCCGTAAACATAACCTACCTATAAAACTAAATAATGAACTGTGTGCCGTAGCGTAAGATAGAGCGCGCGGCTGCTAGTTTGGTTGGATTGACAATCATCATACATATGGTATTTTTTAATAATCATTTAAAAAAACACTATTTATTAGGATGGACCCCTAATAAATAATGTATTTTTGTGGAGTATTTTTCTGTAGTAATAGAAATACTCGTTTAATTATTATTTTTTCTTTTCTTTAATTTTTTTTATTATTTTTCCCGTGTTCTAAACTCGATTGACAACCACCCCCTTGAATTTGGCTCATACTTTTTTTTACCATGTTTATAAAAAAAAACATTTATTTCTGTATAAAGACTCACTTACTCACTTGGGGTGTCGTAGCACAGTGGTGGCAGCGCTTTGGTAGTAATACCGAAGTTAAGACGGCGCGGTCGGTGTTTGGATGGACCATTCCGACCATATAGGTGACTTATATCCCGAGCATCTCCGTGCTTCCGAAGGCACGTTAAGCCGCTGATTCCGGCTTTTTTATAAAGACTCACAAGGACTTATACCCGACACGAACATTCGAAACCATGAGTAGTTTTCTTTTTCCCATCACTTTATAGCTCTCACTAGATTAGCGTTAGGATCACTTAAGTAACAATTTTGTTCATATTGGCGGTAAGCCATAGACAAAAAAAAAGTGCGTAATATTGTAAATCGTAGAAAAATACGAAAATATACCTATTCCCGATTTTATTCTATAAAAAATAAATTTGTCAATTACACAATTCCAAGATTTTCTTTGATTCAAAATTGCATTCTATAATAGCTAACAAACACCTCAACTAAGGGTAAATAAATATACATCTGATTATCCGATCTCTAGTTATAATTGTTAAAAGTGACAGCAATAAAGTTTAAACCATAAAACTATCGCAAACATAGTGAATAAAACTTTATTAAAATGGAATGGTAGTTTTTTAAATTCCACCTATACTGACAACACTTAAGCAAATTTTCATTGATAAATTAAACAATCTTGTTTTAAGTATTACATGTATAAAATCAAGCTTAATTTGATAAATTACACGTGGTATGCATTGCTTAGGGTTTTTTTGTGTTTTAAAGATCTGTTGTGGCAACCATTGACTGCACAAACCGTCATTATTATCAAAAATTCGGGAGCTGTTACTCGTACTGCGTGTCCTTGAGCACTAAGGGCTCAATGTCAAATAGTTGCCAAATGGGCTACTATTGAAATGCGCCATTTACGAGCCAGGACTGGGCTTCTAGGTGTTTATATTCTCAGGATGCAAATGATGAAATACTCGAAATGTTATTTATTACAGTGCACACTTCCATATCTACAGCCAGTCTACTAAAACTATGTGTCTAGAAAAAATGGAGTTGTCTCTTATCTAGGCACAGGTCGTGTAAAAATGAATACGTTTATGTGCATGTAGATACCTAGGTCGGGTATCACGCAACAGAAGGGCACATTCCCAAAGGTATTGTTATGGTTGCGCAAATTTGTGTATCAAGACGTGACAAGCATTTAAGAACAGTTGGATGTTGAGTTAGCAGAAGATTTATAGATTTTCATGGCGGTTTTATAGCTATTTCTTCAGACCGTATCTCTCGCACCATTTAGTTTATTGTCTTTACAAAAATATTATTTATATGTCTACCTAGATTGTGACAGATAAATTAAGACTCGTAGTGCTTCTTACATTATGGTGATGCGTGAATCTGGTAAAAAAATGGTAGAAAGGCACTGTGGTCTGAAATGTCAGGCAGTTTATTAACATTGTAACGATGATAACGAAACCAATTATTTATTTAACTAAATATCGGACGCTATATGCTATCTATGAATGCGTATGTTACACAATACAGGACTGTAGTATAATTAAGAACTTAATTAACCAAAACGGTAGGAAAAGTTAGCATCCTGCCGTCCGTGATTTTAGCAAGGTCCAGGTAATTTATATGACTCATTCTTGCATAATTTTAAGTATATAACGTTCATCACCTATCAAGGAGTCTAAAGACTCTAAAGCATAATTATTTGAATCAATTAGGTACAACTGGTTAAGGTTTTTTTTAATAAAGTCTAAGGCTAGACTCTACAGGTTGACTTCGTCTGCGGGGCAAGGCGGCGCGCGATAATGAAGCGATAGGCTAAAAGGTGGTCCATTAATTAGAACACTAATGTAATGTTTACTGTTGGGTGTCAGCTGCACGACTGAAGGGTTAATTCATGAACGAAACTAGGGCAACGAACGAACTTGTGGTCTTTTTTTACGATATTTTATTTTTACTTGTTGGAAAACAAACAGCAATAAGTTACATGTATAATGTTAACGGGAGTTTTAAAACTAATAATCCTATCACACTATATTATATAGTGAAGACTTCATAATTAAAACAATAAGTACTGATAAATTCTACTTCATCTAACGCCAATCTCGATAACGCTATCTCTTCTACACTACATGGATACCAGTTTGAAGTAACTTCTCCATCCAAATGCAGTGTCATCACAATACCCGACCGTTATCAATGGCCTTGCGTCTTATTCAGACGATTTATTGTGTTAAGCTTAAAATACATCCCAATGGCAAACTACCAACGCCCATTCGATAGCAGAAAAGTTTACCACATGTCGGGTACATGTGGTAAACTTTTCTGCTACCGTAACAATACCACCCAACCGTGCAATAGAAAAAAATAGGAAAGGATGTTCGTCTTTTGGCCTCTGTGCTTATTTTGCAAAGGCTTTGGCATACGTGCGCAGGCACATGTGCCAATCTTCCGGACGAGAGTTTTGCGAAATTATTACTTTCGAAATAAACACGTAATGCCGCTATGAATGGTGCGAAACTTTATTTCCGAAATCCGAATTCGTTATTTTTGTTTAGGTGTGGTTAGTTTTTTTTATCATTAAACTGTAAGTAGTTAACAAACGAACTATGAATTAAATTTTAAGCGCTATTGTTTTACTAACCCATGGATTTTTGTTGCCCGAAATAAATGAATTTGAATTTGAAATCGTATTAGATACTGTAGCATTAGTTGTGGTAGAAATGATTATGAATAAATTAGCAGTATTAAGTAGATGATTATACGAAATACCTGTATTTGTCATTACTAATGTTCATACAGCCAAAACTAAAATGCGTGTCGATGGTGTTTTAGGTTTTTATCGGAAAGGTCTCAACAATAAACTAGACAATAGATTTTTTTATATTGCGGATACCCTTTATCATAGTAGTAGTCCATTGTATTGCACTCCGAAAATTAATAAGCACTGTAACAGTTGCCAAATATTGTCGTATAGCAATTACATAAGCTCATCGATTATTTTTGCTGCTTTCACTACCAGTATTTCATAAGAACAAGTGTATCAGAAAAAGCTTTTATGTCATAAGCTGGCGAGAGAGTGAAACTTCCTGAAAGCTGCTTGAAGCAATGACCTGAAATGATAACCTACATGCATCTTCATTTTTTGAATCCACCAATTTTATTTCATGCAATGACGCATTTTTCATTCATACCTCGCATGTTATTCTATTAGTATTTATTTATTTGGTTTGAACTGTTAGAGTTAGCAGACTTAATGCTTTAAGGAATTGTCTACAGTAAACAGCTCGGAAATGCAGAATATAATTGTCATTATTAGTTTATTATAAAGCTAAAAAACTTACTAACCTTTTAATCCTTCCCTTCCCTTTAAATCCTTTTAGTCCTTTATATGGCTGGATTACAGATATCTATGTATACTTCTTTGGGCTAGATCCTTGCGAATGATTTGTGTGACACAACTGTGCTACAATAGTCCTAGGTTCTACTAGGTAATTCAATTTTAACAATATACAACCTCGATGTAATTACGTAGTATTATATTAACTGTGTTATTATTACTAACTTATTTCAATCAAACATCACAAGTTGAATATAAGTTTTACAAAACCCTCGCTAACCCCGTCGTTAATTGATTTCAGGAAACATGACTAAGAGCACTCGGGATAAAATTCACTGTTACACAAAAAAAAACTAAACGAAAATTTGTTTATCCGTTTGGGAACTACTATACCCTAGACAGACACGTTAAACTTATTATAACACCCCTCTCTTTTTCGTTAGGGGTTAAAAATAAATAATTATAAATTCGTCAACAGATATTCTTAACACACGAGCAATTACTTATAGCGAAGAGTCCACCTCTTTATTTATAATGTTCGTCTAGCTAGTTAGTCAAGAAGATTAGCATAATTTGTATAATTACAATATTGTTTAACTAACATCACGCTATTTTAGTTACCTTCTCACTAAGTCATGCAACTTTAACCTCTCTGATCATGAGGATAAGAAATAATAAAACCTCTCACATGATATTTATTTTATACTTGACTTAAACTTACATCGTAACTTACTCCATTGACTATATACATACCTAAAAGTTCTAAATATAGAAAAATATCACTATTTGTTAAACTTATGTACCTGCCGTATCGTGTCAAACAAATGTAACAAAAAATAATAATAATTTAAGTTTCCTGAATATAATCATAATAATATCAATTTAAATTTACCTTCTTTTTCTTACTGACACACTATAAGCTAACTATTCTAAAGTAAATCCTAGTAATATTATAAATGAAGTTCGTTTCTCCTTTACGCAAAAACTACACGATGGATTTTGATGAAACTTCACAATAATATAGCTCATACATCAAAATAGCATAAAGGCTATAATTTATAACGATATATTTAAATATATTTACGCGTGAAGCCGTGGGGAACCACAACTAAACTAATACTGATACTAGTACTATGCACATATACTAAAGACCATGCTATTTGTTAATAGTAAGCTGATCCCTTCTCGATACAAGATAATAGAGACAAGGTCGGCCCTTGCCACAAGTAAGCCGTGCAAACTGGAATAGATAACTCGTTACGCCCACTGCTTGTGTGTCGTGAACTCCTGACATAAGTATACCACTGTAATGTAAATGTTAGACCACTGTATAAATCACGATCTAATAAATATTTTGTGTAAACGGCTGTTCATTTTCACTGAATCCCCTTTTTTATCATTGTCAGTGTTTTCTACTAGATTTAATTTATTGAAATCAAAAATACGTGCTATGGTGGATAGAGGAAATCGACATATTAGGGAAAAAGTGTTCTTCAATAACTAGGGCAATAGTAAGGCTTTGCCCTACTTATACATACGAGAGATGCATTCACAACTCATCTCTGAATCCATATTCTTTTATCATCAAATCAAACGCCTTCTCAGCAATCACTAAGGTTGGCGCCATAGTGTTTCCACTCGTTATGCTTGGCATGATACTAGCATCTACTACTCTCAAGTTTTTTACTCCATACACAAATAAATGATCATTAACTACCGCTGTAGAATCATCTTTTGGTCCCATCTTAGCTGTTCCAACAGGGTGATATATTGTTACTCCTAAATGACGAACGTAGCATTCCCAATATTCATCTGAATCAAGCACAAAATTAGAACAACCTTTTAGTTTTAAAGGAACAAGTTTTATCTCGTTGTTCTGAAATGTATCTGTTTCTTCCAATATCTTAACCGCATTTATTGCTCTAAAGAAAGTTTTCATGTCTTCAGGATCTTTATAATAGTTAGTTATGATGTCTGGTTCGGAATCGGGATTCGCATCGGCTAACCTAACTTCACCTTTAGATTTAGGGTGCAGTAATGTAGGGTATACTCCGAGAATATCGCTAAGCTTACTGATTTCTGCAATAGCATTGATTACTTCTTCGTTAAATCCAAACCCACCAAGGTAGGACCGCAGTGTGAATAAATCATTTTTGGCAAAATGCATGTGATGAAATTGAATATCTGGATAATCGCTAACGTTTCTTGTATCAATGAAACTCATATAATCAACAAGCCCGATGTTAGATAGTGGCCCAGTTTTTGTCAACATATATTGCAACAAAGAAAAAGTTATCATTTCAGGGGTGATCACATTTTGCTGGTTCGTTTTAAAGTCTAAAGGGACGAGTACGTGATCTTGTAAATTTTGACCTACCGGTAAATCTGCTAAGCATTCTATTCCTTTTTCATTCAAATGATGTCTGGGGCCTATTCCTGACAACAGAAGTATTTTGGGCGTCGCGATTGATCCAGCTGATAATATAACTTCTTTATCTGCTGCAATCTGCATAACAAAACCATTCCGGTGCTGGATTTGAATGCCTGTGGCTACGTTAGTCAGCGGGTCTATTACAACTCTTTGGACAATAGTATTTTTAATAACATACAAATTATCTCTTTCTTTTAAATAAAGTTTTGCTGTATTCAGACGCTTGCCATTGCGTGTTGATAGTTTTACGATCCTAGTGCCGATATTGTTTTCGTTATTGTCTATAACGCTTTTGTATAAACCTACTTCTTCATACGCTTTATCCAAGATATTGTACCATGGGTTTTCATTATATTTATACGATGCTAAATCGAGCTTCTTTTCGATATCATCAAAATATCTTGAGACATCTCCATAGCCCCATCCAGTATTTCCTGAGTCCTCCCAATTTTGGAAATCTTTAGGATGACCTCGTACATAGAGCATGGCGTTTATGGAACTAGAACCACCCATAGCCTTCCCTTTGCTCCATAAACATTCATTGTTGATAGAACCCAAGCAGCTACTGGAGTCTGGCCTTGTGCGGTAGCCCCAGTTTATATCTTGGTTGTATAATAAAAAAGCCGGTACCTGTAAAGCAAATAACCTTTGTGTAGAATGAAATTCGGCGTACAGATTACATGACAAACATACTATTGTAAATATTGAGTTATGTCAATCAGGTTTTACATTTTGCAAACAATGTCTAAAAATATTTACCAATTTAATGAGGTGTTAAATTATAAATAGCTAAAGTTAACCTGTGTTTAAAGTAAACACTACATAGTTTTTGTAGGTACTACTCAGTGTAGTACACTAGTAAGACACTAGTGAAGTCGTTTGTAACTGTCGTTATCCAAATTACTATTTTCTATTCCAGTTATGACTATGTAATTTCTATTGGCATTTCTTTTTTCTCTCAGTCAAATAAATTAACCTACGAAAGCAGAATGATATCAAAAAATAGAATTCCTCATTCAATTTAGATTCGCAGAATAACCACGAAAGAAAATTGCAATATGCCTACCTCACTATTAAGTCCAGGGTCGTCACCAGCTTCCACCAACAGCACTGACCATTCAGGATTATGCTGCGACAGCAGACCTGCCAACGCAGACCCAGCGGTGCCCGCTCCGACTACCACGAAGTCAAATGTTTTAGGTCCTGAAATGTTTCGTCAAAATTTTATTGTCTAGCTCATCATCATTATTTATTAATAATTAATTTCATTTCTTTGTCGCACCGCTCACAATCATTCCTGCTTAGCCTAAAAGTATGTCTGGTAGAAAATGCCATATGGCGTTAAGTCCACCTTATGTACAAATTTTGGTTGTGCAATAAAGTATAAATAAATAAATAAATCATTTCCATTCCTTATTCCCAGTTCATTTGGGGTCGGGTCTACTAGTACATCTGCTCCAGAGAACTCTGTTCTGGGTTGTCAAATTTATTTTTTATTGTCTAACTCGGCTTTAGTTACCTTAGCTATTTTGTTGATAAAATAATAATGTTACATAGATAAAATAAATTTTAAGCGTAAATTCAGTGAAGTTTTGTTACGATATTTTATGATGTCTCGGGTTTTATGCATCATTATCTCATTCCTATTGATAATCAATGTGTGTTGTGCTTATTGCGTTTGTAAAGAAGACAAACGTGTTCATATGTTACTTACGATGCAACAAATGTTTACACACAGACAGTTAGACTTTACAGGGGATGCGACATGCTCACATAAAGTTCTATTAAAGTTAGATAACATAATCTCCGTACCATTAAGTATGACCTCCTCAGCTCTATCTCTTGGCCATTGATTGTCCTCGAATATAGCGCAATGAGCTGCAACCATCGACGTCACAGCTGCAGCGAAAAGTTGGCCGGTTGCTCCGTGGAACGCCGATGGACACGTTGCTGTGATGTTCGCTTGCAAACCCTCCATCGCTTGGATCTGGCTCTGAAATGATTGAAGAAACAAATAATTCAGTCGTTAAAAAATATTTAATAAAACTTCAATTGTTATAGACTACACACATAATTTGCAGATTTCATTGAAAAAATCACCTACACCTCTTATTTCTAGTACTTTTAAAACCTAATATAGAAAATAAAGTAATACTAGTAGTGTCAATAGGTATGGATATTTATTTCGCCTTCACAAAAATACTCATGACATGTTTGACATAGTTTTAAATTTACGTAGGTATGAGTACGAGTATAATTTAACCCTAGATCTTGTTAAGGGCTGGAGCCTGAAATAGGTTTCATAAAAATCCTGTTCTACAGTTCACCAGGCCAGCATCGCATTTCTATTTGTATACGCATAAATGGACATTTGAGTTTTGTACGACAACTGTTTATGAAAGTAAGAAAAATAACATAACTTTACTCACAATAAAGTGCGTCCAGAAACCCAGGCGTCCTTCTCCTTGTGTCGGGCTCGGGATTGTGTCTGGGATCAGGTTCATTATATTCAACTTGTTGAATAACAATAAGCCCACGTCACTCCATATAACAATGCATTTGCATGAAGATGTAACAAGAAAAGACTTAAGATTAGTAAAATAATTTATTTAATACACATTTACAATTCGGTACGTTCATTCAACCACGTTTTCTTAACTAAGTCAGCGCCCTTTTCCCCTATCATTATTGTCGGTGCATTAGTGTTACCTCTAACAATATTTGGCATTATACTAGCATCGATCACCCTTAACCGTTGCACATTCTTGACCCGTAGTTCAGGGTCAACCACAGTAGATGTTTCGTGTGTTGGTCCCATCTTGGCTGTACTAGTCGGATGGTACAAAGAAAATGTCATTTCTCTTACATAACATTCTACGAAATCGTCTGTATGTCTTGCATATTTCTTACAATTTTCTACATCTAACCAATCTAATTTGAGCCCAAAATGTTTGAAAGTTTGCGTCTCTCCTAATTTCAAAATGTGGTCCTTTATCCCTCTCATAATTGTATTGAAATCTTCTGGATCCTCGAAATAATTTGCATAAATTAATGGATGATCATGAGGATCTTTACTATGTAGTAAAATTTTACCTTTAGACTTTGGTCTTAGTACAACAGCATAAATAATTACAATAAAATTTTCTTCGTTGAGCTTTCGATATTTCATTTGCACATCGTCGCTTATGTTGTGTTTAGCAAGTACATCTACTAAGTTATATAGTCCTGGTGGAAACACAAGGAAATGAAACTGAACATCGGGACTCGAAGACTTTGAGTCTGTAGTATTGTAAAATGCTATAATTCTATGCGGGCTTATATTAGCGAAAGTGCCTTTTTGAGTTGTAATAAATGTGGAAAATTCCTTAGATATATTTTCCAGCGATGTTAAATTTTTATCACCTGGGAACGTATAGTAAAAAGGAACAAACACATGATCTTGTAAATTTTCTCCAACAGGCAAATCCGCTTTAATTTTTATCTTCAGATCTTGTAAATGTTTTAACGGTCCAATGCCAGATAGAAGCAATAATTGTGGAGTATTAATTGCTCCCGCAGAGACAATGACTTCTTTATTGGCATTGACTACTACATCTTTTCCATTTTTATGTATGAGCACTCCAGTGACTATGTTTGTATTCGGTTTAAATAAAATTTTGGTAACATAAGCGTTTTTTATTACGTGCAAGTTTTTCCTATTTTTTATTGGGCTGAGAAAGGCCCGAGCTGTACTTTGTCGTACTCCGTTTTTAATTGTACAAAATGATTTCGCTACTCCTATTTGAGAATCCCCATTAACATCTTCAATAGTTTTCAATCCAAGCTCATTGTTAGCTTTTATCAAAGCTTGTTCAAAGAAATGTACGTCTGGATCATTTTCTACGTTCAAGTACCCACCCGTGCCGTGGTATCGTTTTATTTCGTCTGTGAGTTCGCTGGAGAAGTTTTGACTTTTCATAAAGTATTTGAGTACTTCTTCGTAGCTCCACCCCTCGTTTCCTGCCGCAGCCCACTCATCGTAATCAATTTTGTTCCCTCGTACGTAGAACATAGCATTGATACTGCTGCAGCCACCTAAAACTTTACCTCTGGGCCACGTGCATCTTCTGTCTTTGTAACTTCTGCAGAAGCCTTCCTGAGGCTGAGTTCTGTAACCCCAGTCTTCGGAGCTTCCTAAGTTGTTGTAGAACAGCAACGGTGTCTGTAAAGAAAACAGTTGATATTTTAGCTGGCGTTGTTCTAGTTGCGCGTAAGTGGTTCTAAATGGCAACAAAAACATATCGTTAATGCGGTTACAACAACTATCGTGTTTAACCACAGTTGCTCGACTTGGTCCAATGAACCTAGAGGAGACAATGAGAAATGAAAACACTCAGGCCTCGTCCTGGACGCCAGCGGGCGGAGCCGCCCGCTCCGCCCGCATCGCTATCGTCGAGAACAGCTTCACACAAATCTATAAACTTTGATCAAGTCGCGCGCGCCGTCGCCAGCTCTTACCGCTCTGCCCGCTGGCGTCCAGGAATAGGCCTTAAAGACAAAATGAAATGAAAATACCTCAGTAGTGATAGTAGGGTTGCCACCTGCTTCCACGAGCAGTACCTTCCACCCAGGCACTTCACTCAGGCGATTGGCCACCACTGAGCCGGCTGACCCAGCGCCGACCACTATGAAGTCATAGTTTGGATCTGAAATTCATATTTTTCCATTTCAGCAAATAGCACGAATAAATTTAAATATGTAGCCTTTTGGACACTAAAAAAGGCGGTCATTGGAATTGGTCCTCTTGTAGTATATGTCTAGACAGATTTTTGAAACGGTTAGGAACAATATATTATGTATAAGTTCATAATGTAACAACGAGAATACGTCAACAAAATGGCTGTCATGCGCATTAGCAATTAGCGTTATACATTTGAATGAAGTTCACCGATTCATATACGAATCCGTATTATCCTGCTTCTTGCACTTAATTGAGAAAGGACATACACCGGTGACCGATCTGACCGAATGTCTTGCAAATGGGTAAAGTGGGTTTATACCTCCACAAAATCTTAAAACAATGGTGCAGGCGTAGTGAGAGCATGCATACTAATTTATTGATGGGAACCACCAAGCAGCGTAGTCGGTTACACAGTTAATGTAGAGATTGATAGTCTATGTTGGGTAATTAAGTTAACATTGTAAGATGCACGTTTTATTGCAATTTTTATTATTTGGTTTCACGACCACTTCGACTTTTGACCTTATTGCGACAAGTTGCATGCGTTGAGTGTTTAAAAACGCATAAAAAACACTTTTATCAATTTGATAGTACAATGAAGATTGGTAGATAACGTTGCACATTCACGCACTTTATCTTTAAAACAATACTAAGTCTAGTACTCCACGTCAATTAATAACTAAAGGTTTACAAGTGTTTGTTTATCCAGCTGGTAAATGTGGGCACATACATAAGTATGTACATCATTTATCATTTAGCTAAATATGGTAGGTATGTCATATTTATTGCAGTAAGATCGACCTTAGATTCGGTGTCAATGCCCTCTCATATATGTTTTGTGGTATCTAGAACAATACGATTTAAAAAAAAAACCTCTAATGACAGCATCTGTGGCATCAGCAGGCCACAAGTGGTCTCCAGTAAGGGCGCACTGGGCAACCAGGAATGTTTGGAGCGCTTGCACGAAAAGTGGCCCTACGCCCTGCAAACTGCTCACCACAGTCGAAGTGAGCGCCGGGTCACACGCCCACATCTTGAATTGTCCTGAAATGCGTTAACACTTCATAATTAATCTTGAATTGTCCTGAAATGCGTTAAAACTTTATCATTATCCTGCCCCGTTGTTAGTTCAAAGTTCCAGTATGTTTTTCTTCTTTCCTGTTTTCCATACTTCCATTTTATAACTTAAAACGTTTGTGAAGCATCATATTTACTGCGGCTTTTGTTAATGCATCTGTGAACATTTTTTTTTAACTTACTATGATATTATCTGCTTATAACCCATCTTACAAAATGACATGAGGTCTTAATTATGTTAGGCATCTATCTGTGTAGGTTCTAGTACAATATACCTAGTTAACTAGGTAAACAAATGCTCACTGCTTCTTTGTATTCATCAATCACTGATCATTTTGTTTTGGGTTTGACACAAGAATACTGATTAGTGTTTTTCTGTGATTTGATCGAGAATCGCACTCATTCTGCATTCCCTCAGCAGGCTTAATTTATTGGTATCAATAAATAATAATAAATTGTTTAATTGCTACGCCATTTACTGACCTATTCAAGATAAATCATGATAACCTTTTAAAACAATCAAAACAAGTAGTAGTAAGTAGTACTTTCCTTAAAACAAATGTCCTGTATTTTTAAATAACTGTAAAATTAAGTGCTGCTAACCCTTTAAAAATACAAAAATTCTTAATTACATGTAAGTTTCGTTTCATTATTAGGTTTTAAACTTAGAAAAATAATAACTGAATCTCAAAGTAATTCGATTAAGAATTAATTAAATCAACTCTAATCTGATCTTAAAAGTACAGTTAGCTTACCCGGTTAGAAACAGAATTCTTTATTCGATGCACTTTGCGATGCTGCAGATACTGCGCTGGCTGACGGCGCACTGAGGCCGGTCCATTGCACTGATTGCACTTACTGACAGTAACACAAGTTATTTCACTTTGCACTTTTACTGCAATAAACATAAGGAGCAAACAAACAACTTCTGCTGATCACTGTACGCTGTGTTACATAGTGAAAACCTTACATAAAGGTTTACGAACATCTTGTATGAATGCACAAAGCGTTATGTATCCTTATAAGTCATTTTTAAATGGTCAAAATAACAAAACTGTTACATGTGTAATAAATTATTTATTAAACAGTACCGACAATAATACTTAGTAATTATTATAATGGTAGTACTAGGATGATACTATGTTTTTTATTCACTTAACAGTAATCTTAACTGTATTGCAACAGTCAGATACAGTTATGGGATTCATAAATATAGGTATAATACGAGTACTTTATGATACATTTTTAGACTACAACTACTTATAATATTACTTCATATTTCTCCCCGTCATAGTACAACCAAACCCGACATTTTTTTTCACCTTTGGGTGTAACTATTTCTTTTGTTTCATAATATACAGGCTTATTATCCCCATTCGTCTCGTGTATTGGATCCAAATTATTACTCGCCCTTAAAAATTGATTGAGTTTCGATTGCCTTGGTTTTTTAAATAAATTGTTTAGTTTACTCGTATCAAAATTCAATAAACTATTACGGCCCGATGTCAACTTCTCAAGATCATAATTAAATAAGTTATTACGTTTGGTATCCTTTTGATTACTGTCTGAATTTTGTAAATTGTTTCGATCATTATCACTATCAACGTTGTTAGGATAATCATTTAAATTATTGTCATTGAAATCAAAGATGTTATTGCGAAACAAGCCATAATTTGGGATTGTCTGGAAATAGCTAGGTCTACTTAAACGTGGCGCTTGCATATTATAACGGTCTTGTCCAACAGCCCAGTATGGATACGGTTGTATTGCTTGATGGGGAACATAACTCACTAACTGTGGATTTATAAACTGAAAGATATGGCCATGAAACTTTTCTTCGTCTCTGCTGTCATCTCCGATAGTGTATGGGTTTCTAGTTTCATCTCTCGGAACTGACATAGGTTCATTTATGGTACTTGTATCTTCTTCGTAACTACGACCTTGGGATTTGGTAGCGTGATCAGATTTTTTTACCTTTTTGGGATGTGTGTGCATATCATGTATAAATAGGTTGGGGAAGAGGCTAGTGGTTTCATTAAAGAGATCGGGCGGTGAATGCTGTGTATTTCTAGCTCCCTCGTCTTCGGAATGCTTTGATTCAGCATATGAAACAGTACTGATAGTCGGTGTGCAAGTGGAGTTCTCGTCGTATGCATCGGTCCAATCTTCTTTAATCATATCTGCAGCCTTCTCTGCAATCATAATGATCGGAGCATTGGTATTGCCGTTCACGATATTTGGCATGATACTACCGTCCACTATTCGCAGTCCTTTGACACCATACACCTGTAAGAGATTATATTTTTCTTAGTGGAAATCCTACTGACATTATAAAATATACATAACATCATATGCGTGTATGGTATGGTACAGTTTTCACTTTAAAACAGTGGAAATGATTTTGACATAGGTACCTTATATATGTCCTAAGATGATGCAGAAAAAGAAAGTATTTGCGTGCGTACCCACTGGTCATCTGCACAAATGTAGTCTAATCAACCTCAAAAAAATATGATAATATCGTGATTGTTCCTAAAATATTTCTGCCGATGGATGCCTATTTTATTAGCAGTATCAAAATTCTGTTACTCTCATGTGCTATGATATATTTCATGGTGGCCATACATTTCACCACTACTTACCCTCAACCTTGGATCCACCACAGCCATAGGGTCATGCGCCGGACCCATGGCACACGTCCCCACTGGGTGGTATATCGTCAGCGAATGGTGCCTTGCCTGACACTCCAAATGCTCATGAGACATCAGCTCGTAATGCTTGCAGCCAGGGTTCCGGTGTGGGTTGGGCCGTGCGTTCAGCTCCCGGAGAGCTGGCTGTTCTACCAACCGTTGGACTATTCTGGCTCCTTCCACCTGAAATTGGTTTATTATGTGTGTTTTTGTCAATGTCAAACCTTTTTATTAAATGAGGTTACCTACACAATTAAAGGCATCAATACATAAATCATGCATGATGCAGGATAATATTGTATTTAACACTGGGTTTATTTAATGCAATATATGAAATGTAGGTACTTATGCATGTATAGGTCGACTTCATGCACTATAAAACGGTATATATTGCGGACTTAATGCTTAAAAATTTTACTACCAGACAACCATAGAGGTCTATACAGAGAAAATACAGCCAGGAAGGCACATCTGCCTGTGAAATTATTTAGTATTTGTAGTAAATTAATTTAGTTAATAGTAATTGATATCACTTACCATGACGTTGACATCTTGTGGATCTGCATAATAATTTGGGTAAATCCTCGGAGGAGAGAAAGGGTTTCCATCTCGCAACTTCAAAAAGCCGCGACTCCTCGGCCTTAGAAGCAAAGGCACGATTGAAAACGAAGACTCGTATAAAATATCTTCATATAATTCTGCATACGTTTCATCTGTTAAGCCGTTTGCTCGTTTACCGAAAAATCCTCCATCCATATTATCCGCAGTTGGCGCTATAAACAATTGAATATCAGGATAATCTTCGTTGGGGTCCTGATATTTGGTGTTAATAAATGCCATAGCTTCAGCTTCCATCATGCTGTATAAGTAACCTTTTTTATGTATCGCAAAGTCTATAAGAGATCCAACGTTCAAAGCTTCAAATAAATTAAAACAGTACTCTGTTCCATTCTTGTAAGGGTTGTCGAACAGAAATGAATGGCCTCCCATTGCTACGTGATCCTGAAGGTTCTTTCCAACTCCAGGTAGATCAACTACTGGAAAGATTCCTACGTCTTTGAGATGAGCTGACTCACCTATTCCTGATAACATAAGCAATTGCGGTGATTGAATGGATCCAGCAGATAAAATCACTTCTTTACTAGCCTTAACAACGCGTTGTTGATGATTTTTCATGAATCTTACGCCATAAGCTTTAAGATTTTCATCTATTAGCACTTTTTCTACTAATGAATGAACACTGACGTGAAGATTGGGTCGCTTTGAAGCTGGTCTTAAGTACGCTTTGGCAGCGCTACATCTAAGACCTTCACGGACTGTTGCGTGAGACCGTGTAAATCCCGTTTGAAAGGGTCCATTTACATCTCGTATATTGTACCCAAGTTGCTCACCTGCTTCCAAAATCTTCTTCGTTATTGGCTGTTCGTATCTAAAATACTCAACTGTTAACGGACCCCCTGTGGAATGGTACGGGTCGTTCTGATGTTGAGGTATTTTCATGTCCTCGGCTTTCAAGAAATATGGTAACACATCTTTGAAAGACCAACCTGTGTTGCCCATCTTTTCCCAATTATCATAATCTCGCTTATTTCCTCGTATGTACAACATAGCGTTGAGAACGCTGGAGCCACCTAAGACTTTTCCACGAGGCCACTTGCACCTTTTATCGACCATGCTTAGACAGTAGCTATCACTAGGTTCAGTTGCAAACTGCCAGTCTATTGATGACATCTGTAGCACTGGAAAGGTTACAGGTACTTCGGATAAGACGTTTTCGTCTTGACCGGCTTCTAATAATAGTACAGTCCAGTCTGGGTTTTCTGATAGTCTATTAGCTAGTACTGAGCCTGCTGAACCGCCGCCAACAATGATGAAGTCGTAGCAATCGTTGAGCTGGTCGAAAGGATGGTCTCTGACTCTGTATTCAGCATCTTCTATATCTGGTCTGTATAGATGTATGGCCATGCGCAGTACTATCATTGTTCCAAGTCCAGGAAGTAGACCGAATAAGACCCTTGTCCCGGAGAAGATGGGTTTAAACGAGGCGGGACTGGGTGACGACATTGCGATGTGCGCCCACGCCGTGAAGGTTCACTACTGACATGGGATGGAGTTGAATGACAACTAACTCAGCAAAATGTTCCTTGCACCTCACCATTGTGTAGGTTAGTGTACAGAGTAGAGTATATTTTCAATATTATAAAAAGGATTAAAACTTTAATTTCCAGTCCAGGTGATCGCAACTTTTGTGCTAGCTGATGCCCGGACTACATTTGTGCAGCCTCAATGTAAACCATGTCGTGTGTGTTTTATTTTTTGTGTCTTATAGTAAAGTTTATTAAAATGTATAATAATATATTCCTTAGTTTTCTATACGAATTATTAATAACCATGTCATATTGTATCACCACTGAACCCTCTCCCTCATATCAAATAACTTTGTAATGAACTGTCCTTAAAACTTAAATTGCCGTGTCTGTATCGTGTAGTACTCTGTGTGCATTATGTATTTTTCGAGAACTGCTGATACAGCCAGATTCACTTTTGTCCATTATATTACGTATCATTGTCAGTGAATATGACCCCGATTATGATACTTCATTGATAAAAAATAAAAACACTGATAAATTATCTTATTGTTAATTATCTCAATAACTTCGATTCAATTGAGACTTGCGTTACTCGGTAGAGTAGCAATAACTATCCTATGATCACAAGTCCCAATTCGTCACTCAACTTTGTTTAATGGTTTCTATTTTACTGATCTTTTAAATTGCTTTTTCAATTAGATTTCTACAAGTGAGCTATCACGTAGTAAATAGTTTAAATATAAGTATTTGGTCTCAGATTCTAAGTTATCATCTTCATCGTTCACTTATTATGAAGTTTTAACAATCATTCAAAACGACAAAATGAATGATAACTAAAACAATAGGCGCTGATTATGAAGAACTTTAACACAATATCAAAGCATCAGATTTTATGAAGGACCTCTTTAAACTAAAGGACTATCAACAAAGTGCTGATATTTCAGGATTGTACTACTAACTCGATATTAGTACTGATATTCAATCCAAAAATCTTTGTTTCATTTTCTTTTAATAGTTACTCATCGCAGTTTACCATAGTTTTCTCGATGATTTTTTTATGCCGGTCATTCATTTGCAACCTACATTGTATTATTTTTTTAATAAATAATTTCAGTGTTTTCAATGTTGTCAGTTATTACACTTTTAATTACTTGATGCAAGTTAAAGGTCAGAAAAGACACTCTTTGTCTGGAAAATATGCAGAAAGTTTGTTACTGTAGAGTAAGTAAAGGATAGATAAATCTTTCCCAACTTGTTTTATGCATACGACGTATAAGTAAAATTGGATTGTACACAAATGGGGTAAGATGCCTTATTAATAGATGGTCTGTCAGCATAAGGTAGACCTTGCTTCAAAGGTTTAGTTAGGTTAATAACAGCTACAATTCTTACAATATGCACTTAGGACTTGCACTGGTAGCTTTCAGTGCAAACTTTTGTTTCACTACTAAACTGAATTAGTTACAATGTTGAAGCAATCGCCACCAAGTCGTTTCTTCCTATGTTGGTTCGTATCTCTTAATATCTGTATCGTAAACTATACTATACGCATTCCCAAGCGGTTGACTGGTAGAGAATGCCCTAAGGCATTAAGTCCGCCAATTGTACAATATACAGTGCAATAAAGTTTAAATAAATAAATAAATAAATAAATACTATAATTGAAAAGTCCTTTGATTTAATTATGCTTTAATGAAACTATCTACTATGTGTAGCGAATACAAGGTAGGTCGTACCTTTTAACAGTAGATCATGGTTAAAAATTACCTCTATAAATAGCACAACAAGGAAAAAGCTGAAAAGAGATACTCAACTGTCTAATTATACAAAATATCTATCTACATGTATTTATTTTGTCTAGAACAGCGATACATTATCTGTATCAGGTGAATGAAAGTCAGTATTTTGTATGTAATTTATTCAACTCAGCATTACCTATTCATCCTTATACGACACCTACGTTTCTGACACACAAAGTAGCTTATAAGTGATCTAAGTGGTAATTACATTGACTACTGAGCCAAGCTACTGAGTCACTAACACGTGGAACTAAATTAATCTTAAGAAAACAAACAAGTACAATAAATAAATAAATTACACTATTTACATAAGAGCCACTTAATACTGATAAATGATGAGATTTGTACGTGATCATCAGGCGTAGTATCTTCTTGACATTCTGCGTTTGAGCCAGAATTCCTTGATCATATCGCTTCCTTTCTCTCCGATCATAATTATAGGGGCGTTGGTGTTACCACTGACCAAGTTGGGCATGATACTCCCGTCGATGACCCGTAGGCCTTTCACACCGTACACCCTCAGTTCATTATCTACCACTGCATCTGGATCCCAATATGGGCCCATTTTCGCAGTCCCTACAGGATGGTATATTGTGCAAGTGTACTGTCTGATCATGCACTCCCAGTAGGCGTCGGTATACCTCTGTATGTTAGCACATGCAGGAAACACATGCTTATTCAACACTGAACCGTACCTTTGAAACGCCTTCGTTCTTGAAACTGCGACAGCAATTTTCACACCTTCTATCAAAGTTTTCACATCCATCTCATCGGTTAGGTAATTCGGATAAATGTAAGGGTAGTCGTAAGGATTAGCGCTGCGCAACTGAATAAAACCTTTGCTTTTAGGACGCAGCAGCATTGGGATGATACTCCATACGTCCATGTTGTTTATAGGACGGAATACTGCGTCATAGAAACTCTCTGTCAAACCATGAACTTTCCTCAGTTGCTCTCCTCCGTCAGAATTAGTTGAACCAGATATGAAATGAAACTCGATGTCTGGGAAATCATCTGACGCATTCATGTATTTCGTATTTACAAAAGCTAGACCTTCAACGCCTCCCATTATGGTCAATGGTCCTTCCCCAAGTACAGCATATTCCATCAGGGTGCTGACGGTGTGTAGTCTGTGCTCAACGATGGACACCTTTTTGTTGACCATGAACGCTAAACCACCTAATCCAATATGATCTTGTAGATTCCTCCCTACTTTTAGATTTTGGATCACTGGTATCCGATGTTTCGTCAGCTCTTCAGCGGGTCCTATGCCAGACAACATTAACAGCTGTGCTGAATTAATCGTCCCTGCTGACAGTATAACTTCCTTACGTGCTCGTATTCGATAAATCATTTTGTTGCGGACAAATTCGACTCCAAAAGCAATCTTCGTTCTTGGGTCGATCATGATTTTAACAACGTGCGAATGCATAGCTATGTGCAGATTCTTACGGTCTTTGGCTGGTCGTAAAAAGGCTTTAGATGTGGAACAGCGGCTGCCTCGTCGTAACGTCCCTTGTGCAACCATAAATCCAGTTTGGTTTTCTCCATTGATATCTCTGTTCATATACCCCAACTCCATACCAGCTTCGATAAAACTCGTGACCAATGGAGTGTGATATGGAGCTTCAGATATTGTCAAATACCCACCTTTGCTGTGGTAAGGTGTTTGAGCTAAAGATGGGTTCTGGTTGTCTTCTGATTTTTTGAAGTAGTATAAAACGTCTTTATACCCCCATCCCTTGTTGCCCAGTGCCTCCCACGTGTCGTAGTCCTTTTTGTTACCTCTCAAATACAACATGTAGTTCAGGACTGAACTACCGCCGAGGACTTTGCCACGGGGCCAGTTGCACCGACCTCCTTCCATAGCTGAAACACAAACAGACGTAATGATAACTATTTATTTAATTTTTTTTTTATTTAGGGCTAAGTTTGACCACGGATCGTACCTGATGTCAGGTCCAAAATAGTATATGTATTTAGTATTGAATCTGGTAGTAATCTAATTGATAACATTGATGTTATTATGAATGCTGATTTATATTTTTGTTTTTATTGCAGTCGAGAGCTTTATGTTTTATGCGTAATGATGTCTCATCGTTACATACCTAGACAGCTAGTTCCTTGAGGTTCGGTCTTGTACTTCCAGTCGAGCTTGCTCAGCTGAAGATAGCCTGCGAGAAGAGGCACGTCAGATATTTCCGTCTCATCCCCGCCAGCTTCTAACAGTAGCACATTCCAGTGTCCAACCTCGGAGAGGCGATTTGCTACTACTGCTCCTGAAATTGAAAGGAGACACGATTCAGTTTCTAATTATATTACTCTTAAACTGATTTCATAAAAGACCAGCGGCTTTTTGCAGCTATTACTCATACAAACTTTCACCGACCTAGGACGCGCAGCGAAAAACTATGCTCTTTCTATCAAACCAAGTCTGAAGTTCTCTACATGACAATCAAATTAAAATCGGTTAGCAGTTTAATTAAGCATAACGAAGTTGGTAAAAAAAGATAATAGACTCACAAAGAGCTACTTGTAGAGATAATTTATTTACTGATACTTTTTGCATAACCAGTACAAAAGGTAGACTTATCGCCAATAGCAGTTTCTACTGGGCACTTACCTACCTGGCATTTTATACCTTTGGGCTACGCAGTAATAATATGTATATCATCCTAATCATACATAGCCTATGTTCATCAGTGGACGTCCTTTGTTCGATAATAACTTATAGTAAAAATTTATATTCAGCATTACACAACGTTATGATGTCGCGCCTAGCACATATTAAAATACTATATGCGCGAGAACTGAACATTGCCGTATCAAATCTTTCAGGCGTTAACCAACCAACATACTCACTGACCAGCAGATCCCGCTCCCACTACGATGAAGTCGTATTCTGGGAGCATGACTGCATCAGGAACGTCTGCAGGTCGTCCCTCAGGGTCGGTCTGGTCGAACTGATAGTACGCGATGGCAGCTACCAGCATAGGGATGAACCAGGTCACCTGAAGAAAGTAATAAATTGGATTAACATTGAGTTGTTTGTCATCAACATCATTTTCTGGGGTCTCAATACACTTATGCCCCAGAGAGTTCTGGGTTGTCTGGGTAGGTACAAGACTCCATTTATTATGTTATTCATAATAAAGAAGTATTTATTTTATTGCACTTTCAGTTGTGTTGTTGCCTTAAGGCATTCTCTACCAGTCAACCGCTTGGGAATGCAGAGAGTTTAATCAGTGGGAAAATGTTTAAAATGATTAAGTAGGTATTTGTTTATTTACCTGAGTACTTGCGGCTGCGATCGCCGTGCCAGATATGACGTCGGCGGCCGCGTTCACTATCGAGCTCATCTTGTCACCTGAAACATTAGAAATAGCATAATCACTTTATTATTATTAGTTTTATATAAAACTAGCGGACCCAGCGGATATCGTTTCACCCCCGGCCCCGTCCCGGCCCGGCCCCTTTTTATAGTTATTATCCTATTCCAGGCCAAGACAAATCCAACAAAGTAAATATCATGAAAATCGGTCGACTCGTTCTCAAGTTATATAACTAGCACGTCTTTCTTTTATGTATAGTATAGACTTCTTAGATAGTACGAAAATAAAAACGACGGTAATCTTCATCAAATTGCTATCAGAATCGTTCATGAGACACAGCCATGAAAGAAGAACCCTGAATCATGTAGAGGTTGTACAGTGAAATATTTATTAATTGCTTCAAATGCGCTTCCTTTTTTTTCTTTTTTTTTTTCGACTGGGAAATCCCTAACGCATACCCTCTGGTCCCGGGGGCGACCAAAGGGTTATGTAGGACTCCTCCACCCAATGAGGGCGGGTATACCCACAAAAAACCAGTCGGTGTCCTCCAGTGCCATATAAGGAGGGGTGCTGCGGGTTATCGCCCTGGGCATACCCCTGGCATTCTTCCGCAGCCCCCTGGCATTCTTCCGCAGCCCAATCAAATGCGCTTCCTACCTTAACCCAACTCGTATAAAGCAATTTAGATTTTGATCAAAATATGGCTTAAATAGTTCCTATTGGATTAAGGGGATGATTTAGATTTAATCAAAAGTCCCTAACCATCATTAACAACTCAATCTTGCTACTTATTGTTTTTACTTATACTGCTAATAACTATACTAAGCCCAAATTAATTCACAGCTTAAGGTGGTACATTTACGGCGCAAACACCGTTATTGCGCCGGCGCACGTCGTCACTTTAACGGTCAGTCAGTTCTTTACTGAATCCACAGATAATGCGTCAAACAGATGACACGGGTACATGTACTTTCTTCGCATAAATTGACGAATGACGTTCACAAAAATAATTTCTCAGCATTCACTTCGGTTGAAGTCGTTTTATATACTGTCGTCGTTTTATAACAAAGTTATTAGATTCAAAGAGTGACATTTTGTGACTGAAAAGACTGATAACTCGCGAGGCAATAGTCCTTACATAAAATAACGCGAGTCTCTAATTTTTTGAAGGTCAATTTTTTTACAACACTTTATTTAAATGTTTTGTGCTATGTATTTGAGTGAGATGCATGTCTGTAAATGACACACTTTGTTCGTGATGCGGCGTGTCACGGCTTCCCTGTGCAAACACTTCCTTCACAAAAGAAGTGTTCAAATGTTCCGTTCTTCATTAACAACGCTGCTTTAGACGTTCGATACAAGTTAGATTGAAGCTGTTGAGTTGACGTGATTTTGGCCTGAAAACTGTAGTAAAACTCAGGCATTTTCGATGATAAAGGCATGGGATAAGATCTTGTCGATGCCTTGCTTGGAGAGAAAAGAACGTTTTTCGCATTCTTTTACTTTTACCATGCTTCGATCGAGTTCTCATTATTTGTTATTTCCTTATGATAGCTCGTCACGCATGCTATTAGCACTTAGCTAAACTTAACAACCATAAAATTAACTCGGTTGAGTGTAGCTTTTCTCATGAGTCCAATGAATACTATGCTCCAATCTTAATATAATCGAAAGTGATGATTTTAAATGGATCTTGGTCGATTTAGATTATATGCTGTAAGACATTCCAACTCCATAAATGACATCAAGGCTTTCGTTTATCTTTAACTTAACTGTAACCGTCATCTATTTTATCTTGTATAAAACATCTATTTCTAAAGTAATCTTGCTGGTATAACCAAACCTAAGTATCTCGTACAATACCATTACCATCATACATCTGGAGCAAAGATCCAGCTCGGCCGATGATCAGACGCACAGATTCCGTAGAAAGCGACTGCGATCCACTCATGCGCATCCGAACACATGCCTCGAAGCACGTGTGTTACAATACAACTGCTCATCCAGAATGCTAAGCGGTTCCGGTGAAAATAACCGGTCTTATGTAACTTAATTAATATGGGGATTCATGTGGCATTTTGATTGGGGCATTGTCAAGAAAGTAGGTTACACAATACACAACCATGAATGAAGAGCTGACTGCTCACAGCCAAATTGCCCGTGATTTATACCGATATAAATCATAACAATAGATACATAACATAACGCACGATGTATCCGTCCGTCAAACTTATCTTAATTCGTTTAGATCCAAACTTACATTTTTATCGTACCGTTTTATCGATATTTTAACGCAACAAATCATATTTCAAACAGCTATATTTCCTTCCTTCCTCTTTTTGTTAAAAGTAACATAAAACATTACATTTAATATTATTTACTAATTTCATTACGTGATATATGTAACTGCCTCGGTGGCGCAGCGGTGAGAGGGTCGCATTTTTAAAGCGACGGCTGCGCCGGAGGTCCCAGGTTCAATTCCCGGGTCGGGCCAAAAATATGAACCGGAGTATTTCTGTTCAGAAATTCTCAGAGTAGCCCGGAGTTTGGAAGTTGGCGGTGTTTCACCCCCGTGCCTCGGAAAGCACGTTAAGCCGTTGGTCCTGCGCCTGATCTTCTCTCCGGTCGTGTCAGATTGCTGTCCCATCGGGCTATGAGAGTGAAAGGAATAGAGAGTGCACTTGTGTTTGCGCACACACTTGTGCACTATAATATGTCCCGCGCAGTCGGTTGGTCGTTGTGACTGGCCACCGTAGTCGAAATCGGCTAGGGGGACTATTATTATATGCAACAATAATAGTGTACAATCTAAAGCTGCAAACACCTGCTACTTCAAATGCTAGCATCGAATCGAAGAACCTTTGCACCATGGCACTTGAAAATTATTAATCAAAAAGAATAACCTAAACAGAAAATTACGGATGGTATTTATAGTCCACAATAATATGAGAATGCTTATTCGCTAACTACACTTTATAATTGTAATAAGATATTCACACATTATAGTAGTAGTTGACTGTGTTATCGTTGGTTCCGGTTTAGTGGTTATGTATGATTTATGATTTTGATAATCCGCCAACTAGCAAATGTAACATACACATTCGTAGACTATTTAGACTAAAATGACTCATGGGTTTGACTACGTATACCTACTATCATAACTATCGTTGACACTATGGTTTGTCCAACAAAATATACCTCCCAAAGAGATAACCCCACGTTGGCGTTCAATAATTATTTTTGTTAGACCTTAAAAAATACTCAGTTGATTATTTGTTTACTTCATTGGATTACAATTCATAATTGAAAAAGTTTAGTTAAAAGTATGAAATAAATATCTATATACTTTTTACTAAACATTTTAGGTCATGAATTACAATACAATACGCAAGATCCTATGGTTGGGTTTCTGTATCTTCGTGTTTGGTCTGATAATAAAACCAGTTTGGTGCCTGACCTATGTCATACCACAAATAGTAAACATGGGATTTAAGTATCAGTGGCGTCATAATGGGATAGTAGTTTTTGTAACACTTATTCGTATTTGTTTACCTCTACTAAATTAGCACAGCCACTGAAACCTGGGTATAGATAGCGTTACAAATTCGGATAAATGATAATTATCAATCCACGCTGATTGGTCTTTAATTTGTAAGCATTCGGTCATTGCTTGTTGTGCTGATTTTTATAGAGTCAATTTTACTTGTGATATAAGGATATGTATTGTTTTTGACATATCACCTTTATCTTTGATCTTACTGTTATCGTCCGCAACTGGCGCCAAAGTGATTGTAAATTCATCTATATCAGTCAAAGGAGAAACTCACCTCAAAGTTTTCACAAACACACAAACAATAACATCTGAACAGGCACAATTTCACTATCACAAACTATGTTCGTTCACTAAATTGTCAACACTTTCGCTGGCCATTGTTGAAAGTTTTGGTTCATTTCTTTCATAGGCTTATTCGTATTTAGAATGTTTTTAAATTTTTTATCAACTTTGCGAGTGGTATCGTGGTTACCGTTTCAAAGTAACGGGTACATTCGTTGGTTGTTGGCGTTCGACTCCTGCGCAGACAGCCGGCTGGTGAAATGGTGGGAGGGTCTGAACGTTCAACGTGAGCTATGACTCGAGCTGTGTCCTTATTTGTTTTCTTTTTTGGGGTTCGATGTAAGTGGCTTAGCTAGTCGGTGAAATTGGTATTGATTGTAGAAATTGGACTTGATTGCGCAGTCGTCTATGTAATCTTCTTTAATTATTGGTTTGTGTAGCGTGGAAAATAATAGTAGGTAGGCACTTGACTGTTCTTAATTATGTATCGTTTTCTGCATTCTTAAGATATGAATGTGGCCTCGAAGGCTCGACCGACCGTTTAAGCTGCCCTTAAACTTTCTTTCTGATTCACTTTCCTCGAATTGAATGGAAATAAATAAACTATGTTCAAAGAAAAACCCGGGTGACACGAGTTGAGTCAAGTAACAAACTTCTATCTAATGGCGTTGTTTAACTTAATGATTAGTATTAATTTACAAAACCGATTTTTAACCGGATCTCTTGCAATGGAGCCTTTGGAAAGAAATCATTTCTAATGATATTCAAAACATGGTTCTTACCTATTTGTTTATCATCATATCATAGTTATTCTGCCTATTTGTATTTCAAATCCTGGCAATCCTATGCCTTATACCTATCGTAATTGACATAATTGTCAATTGTGTTGCAGTATGGAGAAAGTCACGTCCACTCAAAACAACATCTGTATTGTCATCACAGTTTGTTTACCCGTAGTATGTATTATGTTTTTGAATCATACCGCTTTCTACATAATTCGTCGCAATCAACATGACATGACAGTCGTTAAATCCAGAGTTTAACGACTATTGCAATAATTATGTAATGCATCTATCTATAAATCTTCATTGTTGGCTATAAATCTGTGCGTGGATCAAGCTTCACACCGGCTAATAAAATTGTAATTGACCGCACCGACCGCAACACCTTTGTTTCTTAGACCATAGTATTTGATAACATTATCAAAGAAATGGCTGACATACCTGTGCCTTTTTTTTTAATAAATTCTTTTAAGTATAACTGTCAACATTTTTAAACTCCATTACATATTTGAGTGATAGCGATGAGTGTAACGTGGAGAAGCTTAAAGATTTTTTTGAAAATTCTTTTATATCACCGAGCATAAGCATCTAAAATGTATTTCCCTTATATCTGCATACTGCCAGACTAGGGAAAGTGGCCACTTAGCTGCCTTTATAATTTAATAAAGGTTAGAAAGTGTCAACGAAACCGCATAATTCTGGGAAATTACGAAATCACTTAGTTGCAATCTCAACGAGTCTTGCTACCTTATAATATGCAATGACAGTGTGCTAAATGAAAAAAGCATTTCTATGTTTACTATCTTTATCTGTTAACCACATAATATAACTGCTCTAATTTTTGCACTTTCCTCCGAATTTAAAGAGCTACAAGTATTCAAGTGCATCACATGTCCACATCACATCCTAGAATGTGAAAAGACCGTGTGAAAAAAAACCTAAAATTTCTTCACTTTTTTTTTAAACCTCCCGCTTAGCTTTATAAGACTTTACCTACACAGAAACGTACCTACTAGCTTCTCGATAGTTCCACCATGTATCAAACAGCGGAACTGTCCGACTTCCTAAGAAAGTGACAGGAATCGAGAGTGGTACTGCTGCTCACGTAACTGCTAGCACAAACAAGTGCATAGCGCAAACCGGCTCCTCAGATCTCCCTAGGTTAGTGCCCTTAACGGTGTCGGAAGTTTTAAGCCTAGTTTAGGTACGGATAACAGGCAAGGTAGACACACCGGTATCTTATGCAGTTGTAATAAGGGCTACTTTTCAACACAAATATATAGTCTGATGTGCTGGCGACTGTACATAGAAAGCGGAATCAGGATTAATAAATGTAAATTATGTTACGTACAGAGTACCCTTACGTATCGGCCTGTGACATGTTTAGGGTATCCCTTAGCAGCATTCTGTTGTATTTTTTACAATTGCATCCATTTATCTTGTAAAATAATTTCAAGACATCATGGTCGGTCCAAATGTTTTCTACCATTGTGAATTTAAATCTATGAAGACTATTAAGTAGTTCCAAGAGTTTATTAATATGAAAGACAGGATGACAAATAGATAGAATCGTTTTTATGAGTCAATTGTAACACTTAGCATTTGTTTGTTGCAGGTGGATGCTGTGGCTCGACGCAGAAGACGACCATAGTGGGTGGGTGGGCATGGGCATGGTGGCTTGTTACTGACGTCCAGCGGATTTCCCTCGAGGTTCGTATTTCATAGATTCTCCGAGAGTTAAAAACTAGATTAGGAAAGTAGTAAATATAACTAACTTGAAAATTCTTAAAATGGCATTTCTCAGGATTATAATTTATAACTAGATAACTGTATAAATAGGCGGTCTATGTATATAAATGATCAAAGGATGGATAAATTGGAGACCCTCCGATGAAAAGAGCACCGTAGAACGTTTACTGCTAAGATGGACGGACGGCCTTGTAAAGGCCGCAGAAAATAACACGATAACGAATTAGTTGAATATTTTTAACATTCAAAGTGCTATTTTTAATCCTATCTTAGGGAACTAAAAATTCAGCAAGAGTGGGATTTGAACCCACGACCTCTGGCGTACCGGGCCAACGCTCTTACCAACCGAGCCACCGTGGTGCGAAATTTTTGGTCTTCTATGAATACGTCATTCATTACGCGTGACATGTCGTAACGTCATAACAATGAAATGCTAGCGGCAACGTATGATGATTATAATGATGATCTCCAAATTGCCTGCAACCCAATTAATATTGACCCTGGACCCATTGGATATGTCTCAAATAATTAAAAAAGAAACCACAGTAAACACATTCCATAATCTACTTTAATACATTGTAAATGACCTAAAAGATTTTAACAACCCGCAACCATCAGGAACCTATAGTAACCCTTAATTTGGAGCACACCTGTAGTGCTCACAGAGTAGTTCAATAGCTCTGTGAGCTCAATAACCAAGTCAAAATCAAATTGAAAAAAAAACTTCCCACCAGGTTATGACCCTTAACCCGATGTGTGAAAACGTGGAGACGGCACAAGGCGTCCCGCTGACCGTGACCGGTGTGGCGCAGTGCAAGATCATGAACGAGGATGAACTCCTCACCACCGCCTGCGAGCAGTTCCTTGGAAAGTCTGTCAAGGAGATCAAGATGACTGTACTGCAGACCCTGGAGGGGCACTTGAGAGCTATTCTCGGTAAGTGATACTAATAAGCAGTGTTTTAGTAAGAAAATGTTGTTACGTGTGGCTGGTCCATAAACCAGCACTAACGAAATGCCGAATTTGACTAATCTAAGACAATACATTAACCCCCTTATTCCATAATCTTAGTTCCACGCTTAGAACCGTTTTAGGTATTAACCAACCAATTTTAAAAAAACAATGACAGTATCATTAATGGAGGTATACTTTTTTAATTATTCGGATAAACTTAGTCTTGGTTTAAACCTGGTGCTATCTTTTTTTGTAATAAGGCGGATAAATTTTGATTAATAATTAAGGTGGAGAGTTTTAATCTGGCAATTTATAGACTCAACGGGTCTAAGCACTGAACTTTAACATAAGGGCTGCCACAATAGATCATAACTGGTTGAGCTGGCACCAATAGGGCCCAACAACTAACAATAAAAAAAATAAAAAGGTGTAGAGTTGGTTACGTAAAAATATGTAGAGTTAGGGCGTGTAGAGGCTAGAGATAGAACTTTTTTTACAGTGCGAGCCATGTTTTTAACTTTGCAATAATATTTTATAATAATACGTGTTGCGCTTATATAGACAGTCTTATTTAATAATACCTTGTAGTTACGTAGTTAGGTAAATAAGATCTAGAGTTCGGTTCGCTTTAAGTTTATATTATTCAAACTGTAACGCCATCTATGTTGTGTTCAGTATTCTGAACATTATTCTCGTGCAGGCTGTGCGGCAAATTAAATAACGCGGTGTCGTGCAAGGCGCAAGCTTTACTTACCTCACGTTTCTGTAGATGGCAGCACCAGATATTCGATTCGCGATTTTTTTTAATAATTCTATTATTTTAATAATATTTTATCAAAATAGTTATTTAGGTAATTTTTTCATTCGCAACAACTACTTGGCTTGTTTTTATTATTAAAAATCGCACTGGAAAAGCTAAAACCATAAAACAAGTCAACCAATAACTAATTATTGTTCAAGGCTTAGGCTGATACGAGCTAATTTATCTAAATTGGTTCCCTAATGGCCTGTAACGACGGTTTTGTAACGTGGAAAAGAATTATTTCCGCTCTAACAGATTTTTTTTCATATGGATATCTCAAATCGGTTTATGCAGGCTGGCTTCTCCAAATCGTAATGACGGGTTGAGAGTCGAGGGAAGCACTTTAATAGGTACTAACCACTGAATATTTATCTATTCAGTGGTACTAACAAACTCTTTCCTTATGTTGTTGTAGGTTTTCAGTGGGATTTATTTCGTGTTTCTTGAAGATATTTTAAGAAAAAACTTAGTTCGAGTAATGATATGATACTATAACTGCAGTAAGAGTCATAATTAACTAACTGCTCAGTGCAGGTGACCGCGATCATACTATTAAATTGCATACTTTGGCAATAAAATGCTATGTATCGAAAAGTACACGAAAAGCGTTAAAATTAACTCAACCTAACATAAGGGCGTTAAAATTAAAATCCTGACATAACAACGTTTTGGTAACACGGAAGTGATAGTGTTTGTCATCTCGAAGGGCATTTTTTATCAGAACACGAAGCACGGCGGTTCCGAATTGGCTGTCGGATGTAGGAAGTGAAACGTGATGATACGGGTTGACAAGGGTTAACGCACTGAACGTAAACATAACCAGACTTAGAAGTAAATTGAAGGCATTCGAAGCTTCGTTATATTTTGGCTAATAAACTGGGAGTAGTTAAAAACTGGCTCAAATACACTTCCGACGATTTTTGGTAGCAAGTTTTTGTATCAGAGTAGGTACTATTGTTATATGCATCTATGTCACATTTTGTAGATGTCTCACTGTATTCGTAATTTGCTAATTTTGTAGAAAAACTCTGTATTCTAGCAATTTCGTCTGCGTCCCTTATCATTATCGTTGACAAGTCTGTTTTCTGTAAGAACACAGATGGAAGATGTTTCACGGTAATTAAGAATTTGTTCTCTTGGAAAAGACAATTCTGTCTAATTTCTACGAGTGATACACGTTAGTATCACGCAAGACATGTATCGCACAAGTAATAACTATTCTAAAATATTGTTACTTTTTCATAGATCTATAGATGGCATAGATAGATCTAATACAAGCATTCAGATCAAACTCGAACCTCCTATTCTTGAAGTCCGTTAAAAAGGACTCTTTCTTTTATAACAATTATCCGTTTAAAAATTCTCCAACTGATTAAAGTTCATTGAACTTGAGCGGCATAATTTCCGTGCTCTCTTGTAGGTCAATGTGAGTAGGTACTGGGTTGTGGGTATTAATCACCGAACATGTCTGTATGTCGGTAGGCGGCTGAACTTGACCGCGCAGTCAACGCTCGTGACAGGGCTGCTATATCTTCGTTTGGACGCATTTAAAGACGCAAATGATATACTCATATTTACAAACTATTGCTGAGATTCAGTAAGCTCCTATTCATAAAGGCTAGAACATTAAACGCTTGGTTGCATTTGTTGCATTAAACACGAAGAGCTTGGTCTTCTTACTAGCCAAGTTTGTAAACATACATTGAGATCGAGGCCTTGTTTAATAATAATGAATTGATTGGTTATGCCGACTTTCTGCATTTACTGTTTCATCAAAGAATGTGTGAATTGGATTCTTTGTGTTATTAAAGTAAATAGTTTCTATAATTTCTGCCAAAAAAACATATTCCGGTTTTGGGATTCCCGGTAACTGAGATCTATGTGTGACTGATGCATAGGCACTTGTGTTTCTTTTTTAAAATGGCAGCCCTACTTATGGCTCGTGCTCGTGCGGCCTTGTCAACGATAAGGGAGTTGTTTGAACTAAAATAACTTTCGACTTGGGAATTTATTTAATTTAATTTCATGATGTTTATATTTGGCAGTCTACACGAAAGGTTGTTTATGTTTGTTATAGTTACTATTATAGTCTATCTTGAGGTATAGAGTTACTTAGTTAGAAACCTGGTAAGAGCATTGACATTCAACCGAAGGTCCTAATATAGGACCTATAAACTTCCTGATCTCAATCTATCTATAAGAATCTAATGAATGACAGACGATCTTTTGACATTCTTCAACTCTATATTTCATAGAAATCGTCAAAATTACATGTACGGAAAGAAACACGGCAACATTAACGTAGATTGTCGTTTAAAATACGGTATGGCAAAATTTTACCAAAAGATTGTATTGTTTTGACGCTCAATTGCATCGTGTATGTAATTAAAATAAAAATATGCGGCAGACAATACACCAACCGTCTGGTTTCGAAGTAAATAATTTTCTTCCTTGTGCTACATACATAGTACCAGAACTACCAGACAACGATTATGACGGGGGCGTCTCCCATAAAAACTTAAATACATACCTATAACATCCATGACTTGTGGTTGCTGCTGGTTTAGTAGTCAAGAGCGCAACCACTCCTGACTTTTTAACCAACATATAAATGTCATTTAGACCCGCCGGATATTATATTATCGGAGGAAGGAGGAATTTACTAGAATCTTTATTAAATTGTAACAGAAACGTCTTCATGAAATCAAAGGCATTGTCAGCGCGGAACCAGACCTTGAGACTATAGACAACTTCTTGTACAACTTCCTTGCGGAAATACTTTTCAAATTGTTATCTTGCCTTGTAGATTAATGATAGTACTTATACTTTACTGTCATTCGAACCCATTTTTACTCGTTTTATGGGTTTGTATTTCTGCATGTGATAGCTTCCAACTAACACACATATGCGATGCTATCCCACCCCGTCCCATTTTAGTAGGTAAAGTAAAGTTAGGTTATCCTGTAAACTTCCACTGCTGGGCAAATGCCTCACCTCATTGAGGGGTACGACACCATCAGGCGGGCCTTGGCGAATAGTAGGTAGGTTAAAATTAAAAACTGATTCTGATACTCGATTTCCATATTATTCTTACAGTTTACATCTAAAATGAATCTAAATATCTCAAAAATATCAAGCGAAGCTTTATCTACATCTACACTAATATTATAAAGAGGAAAACTTTGTTTGTTTGTTTGTTTGTTTGATTGTAATGAATAGGCTCATAAACTACTGGACCGATTTTAAAAATTCTTTCACCATTCGAAAGCTACATTATCCACGAGTAATATAGGCTATATTTAATTTTGAACAAAAATAGGGTTCCGTAAGATATTAGAGTTTTTCGGACACAAGGTGTAAAAAATCAACCAAAAAAGTTACTTATTTTGCGTAACCTGCCTAATCTATTAAAGATAGAACCATAAAATGTTCTAAGTTATTGTAGATCTTATAAATATCTACAAAAAAGTCCGCGACACACTATACCTATCTCTGTTGAGTGAGGCACAATAACCATTTTTTAATTGAAAAATCTTAAATTTTTTTTGGACTACATTTAAACGCGTTTATTTTACTCATGCTATTAATTCTTATCAAAATAAATTATTTCATCACTAAGAACAGTTAATGTAGATAATATTTGGTCTTTGAATGATTCAAATTGGACGTTTGGTTCTGAAGTTATAGCGAAATCACCGGCCCTGCAGCTGGTGAATTAGCTCATATACCAAGAATACTCATGATCCCTACTGATTTGCCTATACCCTTCTAAAGGCTCCAATTTCCAGTAAAAATTTCTTTCGCACTCACGATAAACAAACCCCAGGGCCAAACATTCAAATTAGTAGGAATTGATTTACAAAAAGAATGTTTTACGCATGGGTAACTTTACGTTGCCCTATCACGGGTCGGGGCTCCCGAGCATCAGTATATTTTGTTACCAGAAAATAATATAACGTCAAATGTTGTGTATAGAGAAGCTCTACAATAATAGCATAAGTTTTCTATCCTAAAACAACGGGTTGCACTCCGGGACTTAACAACTAACATCCACAGAAAAAAAATCTGTACAGCCTGTGGATAGTGACTGCTTCGTCGATGTTAGTGTCGGTGTCTGTGAATTGACATGGGAATCATTTTGTTTGCTGACCGTGTCTTTTCTGGGTAGGCTTTTTGCAGCGGTAACCGACATTCACGCGGGCGGAGCCGCGGGCGACCGCTAGTTTGTTGTAAAAAAAATTGAAACTTTTCAATTAGGTACTTAAGTTAATTGAATTTATCATAAAATAACATTCATCGTAAAATCCAAACCAACAATGTTCGAATCAGTCATCAAAACCTGCGCAACATGCAAAAATAAATAGCCTTTTCATATTTTCAGTAACATTTTCCGATATTTCCGCGCGTGTAACTCGCACCTGCGCCCCGCGTGTGACTAAATGTTCCAGTCAAGTGTCAACGTGGATGAGCACATTACTTATATACCAGAAAATTCATTTTCTGGAATAAAAATGTTTTTTTCTACCCCTGAAAATACTTCGGTGAATCTGTCACCCGTATATTGACAATACCCCCAAAGCCTTATCATTCCAGTACTTTTGAAAGTGGTATGTAGGAGAAGAAACCATTTTTGTCTTTAATGATGCCTTCCTAGTTTATTACTAGGAAAAAAACGAATATCATTAATTGTTCGAGATCGGCAGTGGAATAAACGTGGTGGGGCAAAAACATGAAGGGAGTTTTGTCCGTTAGCACTTACCAATTGTCCGCCAATAGATGGTTTCCAGGTTGCAGGTGATCACCTTCAGGCACAGTCACAATCACAGGAGTCTTTTATGAGATTTCATAGGATAACACTCGCTAAATGAGGCTGGGTAGATCTGTTCATTGGCAAGGGAACAACGTCTCGGGTGCAACTATTTTACGCGGTTCTCAAATTAACATAAAAAAGGTAAATATGCATAATGATGTGCATAGGAGCGCGCACCGCAAAGATTTGGATGGCAACACAGGTACAGATCAAAATAATAGTAGTAAACATTTATCTTTAAAGCTAATTTGTATTATGATTTAGTTTATCCCTGATGAAGTTTCTCATCCTACCTAAACTCACTCTTGTACAAGAGGACCAGTTATTCTGGTGTAACTTGCTGCACACTCTCAAATGAGATGCGCCTTTTCATTGTGACTTGTAGCTAAGCTTCTAGCTCATAATTAAATCACATTTTAATAGTAAAGCTTTTACTAATAATATAAAAAAATTAAAGCTAATTCCTTACTCCACCGTAAGTGAAGTCGTTTTTCTTTCAATAACGTTAACGAATTTACATAAGTTTAAACCATGTTGACTTACTATTACTTAGTTTAGTATACCATTGGGTGGTACCAAGGCCTGTCTTGACAGGCCTTTATGACGTTATGTCACTAGTAAGGACAGTTGTCTTAAATGAAGGCTCCGAAAACATCGTGACGTGTTGTGGCGTACCATGACGCGTGCCCTCAATCCAAATTGTTTACTAGTAACACTCTAGGTCTGGTGTTGCTTAACATTCCATGACGCTTTCGTTGTTTCGTCGTTGTTTCTAGAAAGTAATCTATTTGAAAAGAAATGGGAACGAAACGTTTAAGTACTGTTATACAAGTTTTATAATACTACACTCGGGAGGTTAAGAAATTTGTTTTGAGATAGTGAACATGGAGTAATGGAAATAAATAGGTAAATTCAAAATCACTATCCATAAATGCAAAAGTGTGTCTGTCTAACGTCTTTACGCTTATTCTGCTGACCAGATTTAGATCAAATTAGCCTATCTCTAGTACCTTAGAGCCATACGGTCTCTACTTTACTCTATATACTAGAGATAGGCATAGGTTTTGTTTGATGAAAGCCTGCGCCCTATCCCGGGACTTAAACTATATTTCAGATAGAATTATTGTAAGCAGGTAGTTCTAGTTTTTTAAATTTGTTACACACGCATATTTATCAGCTGTTGAACCAAGCCGTCAGTTCATGTTGGCAGTGAGTCAGCAGCCGGTTCCGCCGGGACACCCCGCATGAAATTATGTTGCTCTTTTTGTACTTACCACACACACTATGATTATGTACGGTCTGCAGAATAGTCAAAGTAGTTAAAGTCAGGAGATATTGTAACATTAACAAAAGTTACTGACGGCTGAGGACATGTGCAAAACACTAGTGCCACTCAGCCAGCGGTGGGACAACCACAGAAACTATGTTTCTCTTTTTGTGTTACCTTTTTACTGTCTATTTCTCTATTGAAGTAGTAAGCTTTTAAATTGTAACGGCATTATAAAGTTAAAAACAATTGCTGGTCATGCGAATTTTCAATTTTCAACCTCAAATGTGCGATACTTTTTTTCTGTCGGTACTCTCTCCGAATGCAACGTGCGCAAAGTCACGTAGGCCACAGGGCACACTAGACCACATTTAGGTTCAAACGGACCAAATAACGAATTTCTAAAAGGAAATAGTCTAGGTATACGAAATTCTTCAGTCACCTGCAGACAGCAGACCAAAGAGCCATCGGCAGACTAGTCTGTATGAACTGTCTGAACCGGTTTCTGTATACATATATAAATTTACAAATGCGAAAACCTGGTCAAATCTAAAAATACCCTCATCTAAAAAGGTCGCGTTGATTTATTCATGATTTTATTCATCCACGAATCCACCACTTACATATAAATAAGCCATAGTCTTTCCTTTTTGTAAAAACTTTGTATTTCAGGCATTTAACCAGAGTAACCTTACCGTTGTTATAATATAATTTACTTCAAGGCTAAACAACATTGCTTTGATAGGGAATTAGGTCAAGACCCTTTTGTGGTGTCCTTAGGACGCCAAGTGTCGCTCCGTGACGCAAGAGCCCAATTTCCTAACGCACGAATTGGAAACTTTTCCGTTCGTAATTGCGCGTTTTCCACTTGCAATACAACCACTCGTAGATTTGTTCAATTAAACTTTTATAAACTTCTCTTGGTATTTTGATACGTTGAAAGCCTCTATCATGCATGCATTCGCGTATTACCGCGTCCACATGCGATCCATTGAAGACCGGAGATTTACTCTCATGAGCTACCAGCAACGATGTTTGCAAAGTAGTAAGAACTTAAAAACCAGCAACCCCTTACAAGAAAAAGCCCTAAACCCTTTTACATAATACCCCATTTTAATCTCCCAAAATGATTCTGAACGCTTCTCTTCGATAATCATATAAGGTTGCCCACGTTTGCATATAAAACACGTTAGATCTCGAATGGAACTTTCTGTGATTGTTCAGCCCACGAAAAATGTAAGTATGTTTGATAATCCTCACATAACCACTACCTAACCGTCACTTAATGAAATCGTAGGGGATTATAGTGCATAAATAATTGGAAAATCAGTGTAAAGATAAGCCGGAAAATTACATGTTTGCGTCACAGGATTATCAGATTGTGTTGCTGATTTGAATCATTTTTTTGTGGACACGAGAATTTCTTTGAAACTGAACTTTACATAAATATTACGAAGTTAGAAACCTCCCACATGAATTGGTTGGTAGCTCATCTCATTATGACTATGTCTGTGTAGTTCTAGCTCAGTATAACTTGTAAGTCGAGGGAGACATGATACATGCTTAAAAAAAGCTTTTTAAAGGTATACGATTATCTCAACCTTAGCTATAGCATTAGGAGATATTTCGCCTGAATAGTTCGCGATCGAAGCAATCGTTAAAGTAAAAAAAAAGTATTAGTAGCAACAATACAGACAGTCCTTCTTGAACTATTATGAGGCAGGAAACCTCTTCGTGCAGGTTGAAAGAACAAATGACCTAGTTAACGAAAGTAATGTAGATACCTGTGTGGACGACGCTATGTTGTAACGAACATTTCACCTTTGTACCTAAGTCAAGTAATTAAGTTTTTTTAAGATGACGTTGTACGTTGTACATATAAGTCAAGTAAGTTATTTTTTTAAAAGCGTCTTATCTACTTATAGTGATATATTTTCATCACAAATCATGGATCAATAGAAGATAAACAGCGTATTTTAACGCGTGACGTCTCAACGTAATTAAGCGATGAATATTCAAACTCAATAATACAGCAAAGACACAATCTTTATACCTACCTATGCTGGCAGGTGTGTCATAAAAGGAATAGTGCATTGAACTGCAGTATCCCCCTCTTGCAAGAAATTCTTAACAAACAGGACTAAAACCTGTCGCCCCTTCGAAACAATCTTGCAAGAAATTCTTAAACAAACAGGAGGACTAAAACCTAAAACCTGTCGCCCCTTCGAACTGAAATATACTTAGATTTTCATCCTGTCAAATGGGCATTATTTTTTCATGGTAATATAATATGTAACCAGTTTACTAGCCAGTATGAGCACAGCATTTCTTTTTTGTTTTTTTTTATCGCATATTTAGTGGCCAGTAATTAGCATTTCTTTTTTATTTAGTGGCCAGTAATACTGGCCACGAAGTAATTTTTTTGTTTTAGCACTTTTGTTACCCTAAAGATCTCTCAAGATTGCACAACATTTTTAATGGGAACTATGCGGTATCATCCATGACTTCTCAGAAGCTATTTTTATTATTCGTTCCATATACCCCTCAAGCTAAGGAAGGAATGGACCTCACTCACTCGCGGAATGTTTGCGGTATATTTGTATTTGTGACATTCACTTATCCAGGCTTACGTAAATCTATTTTATTTACAAACGAGGTTTTTGTTAGGTACTTACGTAAATTGTGTATTCCACGAATGCTTTTCCTTTGACTTTTATGCTGTACGCACATACATACCTGTAAAGGAGAATGTAAGGATAAAACGATAAAAGGTATAGTAGAATTTATTTACTATCGTGCCTTCAAAGACTGCATTAAACAATAAAAGACAACAATGATTCCATACGCCGCCCTTACAGCTAGTTCTCAATTGAAACATGTCTAGGTTTCCCGCCTATCTAAAAGGAAAATCTTGGCATTTTGGAACTAAATAAGGAATTAACATCAAGTTTCCAATACAAATACTAACTAAAGGCCTGTTTCATAATGATCGTCAAGTACTTACTATCGAAAAATTCAAATAAAAAACGTCCTCGTCATATTGTTTGAACTATCTGCCAGAAAACGCTAACTAGAACTTATTGAGACATTGTGAAACATGCCCTTTGTCTGTTTTATTAGATAGGTACCTGGAACTTTAATCCGATCGATAGACAGCATGCTAACAAGCTTTACTAAAATAATGATTTATGGGAAATGCTCGTTACTAATAATAATGAATGCCTGATAAAACGTTCGTGTCAATCACAGCTAATAACCATACAGATAAAACTTAGTAATAAAAATTAGCATATTAGCACTTGCCATAAAACTATTTCATACAAATAATGTTAGCTTTGTTAGACCCTCTAGAGCTCTAGAGACGATACATAGTGGACATAGTGGACTGAAATTATCTGGGAAACACAATATATAGGTAATAACGTCTGATCCAAAGGTAGAGATAGGGACTCGGATATCGAGCTAAAAAGGTACCCCATTACAACAATAGCGATTCCCGATTGCAGCGAAATTGCATCATTAAAACGAGAAAATAACGCTCGGTTTTACGACGGAGCGGGCGCGGGGGGAAACTTCCAGTTTATATTGTAAAGGACGGCGCGACCACGCCACTCGTTCGCTAACATTCATACAAAGAGCTCTAGGATTGTCTTTTTCGAATTTCAAAATCGACCATTGATGACACTCCTTTTTAAAAAAAGTAATCTGTCATCTTTTAGGCCAGTAGCTATCTAATCGACCTTCTTCTTGAAAATCCTTCTGATTTAAAAAGCAAAACTTTCCCGCGCTTTTCGTTATTTGAACCGCGTTCCGTTTGACACAAGGGTACATTTTTGTGATAAAGATAACGGGATGAACTGTTCGCTATCGCTTTCCTAGTGCAGTGCAGTGCCCCCAACACGTTCCATTTCGATAAAGTGGAGTCAGGAAGGCTGTGACCATGTCTTTACTATGGATGAGCGCTTTTAATCTAGGTCTAACTGTTGGAGCGACCTATGCTGTGGTTAAAGGGTGAGTTTTTCTTATTATATTTTTATGATAATTGACCTTTGACATCCTTAATTACTGTATGTGTCAGATGACTATAAATGTTCGCGGTATATAAATGACTAGCGATCGCCCGTGACCGCGTCCGCGCGTTATGTTTTATAAGCATCAAGCCTTCCCCGATTAATAAACTACCAAAACATTTTTTTTTTTTCAAATCGGCTCAGCAGTTCCTGAGATTAGCGCGTACAAACAAACACACTCTTCAGCTTTATATACATATAAGATTAGTATAGATTGCAACTACAAAATTTATGTGCAGTTACGAACATTTTTTTTTGCGATGCGCGTAATGGAAATGTATACCTTAATAACTGGATATAACCCCAACCATCATTACTCATCAGTAAAATATTACGAACGATTAATATCCTAACTAATATTGAGAATTATGTTTGAAACTTATTAGTTCCATTTGTGATGGCTTTTAAAAACCCTGACACTAAAACGTGGGTCCACACCCTCTGGATGTATTCGACCCCGAGCATAGTGAGTGGCTAGTCTGAAACTTCTGAAAGTTGGTTTCAAAGCACAGACCTTGACATGCATCGCATCGCATATTAGCATCCAATGCACCACCCTCTGGGAACTTTTAAAAGGGCTGTTTGAGTTTAACAAGATGTAAATGGGCTTTGAGGCGGTTGTTTTTGTTTTAGTTTTTTTTTTTACTTTCTAGCCAATTTTTACACAAATGCGTATGCATGATTTACTATTTTCAATTATACCAAGGATCTGTGTTCTTTAATTTAATTAACTATTACCTGTTAAATCGAATATGGTGGTTATAGTACTTTAAAAAATCGCGTTAATAAACGTGTACCTGTTCTTATATCTAGTCATCATATTTTCCTTTACGATTTTTTTTCCTCGTATCATATCTAACATTAACATTTACCTCCTCTGGCTTTGAGTTCTGTAAAAAAGCGTTGCGTGCTATTTTCGTTTTGTTTGTTTGTTGATTAAACTATTAACAATAGTACGAACGAAGCTTTAAAAAAATTAAGCATTGCCAAAACAGTAAGCTGACGGAACGTTTGGTGTAATGTTCGTGGTAGTGGTTAGCTATCCTGACTACTATGCCAGCGGTCGCGGGTTCGAACCCCGCAAGGAGCAAATGTTAATGTGATGACCACAAACATTTTTACCTAAGTCATGCAGTTTATACGTATACGTTTATATGTATTTAAGTTTTTATGGGAGACGCCTGTCATAATGTTGTCTGGCGCATATTATTATTGTTGTTTTGTGTTTCGAATAAGCCTTCTTCTTCTTCTTTTCGTGTCGACTCTGGCGTTATATTTTTGAGGACCACTAACTCGGTGACTGACAGAGCGTTATCAGTAGCGTTGTAGGCCTACTCAGTCTCAGGTACTCTACGGCGAAAAATATTTTTCGAATAATCCTGATTGTGAAATTGAGTAGAACTCTTCATGAACAATGAAAGTTTATTTTGTTTGTTGAATGTACCCAGCTAACGTTTGGTGAAGGCTGTAAAATGTATTTTATCAATTAACGCTCGTGTTTTCTGATGTAAAGTATGCATGCCTGTTCCAACTCCCTCTGGGCCGCAATATTTTGGCATTTACTCTGTTAGTGTGTAGTACTTATTATATATAACTAAAACGCTTGTGTGAATAAATGTGTATATTACATCCATCTGGTTGAATCAGCCAGTTAATTGGATGTCTAGGCAATTCATTAAACAAACTTTTAGCAAAGTTTTTTTTACTGTACGGTACAGTTTGCTATTAAACCTTTGTCGTTGTGATAAACTCACTTTAAAACCTCGGACATTTTCCCGACATATTTCCCGAGGGATCTTAAAGCTAAGCGAACGCTTTCAGGCTTTTATGTCTAGACGTACTAATGGCACTCAATACCCTATCAGAACAATCTCGGAAACAATAGGTAATTTTATCTATCACACATCCACAAAATTTACTAATATGAAACGTAAGAGACGAAATCAGCATTTCAATATGTTTACTGTTTCCCATTTCGATTGCTCAAACCCATATTTAATGTCGCTGAAACAACTTTTAAGGGCAGGAATACTCATGCGGGCAAAATAGGCAAAATATCATGCACAAGTTTTCCGCTATTCTGTATCGGCCGACACAAAAGCATAAATGCGTTTATTTGTGCTAACGATTGGCAGCTAATAAATACTGCTTCGAGTAAATGAGAAGCATTCTCAACCGCGCTGTTGGTTTCTAAGGGTATGTGCACATTTTGGTGTTTGATACGATCCGTAATTATTTTAATATATGATATGATGCTATTATTATTTTAATATTTGTATTTATATTTATGTTTGTGGGTAAATTATGTATGTATGTATATGTCAGATAAATTGTGCTGTAATAATGTCCAGAAATCGATTGTAACATGCTTGTGGATTCTAGGCATGCAATTATAAAAGTTATATTCAATGATATTGATTTCACATTACTATCTGATTAAAGACAGTCACATAAGTGTACAAGAACTCTTACACCTGGACGGCAGATAGGTTCCGTTTTATAACAATACACTCTATTGACTACAACGCAACGTTCAGGCGGGAAATGCCTACATTTCCTATTTGTTTGTACCTCTACAAAAAATACGCGGTTTTCTTTGCCGTACTATTGACGTCATAGATTCAGTAGCTCTTTGAATTGTTGATGCAGGAAGTTTCCAATATGGCGTTGTTAAACATAAACTAGTTTTATAAAAATAAATAATTGCTCAAATTCTTGCAAATATTGAAACACCTCTTTCGATCCGGTTAAATACCAGGTAGTATCATATTATCTGTGATACCATGCTAGGTATTATTAAATGCTCAATAATATTAATCATGTGAACTTGTATTAAAGTTCGATCCTTTTTTTAATTAGGTATAATTCGTTTTCAATGTTTAATGTTCTTATTTTTGTATTTTATCTTTTCAATTTATACCTATGGCAGCTAAAGTGCAGAAATGACGCCAGTGATCTTTACAGCTAGTCTACCCCAAAGCAGCTATAAATAATTAATTAGCATATTAATTGATTAATAGCCCGTGAACTTGACTCGCTCAGTCATAACCTCCGCGAAATATTAAATTAAGGCGGTCTCGGGCAATGTCAAGAGCACTTGCCTCCAGTTGACACCGATGAAATATTTCGTCACACACCAGTTCTGAGTGGCCTATTGGGCTCTTTGGCGAAGGGCGGTGGTATTGGCCTTGTTGGACCAATGTTTTATTATTTGGCAGCGCTTCTAGAGTTTGGACGAATATTTGTGGCCATTATTTATCCTATTATAAGTTTACGATAAAAGTAAATCAACCTCCGCGAACTGCTTTTATTTTCTGTCGCTCTTTTTGTCCCGAATACCTAATACACTTAAGTATGTGTCTTCTCGTGAGTTGCCAGTATTTAAATCGATTGTTTGTTTATTTTTTAAATAGACAAAATTCCTAGTAATGCCAATGCCTTTATCAATAATACAATTTTATTATTACGTTTATAAATAGTATATTCCAATAATAAATCACTTATCAAATTCTGATTTATTAGCAATGTATATTTTCACTCGAACCGATATGTATGTACACTAGGCTTATCATTGGCTAATTTTAGAAATGAGTATAAAAATAACTTTTAATCTAAGTTGAAAGAATCGTTAAACTTTGTATTGATGAATTTCATTGCTAGTCTGCTTGATTTAATAATGAAATTTTACATGTTTGTTTTTAGTAACATATCTGAACACATCACCAGGGCTTTAATTCTCATGCATTTCGTATCGTGAAAAATTCTCGGAACGACTTTTCTTAGTCAAAGAAAATATTCAGTCTTACTACAAATCATCCGTTAAAATTGGTTTTAAGTCATGTTTAGTTAAAAACTGTTTTAAATTTAAAAAGGGTTTAAAACAGTGTTTAACATTTTGTACCACAAATAGGTTTTTGGGTAGTGTTTAGCTAAACACCAGTTTTAGATACAAACATTCATTCATTCACTCTCAGTTCATTCATTACATTTCCTAGTACGCAGGTTGCATTCAACACACTGCAGAGTAAATGAACAAAAGCTTCTTGAAATGATGGCTGAATAGTATCAAAACCCAAATCTTTAAAAAAAAAGTTGTAATGACAGCAGAATAAGAAGAATCTGATTTGTTTTGACTTTTTTACAGGAGTTTGTAAAGAAAGAGCGCGTTTTCAATTCATTTGTAAAAAGTCGTATTTTGTTGTGTATTGACTGATTTGTTTTCAACATGAATCAAAAAAAGAAAGATCGCTAGGATAATTGGACAAAAAACGAAAAGGTAAATCAAATGGATAACTACCACATAGTCGCCGTATGTGGGGTTTGGAAACGTGATAGCATTGTAATTGTTTATTTTATTTCAGGATATCCTTATACAGCTTATAGAAAGTTCGAAAGACGTGGTAAAACACAGAAACACGGATACCAACACAAACCGTCATATAGTTGCTGAGTGGAATTTGATTTTACAAAAGTATGTCTAAAATAGTGAACTTGTTTTGTTGGTTTGTTGATTAATAAATTAATTGTGTGACCAATAAATTAATTGTTGTGAAATCAATCATCCATAATATTTTCTATAGGAAAGCACGAATTTGATTTACCGCGAAACGAAAGTCAAGTTGTCAAATGTCAATCTGTAAATTTTTTGAGGTTAAACACTAGATAAAATAGGGGGGAGGGTGTTTAACTAAAACACTGTATAAAAGAGTGTTTTAGCGCCAAAAACTGATTTGTGGTAAGGATTTTCTTAAAATCGTGTTAAACAGTGCCTAAAACTTTGTTTAAGTGATTTGTGGTAAGGCTGATTGTTTCTTAATTTCTCAGGATCACGATTTCTATGCCATTCCGTTTCTTTCGTGCGGTAGATTTTTTTACGTGTGCATATAATATTGATTTTTTTTTTTGTAAAACAATCGAATCACCACCATGAAAAAAGTTCGATTGACGCGAGAATTGAGGACCTGGTGACAAAGTGGCTTCCGTTACCGTACCCTGCAATTTTTATACTGAAAAAAAATTTTGGTACACATACATTAGTAAACAAAAAGCTTTAATAACAATACAATATCACAACTTCAATCGGTATACGAACATTAATTATCCATTCATCTTCTACATATGTATATTTATAAAAGAAATTCGTGTTAGTGACAATATTTAAAACTCATGAACGGCTGAACTGATTTGGCTGAAAATTGGTGGGGAGGTAACTTTAAACCTTTCAGGACATAGGATACTTTTTATCCCGTTAGACGGGGCCGGGGCTGGGTGGGACGGGCTCGGGCCGAAACGGTGGGGAGGTAGCTTAGAACTAGGAGAAGGACATAGGATACTTTTTATCTCGTTCGACAGGGCCGGGGCTGGGGCGAGTCGAGGCCGGGGCGAAACAATGTTCGCTAGGACCACTTAACCTTTAGAATTACGGGGCTGGACGGGACAGGGTCCGGGCGGGACGGGGCTGGGGATTACCTACAACCTACACCTAAATCTGTATTGGGCATGAATATTCTTTGTCGAAAAAGTAATTAAATATTCGTTATTTCACATACCAACTAATGTTTCCAATTCCATTGATCGCTAAAAGGTTTTATATTATCCATCGGCCTAAAAATTTGGCTCCTAATAATTACTTTTTAACACATTACATACAGAAAACTTTTCCTAATGAAGTTTTAATGAGTCATGCCTGAAAATTTTTTTCAGGGGCCGCAAAAGGTATTAGGTATTCCCAAATTTCCCAAAGTTGGAACTGGTATTGGTAACATCTGTGCCGTGGATGGTCAAAATCATAGTAATTTTTTACTTAGCTAAGGAATATTTGAAGAGATTTATCGGGTTCACAAATTGAAGGAATGAGTAGCTTTCGGTCTTATACAATCAAAACTATTGTCCAGTATTTTAATTTTGTTTTAAACTAAAAAGTTTGCAGTTTTATAAGAGACACAAAGCTGAAATTGAACATAGAGCTTGAAGGCCACTAACAAAGTAAAGGATTTAATTTTAGATCAGACAAAGTTGTTGTCGTAAAAGTTTAATCGTCTCAGAACTTCTAAGGAATCCGTTCTCACGATATTAAATAAAGGATTGAATGACAGTAAATACCAACTTCCCACTCCTGTCTTCCAATTTGTGTGTTTTACCTTCTTACCACCAATATTAACTTTATTTGTTTATTTATACTTTATTGCACTACCAAAATTTGTACAAAAGGTGGACTTAACGCCACATGGGATTCTCTTCCAGTAATACCTATATATGCATAAAGAATTGAAGATAAAATAGTAACTACCTACTTATAGTTAACTAGCGGCCCGCCAGCGACTTCGTACGCGCGCAATTTTTTTTTTTTATTGAATTTAAATCAGGCAGCGGATTACAAAATGCAATACAGACCCATATAGTTAGCAATAGTTAAACTATTTCTATAGCCTTCCCCGATAAATTAGCTATCTAACAATGTATGTAACATATTTTATAACCGGACCAATAGTTCCTGTGATTAACGCGTTCAAACAAACAAATAAAAACATCCAGTTTTTAAATATATACGTAGGAATACGTACCTACAGAAAAATGTTATATTTTATGTACACACAACACGTAGCCCGGTCTTGAATCTAGTCAAACTTACACAGGGATAATATCGTTCTATTTTACAACGAAATGGAAATACTTACTACTTACGCTTAACGTCAATCGTACATTACTTACGGGTGCGAATAAAAAGACCAAGCTATACTCCGTGCGCTTGCTCAGCATCATGCCACATACAGACTGTGCGAGAAGCAAATTCCCTCAAGTCTTCTCCCGCTACCTTAAGAGTTGAACTTGAGCTTTGTTTATGGTCATAGCGAATACTCTACTTTCTTGAATTCAAATCATGAATTAAAAGGGACAATTCTATATCGGATCTACGCCATCATCATCATCAACACCCAAAAGCCGTCCACTGCTAAACATAGACCCACGAAAAGTTTGCAGAAAAGTTCCAGATTGGACACCCTTCGACCACAGAACCAGCGTAGAATGTCCACCGACAATATGAACAAACGATCTGCAATCTACACTGGACACAGAACGCTTATACCTACCCTGTTTCAACACAAACAAATATTATTTAATGTTCTAAGGAATAAAATTTCTTCTTGAGCATTTTCTCGAGAGCCACATCAATAACAAACATGTGTCAAAACATTGTGTCTCAGACGTCATGTCAAATGATTGTCAAAAATTACATAAAAAATATTTTTATCCTTAGCACTAAAGAGTATTGATATCAAATTCGAAGCCAATTACCCCCAGAATAACTTTGTAACCCTTTTTACCCCCTCATGAAGTGAATTTCAATAAAATACAAAATAAGTCTTCCGTCAATTCTGTCAAAGAATGTGTATGCGAAATTTGAAGTAGATTGGACCAAGGGATCACGTCGTCCCATACAAACTTTGCACCCCTTTTTGACCCCCTTAGGGGTGGAATTTCTGAAAATCCTTTCTTATCGGATCCCTTCGCCAGACAAAGAACACACCCTCCCAGTTTTAGGTCACTCCGATCAGCGGTTTAGGCTGTGCGTTGATCCATCAGTCAGTCAGTCAGTCAGTCAGTCAGTCAATCAATAAGTCAGTAGTTCAGGACAAAGCATTTTATAAGTATAGATTAGCGTGAGTTATTTAACTAACATGTTTGAGAATGAGAACCATACACCTATTGTTGTTATAAATAAAGGAACAGTGATTTTGACCTAAGAGTTCAAAGGAAGATGGTTCGGTCCCTGATGTACCTATGCGCAAGATAAATGTATAGTTCATAATAAGTATAGATGGTAAAAATTAAAATATCATAATCCACCTCTAGTCGTCAGCGTCTTGCGAGTGCGTATATCATCCAAACTGTGTCCATAAACGTCTATACCACAATTACCTTATTGAAAAATTCTCTTAAATAAACCCGGTTTTACGATAACCCGTCGCGCCGAAACCTCAGTAATATTTCCCAGGAAAGGGTCTTCAATTCATTTTAGACGTGACGCCCCATTTTTTCAACGTCATTTCTTATGAGTTAAGATGGCGGGAAGCTTTTTACGTGCCTATCTTCGTTTCTACAATCGCTCTTACACAAATTTTATCTTCCGTGCTGCAATAGACATTTGAATAAAAAATCTATAATTAAAAGGCGAATAACTATAGTACCTACCTACTTATATAAGTTGCTTGCACTTTATAAAATGAGAGATTTCATCTATTTCCCATATTTTCATCCGCTAGGTTTTATATGGTTGCATTTACTTAACATCACAAGTTCGTATATACATATAAAAGTCGTGAGGACGAACGACTTACTCTATAAACGTATAATAACAGACGGATATTGCTTTGTGAAAATAATTCTATAAATAGTATCCCCTTTGCCCACCAGTGCCTAGTGTGGAGGCAAAAGTAAAACAATAGTGGAACTATGGAACTATCCGCCGATAACTAGGTCGTTCGTAGCAATGAGCGGAAAACGTCCCTTTATAATTCACATGAAAAGGATTGTGAGCTTTAATTTCTCTCACATGTAATCCTAGTAAAATGGTAATATGAAAAGTAGTAGAAGAGATTTCCTTATTTATGTGAAACACAATCTTTTGAACATATTAGGTTTCCGAGAAATAAATTAATTTAAATGATCAAACAAAATGAGTATTTTGTGGTTTTAAAACTAAGTTAATATTAATCTCAACAATAATTAAATCCAGTTCTTTTAGATTGTCCTTGGCTTGGTTATATCCGCCATTTACAAAGAGAACGGACTTCTTGGATGCGCCAACTAAATTGTATGCAACTAACAGTTTACAAAACTACAGATTGTATCAACTACTTAAAACTTGTCTTCTTTTTCTGCTTAAAACTTTCTTTGTAGCAAAAGTCACAAGCACATCAAGATATATTACTTTTTTTGAATATATTACCTTATTTATACTAATAATAAGAAAATCAATGGTTTAGCTTGACGTGCTATTGTCTATTCTTACATAAAACGAAAGGTTCTCTCTGATAAATAAATAAGTAACTGCAGAGATCGAAATCATTCACTTATTTCAGGCTCTATCACCTGCTTATATTTTTATTCCCAACGCTACTAACCTAACGACTTTTCAGAAGATGTCTACAGAATTGAGCTGAAAAACCTCAGTTATATTAACGATAGGGACGCACGGGGTATAAATCGTTGTTTACAACCCGCGTAGAGCCGGCAGTCCAAAGAGTAAAATAATACAGTCCCGCCGCGGTCGTCGCGCGCGGCGGGTCGTTGCGAATAACCCGGGTTCAAATTTCAAACCCGACATGGACGTTTCTACCCTTGAGCGTGAAAAAATATCAGTGTGAGGGTTAATAGCTAAAGAATGAAACCGGTTTACATACTAGAATTTATGTTATTCGATGAAAGTTACTTGGATAATTCACTTTTGTTGTTCTCAAGACTACATTTATTTTATTTCGCTCCAAAATATGAAAGCTACCATAGAAATATATCTGTGCTCGAAACTTTGACACTTATGAAACTCTGAAAAAGATTAATTAATTATTAACTGGAAATACTCTACATTTTTCTAAATCATTACTTTTCATTGTCTTTCACTTACGTATTTCATACCAATTGAATGAATTATCCTTATGTAGTGTAGTTAACTAACATAAATTAACTGTAGGTCTTAAAACTAGTATATTACTATAGAAACTTGTTATAGGAAGGAAACCTAATCGTATGGGTGATAAATGACTGCCTGTCCGCTAACTCGAACTTAATATAAGTTTGTAATGAAGTTTCCCGTGTGAGACCTAGCAACATAACACTAGTGTGAAGGTCTCACATACATAGATTGTTACAAACTAATCGGAAAAGGCGATCTCGCTAAGTTGCAACGAGCTAGTGCAGCAAAACTAATGAAAAAGCACTGCAATTATGTTTTGTGTGAATCTGTGGGTTAAACATGTATAAACATATATTGTTAAGCAACATATACAATTCATACTCAAATAGCACACGGTTTTCAAGGTCCATAATTACTAGTACAAGCATATAGTAAGTACCAACCCATGCATATGCACCTAGAACGTCTTCGTAGCATATGCATTGATTTCCTGCACTCCAAGATCATGTTTCCTCAAAAGCTTAATGGCAATACTATAGGTATACATTATTAATTGGCGAAATATAGACAGTAGCTTAATGCATCAAGAAATTCGTCATGTTTTAACAATGAATCCCAACGACATTATTCATTAAGAGCCATATGACAGTCTGGAGATTCTCAGATTTTACCGAATTTATCAATGTGTGTGTGCGATTTTATATGTCCGGGACACAAAAAAATGTTAACTGTAATTAAACAATTTTGATACTTTATCTCTATGTAGTAGGCTATGCGTATGATGAACACAGAAAATAATAGTCTTATAAAAGTCGATGTGATAAATTAATGTTATACCAGTTTTTTTGTATTTAAAATACCTATTACGAATACAGTGAATACAGTTCGGAATCAGGGCTCGCGTCAATTCCGTTCGCGAACATTTTCCTTTTGATAATTATATAACTAAATTCACAGATTTAAACACAAACGTACAGTTATAATAACGTAAAAACTTACAGCATAGAAAAAACGAAATGCATCCATAGGGTGAAGACACATAGAGGCGGGTAACACGCACTGTCCTGCAACGACTAACCAGTGTTGTGCCGTGTTGGCTATTTCATGGAATTGAAATGCTTTATAGAGACTTTTCCGACTCAAGTCTTGATTTGAATCTTGTTTTAAAACAATTCTAGTGTCAGTCGGTCCTTATTTGGATTGTTGTATTGTAACGAATTTCTTAAATATTTCGAGATTAAAAATAGATGACTTGGCACATCACTAGTCAGTCGGTACAGATTGGTACCGGTTATCTGCCTCTTTATGTCTTCACCCAAATCGTGACTTCTCAGAGTAGGTATTTTTTTACGAATGTAAACTCCACGAGAAACGGGGACTAAGGGTTATTGGTGGATGATGCCATTGGTTCTGCGCTTGATCTACCACGTGTCATACCAGCTGGATGCTATGAGGATTTATTTACACATAAATGCTTTTTAGTGTAACGCTGTTCTTTGATATGATTTGTATTTTGATATATGAAATATGTCACAAGTTATTATAGCTGACATTCAGAAAATGTAGTTAAGAAAATTTCGATCAAGATTTCAAGTATTTCATGTATAACAGATGATAAACAAGATAATTTTTATTTAACTATTTGGTTTACACCGGTATTATATCATTTTGTCCATATACATGTTTCAATAATGAAATATTATATGAATATGGACTTGAATAGAACCATGGAACTTCATGGCATTTGCGTACAATTTGAATACAGGTTCATATTAACTTCATACACATCACATGAAACGCTTCTATTTAAACAAGCGTTTTACTATACAAGTTTATAGTTAGGTTGTGGTTGTAGATTGTGATAGAAAGAAAAGTAATGTTAAATAAGCAAAATATTGCCCTATTTATTTAGGTTTAAACCATTGAAACACTGTTACTAGCATATGAAATTAATGCCATGAACAAGTCCCACACAGTATGGAATTGACGCCAATGGCCAATGGTATGTACGTACAAGTGCGTATCAAAGGTTGTGGAACTAAATAACGCCTATGTACGGTCTATATTAAGAAAAACTGACCTTTTACTTTTTGTCGTCCGTTTATTCTTATTTAAAATCCAAAGCACGAATGATGTAAGAAAATTTATAAACTTACTTGTTTACTACTCAAAGTCAAATACTTAAAACAAAAGCCTTTATTTGTCTTCAATTTTGTTGGGTTAATGGTCACTTCACCACCATACTATTTCAATAAAACCGACTTCAAAAACAAAACACATTAAAAAGTCTTAAATAAACTCTTGAAAGGACTCCATTTTAGGCAAACCATTTCTTTTTGGTGTCGGTGCCCAGATAGATGTCGCTTAAGATGGAACTTGAGAGAGCCCATGCGATGGCACTGACTTCAAAAAGAAATTGTTTGCCTAAATTGGAGTCCTTTGAAGAGTTTTAGACTTTTAAGTGAAAAAAAAAACTTCGACCACAGAAAACTTTGCTTCATATCCAGCCTCGGCGCGCCCCAGCCCTATTTTATAATAACTTAAGGGGTAAGAGGTAAATACCAATTCAACAAAGTAAATATCATGAAAATCGGTCTACCGTTGTTGAACTATAAAGTAGTGTTACTGATATTAGTTTATTTTATATAAATAAGGTTATAATTTGCAACCCCATACATATGCAACAGAATTGGTACTATTGCCTATTCTTGGCCTTATTAATTCAGTATTTGTCTAAAATTGACATTTAACTGTTTGGTGATAGAAACAGTTTGCTCATCATATACCACAATTTTATTTTGTAGACAATTTTTTATTATTATTAATTTTGTCGATAATTTTGGTCCTAGTATCTGCACATTTTGTTTGATCAAGTTTCGAAAATACAAATTGTATATGATAAAAGATCTTCGTTATAACTCATGAACCTCTTGAAATAGTCGCCGTACATATAAATCTTTCTTGTTTATAGTATTAATAAGGATTCCTTTCCATGCAAGTTTACATAACATTGATTAATCATTTAAATACAACTACTAATCGATACAAAAGAACGAATACTTTTTTTTTATAATTAGAGACGATCCAAATTTGCACTATGGCTTTAAGCCTGTTGCATAAAGCCTCAAAGCGAATTGGTCGCCGTATAAAAATTGTGCAAAGCGTGATATTTTCAAATTTGGAATTAGTATCATACACGTTATAAAAGAGTAGCAGCGAAGACAACGAGCGACACACCCTTCCCCTCCGAGCGCTCGGCGCTGTCTGTCAAATTTCGATCGAAGATGAATGTTCGTGACAGCTCCAAATCTCAAATTTATAGGTTACTTTAGTAAGATATTTTGAATATATTGCACAAGATAAAATCAAGAATTTAGATGCTAAGTCAAAGATAGTAACCTCTATAACATTGTTTTATCAAATAACACAAAATAAGTGCAATGTATCTCAGAGATAATCGCCTGTCTTTAGGTGCGTATTTTATGCCAAAACATGGTTTCAATTTTGTCTTCATTTGGAATAACCAGAGCGATAAATAAAAAAAACAGAGTCGACATCTTGTATACGAACGTAATTCCCTTCAAGTTTATGTTATTTCGATAGCTGATGTCAACAAGTGATCTAGAAGAGTGCGCCAGAAAAACCGTCAATTTGGCTTCTATGATTGCAAATTACAGACATTTTAAAGATTGAATCAAAAATTCAGAGTCGACATCTTATGGAGATAGTTCATTTCTACACAATTCATTCATAAAAAGTAGTCAGTTTAGTCATTTTTGGGGACAAATTTTCATTTGAACTTTGTTAGAAGGTAGGTGACAGCAGCCTTAATACAGTGGGTACTGATTCTACTGATGCGCTAAAAGTATTTTTCTCTTCTAAATAAATAAAACGAGTCAGACTTATAACATGATTTTGAAACATCAAACTAAACAGCTGTCAGTTGCTCGGAAAAATACATTAGCTATTCAGTGGAAAAATACAAAGGCGTGGTTCAGTGAAGTAAGCAAGTCCTCGGTTAATAAATTGTCTATGGATTCCTAAATTATATCTACAACCGACATCTGTTTATTGTAATTGTAATCTATCTCTTTTCATTTTTATAGAAGAGAAATAGACATTTACTTTAGTTTTATTCGGTGTATCACTAGAATCAGATTCACTGCATAACTTAAAAAGCGCTGAGCTAGCGGAAAGCGGCAAATTTATTAGAATCGCGACGAGGCATATATGCGCTTCTCAAAAGGATGACTGATTTATGACTTTGCTTTTGTAAAATAACCGTCTCAAGATTTTACTGTTTACTTTGTTGGTTTGCTTAAATTTCACAAATAAGTCAGAATGCCTTTATTTTGTACAGTACTACCGTAAAGTCTTTAGTGTACTTCATTTTCGTCGATTGTGTGGTTTCCCTCTTGCCTTCCACACTGCAGTTTAAAAATCGGGGGTTTTCCGCCTTGTAATGACCAGTCAAAACATCTAGAACGTATCTATCCTTCATAAAAGGAAGTGGATATTTTTTTAAGATTTTTACTTGGAACTGATAATATAATAATTTAAATGTGACTTCAAACGGCCTATAATTATGATATTTTTAATGTTACAATTACAAACAATTTGCATGCCATTGTTTTTGGTAAAATGTGAGGACTTATTTTTGTACCAGTACCTACCACCTATTGCAACATGTTTTGAGCAAATAAATATTTCATTTCATTTCATTTGGTTGGATTCGTCGCCATCTTCTGAATAGGACTTAGATGAGAAACGAAGCTGGCTGGGACCGCTGCTATAGTTGAAAATAAAAACAAATCCACACTTCTTTTCACAAAATATAATGCGGATATGGAAACTTACTTACTTTAACTTGTTGTAATTCCCCTAGCTTGTTGTAGTGTATAAAATATTCACAAGAACTTGTGCCAGATATCGAGGATACAAAAACGTCGAGACTTGTAGTAGACGTATTTATAAAAGCTTTCCAAAAGTTTTGTTGGTCGTGGAATAATTCATCCTAGTTAGAAATTGTGGGTTCGGTATAAGGATGATTGGCAGGCGTTTAGAAGTTTGGTCCAACTTCTAAAATGGAAACTATAAAGTCGTACTCTACTATTAATAGAAGTAGGTACATTATTAATTAGGTAGGTTACAGGAAAAAAAACAAGAATATTTTTGTTACATGCAGAAGTTATATGAAAACCGGTTAAGTGCGTGTCGGACCCGCGCACTGAGGGTTCCGTGCCACCCTTAACTGAATTCAGGGTCCACTTACTTTCACTTAACGAAAACATCACAATATATTGTGACAGCAAAAATAACTTTGTTTTTCATAGTGTTTGTATGAAAGACAAAGTTATATTTGCGGTTGATAAAAATGTGCAATATCTCAAAAACTACTGGTTCGATCTCCTTCAAACCAATTTTCGTTGCAAGTTTTTGTTAAGATCTACATCATATATTTTTTTCAAAATTTTCACTTTCTTAGTTCAAAAGTTAGATGGGGGGGACGCCCATTTTACCACTTTGGAAGCGTCTATATCTCAAACCTTACACTTTTAGAAAAAATGGTTTTAGAAACCTCAACATCATTTTTAAAGACCTATCCATAGACACCTCACACGCATAGGTTTGAGTAAAAAAAAATTTTTAGGTTTTAGTTTCATGTATGGGAGCCCCCCCTTAAATATTATTTTTTTCTTACTTTTTGTATCTGAATCGGTGAACAAGAATGAACAAGATACACCTACTTACCAAGTTTCAGCTATGTGATGCTTATAGTTTCAGAATAAAGTGGCTGTGACATACGGACGGACAGACAGACAGACAGACAGACTTGACGAAACTATAAGGGTTCCGTTTTTTGCCATTCGGCTACGGAACCCTAAAAATTATTTTCTTATTGTTGTTTGTCAAAATTTGATCATGTTTTTTTTGGTCTACATTAACTAGGCAATATTAATACTATTTTCATTCTGCCTTCATACTAATGAAAATTGTGGTTAACTGGCACTTTTGCGGCTTCACTGAAACCTTTCTGATAATTTAATTAGAGGCAAAATTTAATTACTGACTTTATTTTTTCAACTACATTTTAGTAGATAGTTACTTATGTATCTTGGAAATTCCTGAGTATATCAATTACCGTGTGTTTAATAGGGCTACTCAAAGATTGTACCCTTTTCATTGTCAACATTTGCAATAAATCCACGACATCCATTACACTTTTTTTTTTATTTTTTTTTTTATTTGAAATGGGTTCGCTCTTGTCTCCAGGCTAGACCAGTGGCATAGACAGAGACGACGATGGAGCAAGCTTACCCAGAAAAAGCCTGTTCACTCTAACTTTGAAAATTTTAGGGTTATAATCCATTGGAAACACTGATGCGGGTAGAGAGTTCCACATTTTTGCTGTGCGCATTATAAAAGTTGACGAAAAGCGCTTAGTTCTAATCAGTGGAATGTCAACTAGGTAAGGGTGGTATCCCGCAGTGCGTCTAGATGAGCGATGATAGAAGGGAGCTGGTGGAATGAGCTCATGAAGTTCCTTGGCACACTCCCCAAAATATAGCCTGTAGAAAACCGACAGGCAGGCAACTTTGCGGCGATGGGCCAAGCAATGGAGCTTAGCGCATAATTTATCGTCGCTGATTAGCCTCCTAGCTCTCTACTTAAGGACGTAATTCAGCACTGTCTGTTTGTGACTCTTATTCCTAAGTCTTAAAGATTAATTTCCAACTAGGAAGTGCGTGGGTAGCGAATGTGCCGGTATTTAACGATTAAATTACATTTGCTAGGCAAGAGCTATGTCAAGGACGATACAAATGTGCGATTCTATTTACTATTTGCTATGGAATGCATATAAGTGAGTGCTTTCAGAAAAGCAAACGTAAGTTACCTACACATCAACGTCAAGTCACAACGTTTTATGCTTGTAGTATGTGACTACGGAAGACACGGCCATAATCCACATACAAATACACCTACAATTCCTCAGGACAGGTTTACTGTTCATCATGGGACCGTCTTTTTAAAACGAAGTTCGGTTTTGCTAGCCACATCAGAACGCACCGCCAATAAACCAAATTTTGAATTCAGAAGTCACTATGCCCCTGAGCCATGCTCGGATACGGCACGAAACTTTCGCCAAACTACAAGCGATTTTCTGACGTGTTGAACATTACTTACTTACGCTACAATTAGTTTCTTTACTGGTAACATCCATCTTTTCTTTCAATAGGAGATCACCCCAATATTTTCCCGATCAAGTCCTCTTTTGTGTAGATATAGAATGGTTAGAAAAGACAAGACATAATGTAGGGTGAAACGCCACAAAGGTTTTCCGAATGAAAAATGAAAGGGATTTACGTGGAAAATCTGCAATCCTATATAAGGGTATTGTGTCCTTTCCTAACTTATCAAAAAAGGGACAGGCCTATTTAAAGTAAATCAAGCAGCAATAACAACAATACAAAATAACATAACCCTTTTTTAATGGGGTAACCAGAGCCTACAAAGGGTTATTTCAATTATTTTCGTACGATATTGTTGTGTAACCTTAATGACAACAATAAGACAATGACGAAATGCCAAGATCGAACCAATTAATTTTGAATGGCCTACTTAAAGCCCGCCGACCTATTTAAGGAGCTATAACGGTTGGCGTTAAATAGAAGAATAATTTTAATGGACGTTAAATGGTGGCAATCATAAAACAAGTTAATGATCTGATGAAATTCAGGGGAGTAATTATATCTCTCTTTTGTTTCACGAAAAACATAGTTTTCTCACTATAGGTAAACCGCGAAACTGAGACATCTCTGACGTCACTTTTGTTGTATTTTTCTCCCGAATAACGTACTCCATATTTTTATTATGAATTAAATGTTCTTCTTCAAGGTAAAAGAAAGATCGTTTAATTTACAGCAATGATAGGGAGTACATTCATTGGGAGGGAAATGGAAATAAAAGCGACAAAAGTGACGTCAGAAACGTCTCAGTTTTGCGGTCGACCTATAAATAAAAAGGTAGTGGTCGAAATTCAATCAAGTACTGACTTCATTTGGCGAATATTTCTAGGTTTAATATTTGGCTTTAGTTCACAATCGAACGACAAAATGATGAATTGGTCATGTGACAGTAAAAAAAAATATTTGATTTAATATTTTCGATAAAATATGATACGGAAGTTAACCCCAGGTTAGATGTTAATCATTTCTTACGCAAAAGTCGCATTACATTGATAGCGACGCAATCATACCGCATTCTTATCATTATCATATTTATATCGTTCGCTTTGTAAATAGCGATAAATAGATTTTATTATTAGCTCAATAATACGACTTGAGCGTATGTAATAAGGTTGACAATTGATAGCAAATGTATGATTTCAATGGTAGAACAGTTTCTAGGTTTGCAGTACACCGTCGCATCTGCGTTGTTAAAAACGTCTTGGCTGCGGACAGTGATATATTAATCTGGTACCTTTTAGAGTTTAGGGCTTTTATTCTTCAGGCTTGCTTGAGTGAATGTATTTTACATGCCAGTATTATTTCCTAAATTAAAGTACTTCCTTTGTTACATTTTATTTAGTCAAAGCTAACAATAGACTGCGTCCTGAAAAAAATTAGTAGTTTTGCTACTAAGTGAATTTTTATAATTAAACCGGCCTCTGAAAGTTAATTTAAATTTCATTGTCAGGGTATTCTTTAAATATGCTGAATTGTTAGATGCTTGAGCACACTTTTTTATTATAAAGTAAGAATTGGGATGCTTATTATCAATTAATTACAAATTATTTTGCTTTTCAGTGCCTTCTCAATTCTTTTGCAAATCAGAATCAGATCCATACTTCAATACCTTAACTATTATATGAGTACTTGTAAATTAATATCTTGACGCCTGATGACTGTTCTCTCATATATTATGCAAGACTCGTAATGCAATATTGTATTGATTTTCGCATTATACCGACATGCTGCCGATGATTTGTAATATTTATTAGATATAGTATATTAATATAAAAGGCAAGCGGAGACAGTCGCTGTATGACGATGTAATTAATTTATTTTTTTAATGATTACACAAATCAATTAGTTTTTCCACTAATACAGATATGTTTCCCAGCCGGCTTTCCCAATTCATTCACCATTACATGAAGGACGATAAATTAATTATTTGTAATGCGCTAATGAAATAGGAACACGAGCAGTGAAATTAAATAGAACTTTTTTCTAAACCATTTTCATTCGATTGTTTAGACAATGAAATAAACATGACAATTATTATGTCTAAATAACAGTGGAAAATGGTGGGAATCTATATCTAATACAAAATTAAAATTTACCAGTGCCCGGACTGATTATATTTGTATTAATAATATATTTGTAGTAGCAAAGTAGTCTTCCATGCCAAAACATTTATTACCAAAGATACATAAGTGCGTGAAAATAAGTGTAAAAGTGCTATCTTTAAACTTGTCATAATTTGTGTGATTATGCAAAATGGATTTATTAAAGTATGCACTATTTCCGATAAGTTTGACCATTGGACTCACCTACATGAACGTTAAAAAGTAAGTTTTCCCTGTTATGAACAGTTAAGTTATCTTAACTTAGAGTTTATTAAGAAAGAGAATAGAGTTAGGAGGAGTGTTCAAAGTAAGAGTGTTATTCTACCAAAGCAATTTCCAGCTTTTACTCGTATTTAGCTTTCCGCGTTGAAGCAAGACCAAGAATGTTTTAATCATGTCATTTCTTGGTATACGATGGCGATAGTAACAGTTTTATGACCCTTGCTACAAATACTGCACCTTTATGTCGTAGCTACGCTGGCTGTATTTACCTATTTTGTCTAAAACATTTTAATTGCAGTACATATGCAATGCTGCAGCCCTACTATTATAAGATAAACTAATAAATATACATAATATTAATATGTGTGTATCTTAAAATAGTAATGCTGTTAAAACATTTAACGAAGTGATTCTTGTAACGCAAAAAGTTTTTATCTTATCCATCTAAAATTCGGTAACAGGGTGCTTTTCTCTGTATCTCTGTCCCTTAGGTGTATTTAAAGAATCTCATTAGAAGTATGCGAAATCGATCAGTAGTTCTCGAAAATAGCGCCGGAGCCAGCGAGGTCTTTAGATTTTCAATAGATGTTTGTTGGTATAAAACAATTTTTCGTGAAAGGTATTGCTTTCCTGACAAATTGATCTCATTTATATTAATTTACTATGTAGGTATACTGAACTTGGTAAAGGAAAAGAGAAAACTAATAGAAACAATTGAGAGTAGAAGAGGGAGAATGCTGGGACACTTGATACGACACGACAGTTTCATCAGAACGATAATAGAGGAAAGAATAGAAGGAAAAAGGAAGAGAGGAAGACCAAGAATAAGCTATATGCATCAAATAAAGCAAAAGTTGAATGTTGCGTCGTATCAAGAGGTCAAGAGAATGGCGGAAGAGCGTAAGGAATGGAAAAAACTCCACCGACAAGAGCTTGGCTCTTAAATTAGATGATGATGATGTAGGTATACTACGTCTTTAGTCGAGACAGTTTAGCTTTCACAACAGGACTCCCTTCAAAATGAATAAATTTATAAAACACTTTTCACAAATAAAAAAGTGTTTCTTATTGCATTTCATGTTCATGTACCAAGATCCTGGTTAGTGATATGACCAAAAAGCACAGTCATAAAAAAGAACCTTTACGCAAAAGCTAGATGCTAGCTTAACTAGTTGCACGTTAAATAAGTCTCATCTCCCTAAAACCTGTTCTCTTTGTCCCACAGGAACTCTTACAGTCGAAGAGGTGTACAAGGACCGAGACCAGTTCGCGGGTCTGGTGCGCGAGGTGGCGGCGCCCGACGTAGGGCGGATGGGCATCGAGATCCTGTCGTTCACGATCAAGGACGTGTACGATGACGTGCAGTACCTGGCCAGCTTGGGGAAGGCGCAGACGGCGGTGGTCAAGCGGGACGCCGACGTGGGCGTCGCGCAGGCCAACAGGGACGCTGGGATTAGGGTACGTCACGTTTTTTGCCATTGTCTATGCCTCTATGGTGTTTACAACACGTCTTTAAGATGAGTGGCATTCTTGCTGCGCCACTCTGCTTGCGCTATATCAGATACCGAGTCTACCTTACCAAGATAAGTCATCGTTTGCCGAAAGCGACACGCTCTGTGTTGCAACATCACATCTTAAAGTAAACCTCTTTTCATCTGACGTAACGTCTTTTTCTCGTAACGTTGTCTACTTAAAAAATGAAGAATTTGAAGATATCTTAGTGTATTTAAGCACCACAGATTAGTAAGAGTATGTCTCGCTTTTTAGGTAACACTGCATGAATCAACTGGTTTTTTGGACATCGATATTTTGTGAAAAATGAATGCTGCGTCTAAAAATATTCCTTCATGTATCGGTTGTTAGTGTCTTCATCTAAACTAGGATAATAGGATATGAATGTTTTGTAAATTGATGCAGAGATCTCATAGAAATAAAATAGCTATTTTTTTTTCTCATCCTTATATTATTTACCCGTTTGGTTAGCTGATCACTAGTATATAGCAAAATACCTTATTGTTTTAGGAAGCGGAGTGCGAGAAGAGTGCGATGGACGTGAAGTACTCCATGGACACGAGGATCGAGGACAACACGAGGATGTTCAAGCTGCAGAAGGCGCAGTTCGACCAGGAAGTCAACACCGCGGTAAGCGCTCTTAGAGTCCTATAAGAAAATTAAAGCATTTAGAGAGAACAACATGAATAAGATCACAGCTGGAGTACGCAGTATCTATCTGGGACCCCTATTACACTAAATACACTGAACTAATTGAAAAAGTTCAACGGAAATTTCTAAGAACTCTACATTATAGATGCTACAAAATCCGCCTAAATTACACCAATCTACTTAAAATCTACAAGATTCCTACGCTTAAATCTAGGCGAATCCTTTTACAAGCCGTTTTACTTTTCAAGATATGCAATGGATACTTCGATTGCCTTGCTTTAACTAACCAGATTTGTTACATTGTCCCTAGAACTGTACATCGTCGGATATGCCGAATAAATAAACTGTTTTTTATTAAGTCTTGCAGAACTAATGCTGGCAAAAGATCGCCATTGCGCAGACTGGTAGATATTTATAATAATCATTTTGAAAATATAGATATATTTGCGGTTTCGGCACATAAGTTTAAGGAATTAGTTTATAGTAGTTTATAGACACACCAATTTTTGTCTCTTCTATAAGACAGTGCAATGTACTGTATGTATTGATTTATTGCCTAGTCTGATATTGTTTTTTTTATTTTTCTTATAACTTCTGTATATGTTGCAACACCTAGCGACTTTATGTGAATTCTGTTACCTAATCTGTGAATAACGTAGTGGGTTATACATTTAATAATTTACTTGTTGGCACTTTTTTTATAACATGTAATGTGTAACTGTTTGTTATTCCATAATAAATGAAAATAAAATAATAAAAATGAATGCGCTTGGAGCTTGTGCTTTTCCAGGGGATGGGTCGATAAATGCACTGCTTGATAATTGAAGACATATCAACACAATGAAACACATGTATGCCAAGGCAGCACTTATGCCTTGTGAAGAATGCTGTTTAAAGTACTTTAAAGTGCTGACCAGAATGAGAGGAATTTCTGATACTATTTTTGTATCTGTTTTTACCTGTAAATGAATTAATTAAGGCTATCGACTGTATCTTATCATTATAGGACATCATACAGCTGGTGTACTTACTCAAAATGTTAATCCGATAATACGTAACTATGTCACCTGCTAATAATGTTTGCAAAACAAGCCCACCTAAAGGTTTGACTGACAGAGGATTCTTAGCATTCGAAATCTTTTATATACCAACTTCTTTTATTTCCAGAAAGCCGAAGCCGCCCTAGCTTACGAGTTGCAGGCCGCTAAGATAAAACAGAAAATCCGAAACGAAGAAATACAAATCGAGGTTGTTGAACGACGCAAGCAGATTGAGGTAGGTTGGTAGGGTATTACATAACTCATATCGCAATAGTTAAAGAGAGGTTGTCTTCCTTGTCCAAGGATCCTCGCTTTTAATTCGCGAGAAAGAGCAAAACCCTTGAATCGTGAGATAAACATTCATCACCTTAGTTTTAATGCTCCTAATCCTAAGTAAGCATTGGATGCACTGGATTGCAATTTCATTGCTATTGCTTGCAAGTTACGTAATCGACCTGTAAATATAGATTAAACATCGTCTCGGTAATCCCAAAGGAATTGCTCACTAAATATTTTAGTACAGCGCTTGGGTTGGTATCTGATGTTTGTCTTCTCTTTCACGAAGATTGAAAAGATATCGGTTTACTCTTAGTTTTTGTCTGTAGAACAAAATATTATTGTTTTACAACTAAACGCTTTATGGTATCGTTTTTACCAATTCTGGTGTTGAAAATCATGAAAAAAAAATGTACAAAGCAGAAAAAAACCTTTTGTGAGTTATCGACGAGTCAGTGTTTACAAATGCAGTGATGCGTGTCATAGGTAGGCTATATTGATTAGAGAGGGTTATCGGTTTAATCATCAAGTTATTCTCCACCACACCACGCGATCGTAGAGTGTTTCTGTGATGATATTCGATCCCATTGATATCTTACAATACGTGTAACGTGTTATACATTGACGCCTCTGTCATAAAAATACAATTCTTATCTTTTCAAGGCATGTAAGGGTCCGAATCCGAATGTTGAATGGATTTTCGTAACTGAAAAATGCTTTAGAGAAAAAGCCCAGCGCGATTATTTCGATTAGACCACACCTACATTGTGTGCACCAATAAGTATACTATAAAATAGTAATTTAACGGCTTTTAAAGCTTTACTCCAATGCTGTATGTTGCTGATATCTTAAGTGATAACTTTCCAGGTGGAGCAACAAGAGATTATGCGTCGTGAGGAAGAGCTGATGGCCACGGTGCGCTTGCCGGCCGAAGCGGAGGCCTACCGTCTACAGGCCATTGCTGAGGGAAAACGGTAATAATAATAATAATATTCTCCTACCGATTTTCGGTAATGGCGGCCCGTCTCAACAGAGATAGGCCAGGCACGCAGGAGATATTATGGTGCCCTGATGTGTACGCGCAGTACACAAGTGCACTCTCTGTTCCTTCACTCTCATTAATTCGGTGAGACGGCAGTCTGATGACCGATGAGAGATCAAGCGCTTGACCAACGGCTTAACTTGCTTTCTGATGCACGGGGGGTGTCATCGCCACCAACTTCCAGACACCAAGCTACGAGTTTCAAAGAACTTTCGACAGGAAAACCCAGAAACTAATTTTAGCCCGACCCGCGATTCGAACCCGGGAACGGGTAGTTACCAGCGAACTTATTGCTACACCACCGATGCAAACGGTAATAAGACCTATCAATATCCCTACAATGTAATTTATTATAAGATGTTCCTCTCGTGTCAAAGTTTTCTTATCTACAGCTCAAATTCACATGTTCAACCTATTTCAAGACTCAATCGTAATGAAACTCTTAGTATATACTACCGAATATACCAAGCCTTACCAGCTAAGACTAAAATCATTACCACTTGGTAGAGCCTTTTGTTGGAGTGATTTATATTCACGTGTCTTCACTCGATTTTCTGTTCAAAGTGTTACGAAGTAATAAGTCCTGATCAATAACTGATCGATCATCCCCCAAAAGTGCAGTGCAAAGCAATCGCTTGTCAAATATTGTAAACGATATTTTTTATATTTTTTTAAATAATATCAGTGAATAAAATCAATGAACTATTTGATTTAAAAAGATCAGAGTGTTAAACGATGAACTACCTGTACCTATGTGAGTTGCGAGTTATGTAAAAGGAATGTCAGGAATGTTTACAATATTCGACTTGCAAAGCAAAACGGACTGTGCCGGTTTTTATAAATACCAATGTATTTCTATCTCCAGTACTCAAACCGTGGAAGGCGCGAAGGCCGACGCCGAACGCATCAAGGTCCTGGGTCTGGCCGAGGCCACGGCCATCGGAGACGTGGGCAAGGCTGACGCTGAACGAATGTTGGCTAAAGCCAAGGTCTACAAGCAGTATGGAGAAGCCGCTATTATGGCGCTGGTGCTGGAGGCCCTGCCTAAGGTAAGATTGCTTTTACTCGTAATAGTATGCACCTTCTTCTGTATCTTCTATTTTCTAGATACACAAAAGTCTTGTTAGTAAAGAAAGAAAGAAGAAAACACATTTATTCGACCGAGAAATAAATAAACATTTATAACATGCAGAGCTGGGTAGACTACTCGAGTCGAAAAGGCACCCGCTCAGCATAAGTCGTGGTAGCGGAACGCATACCACGACGCTGATTTTCAGCGGATGCCTTTGTGGGTAACACCACTTAAGTCGAGATTAGGTGGACCAGTTCTAATGTCTTTTTGTTGTTGGTTTCATCTTGGCCTAAATAACGGATTTACTATGAAACGGGTACGAAGCGGAACGGGAAACTATCAAACGTGAACGGGGCGGGACAGGACCGGGGAACCGAAGTTCGCTGGGATCTCTAGTACATACTGGATATCACGTCAGATGATATACCAGACAAAGTTCTTAGTCTACCTAGCCGAGGCCACAGCCATCGGAGACGTTGTCACGGCACTCACGGCACGCATGAGATATCTCTTTAGTCTTTTCCTTTTGCAACAGCTACACATTTTATGAAATACGCACATCATCTTACACAGTAAGACTTCTAATCAATCTAATCTTAGATTTAACTTGTCATACTTTCAATAATCGATCGATAGGCCACAAGCGGTCACGTAAACAAAAGAATGTTTATAAACATCCGTGAAGATTTTAAAAATGCTTCCTTTCTTTATTCCAGATCGCCGCAGAAGTATCAGCACCTCTCGCTCGCACAGACGAGATCGTGTTGGTTGGCGACTCGGGCGCGACGGGCGAAGTGGCGCGCCTGGCGGGGGGCATCCCGCCCGCGCTGAAGACTCTCACTGGGCTCGACCTCACGGCTGTACTGAAGCGGCTGCACCCCACTGGTGAGAAAGCTAAATAAGTATGTAGCGAACATTTACTAACTAAATAAGTACTACTGTCGATCTTCCACGTTTCAAGATCGTGCTGGAAACGGTGCTAAATAAGTGTTCGAGTAGCTGCGAAGAACTGATTCGGACAGAAAGAAGTGCAAAAGATCGCAGGATCACACTAAACTCCATTCATCTTTGCTAGTCCAACATTACAATCTTTTTGTTACTTTTTAAATAATATCAGCAAATTAAATCAATTTACTATTTAATTGATAAAGATCTCAGTGTTGAACGATGAATTGGCTGGGTATATTGTAAGTTTAGTGTTTATCTTGTTTGCGCGAGGGGTGCGGGCGGCGCGGCAACACCCGCTCGCGCCGCTCACTAACCGCGCTGTCGTCTCCCCCCGCGCCCCGCCGCCCCGCAGGCGAGGTCTCAATGAAGCGGTTTACCTATAAATTCAGCAGCAGACGTCATTTGGCTGATAACGACGGTAACCGCTTTTAGTGTGCTGGTGACAATGATGGTGACTTTTTAACAAATATTGTGTTTATCTCACATGGTTATTAGAAAGATACAATATTGCAATAGTATCTTTTTATAAATTAAGATAGAAGAATAAAATTAAAATATTTAAAAACATGATATACCAATAATTCCACATCGATTAGCACGCAACTTCCACCAGTTTCAAATATCATTCTCATAAATATTCTTCGTTCGAGATAAAGTACCTTACTACCAAAAGTAAGAGAGTTTGCATGAATTATATGTATCTTTTCAGAAGACACCCTGGCCGCGACCACAAGCAAGAAGAAAGAAGTAACGGCCTGCTAATCGCCCATCTCCCTCCCACTCGCAGAACGCTTGTGCCATACATATTATCTGTCTCGCTTCTCCACACTTTTTATTTTTTCTCAAGAAAACAAAGGTGGGAGAGGTTTCTTTCTAATACGTATTGTAAGATGAGATATTCAAATGCATTTTTTTGTGTCGATGTATTTTATTTTATAGTAGAAGTTTTGCATTGAATCTCCTGTTCAAATTTATGAAGAAATAGTAAATACCAAAACTAAAAAAAATACAAAAGCCGTTTTCTAGTATGATAAATTCAAGGTTTCGATTTTACGGTCGACGAAAGGCAATAAGGAGTACAATTATTTTGCAATATATGGAAAAGAAACGAGGTACCTTGAATGCTCATCAAATGATTTGTCTCTAAACTATTATTCATTCCTACTATCTTTATATTATTTCGATTTTATTATTCTTCTGCGTATAAGCTATTTATTTTATCTTTTATTATTGCAAGTATTTTCAGTTCCATTTAAGTATAGTTAAGAACAAACGCGTCGACTCAAATACTTACGTACAGTTTTGTAATTCATATTTCAGTACAAACTAGCCTAGTTTGTTGCATTTAATTTTAATTACAGTTAATTTCAAAGTCATTAATATATACAATTTTCAACGTGATAGTAAAGTAAATGTAATAAAACTTAGTATATTTAACGAGATAGATGCATAGATTTTGGAACATAAGTCTACATTAGAACAGAATAGTCATTTTCCATTCTTCGTTAAATTAGTAACTTGGAAGTCTGTATAAAACTCAATATTATTTTAGTTGTAATAACTATATCCATTTATTACATGAAATATGAAGTACCCGTAATTGCGACTATTATATGTGAAATATATATTATTTGTACAACTGTAGTGTGTATTGATATTTTTCAATAAATGTATTAAAAGTACAACTGTGCTAGCGTAAGTTAGATTTTTTACAACTGTTTAGACCTATCTAGACCTTTGAAGTGTTCTATGTCGAGGCACTGCCTTTTTGAAGTAGTTTGTTTGTAGATTAATTTTGTGTGATTGTACAATCCAGTCGGTAAATATTTAAAATAATGTATTTTTGAATAAAATTTAAAAATAACTCGTAATATCGCATTAAGGTATTTTCCTACTGCCGTGCCATACCCAGGAACGTGTAAGGCACGAAAAGCAACACGATACGCTCTACCTTGCCCACTGAACGACAGCGTTCTGTCTCATCGTTTATATGGAGGGAGAACGAGAGCGAGCGAGAACGTATGTTGCCGGTGCTGACGAAATGGTTTATAGGTAAACCGAGAAATTGAGACCTCGCCTGCACGGCAAAGAGGTGCGGGGGGAGGCAAGAGCGGGGTTAGTGAGCGGCGCGGGCGGGTATTTTCGCGCCGCCCGCATCCTTCGCGCGACCAGCTATCGCCTCCCCCAATGCCCCTGTACCCCGCAAGCGATGTCTCATTAAAGCGGTTTACCTATAATGGTCAAAGTGTCATAGAATATTTTTTTGCTAACACGTTCCTAGCACGGTCATAGTATGCTACAGTCTATTATACAGGGTGACTTTCGTAAACATTGGCAATATTTTAAACTAAGAACCTACTCATGATTCTAAGTCCCTTCCACATATTAAAATGAAAATCAATTCATACAAAGTATCATATGATGAAACTGAGAAAAATCTTATCAAACACTTTAGAAATGATCATTGCTTCAAATTAAGCTAATAAATTACAGTTTAAGACTTTGTTTAAGATTTTAAATATTTACTAATACTTATATGTAAACTTATCAAAAAATTACTAAGCCTAAACGGAAATCGGAGTGATTGATAACCATATGTGGAATGGACTATGAATCATGAGTAGGTTCTTAGTTTAAAATATTGCCAATGTTTTCAAAGTCACCCTGTATATTCTGTGCTATGGTGTAGTGGAAAACAACCTTTAGTGTCATTAACATATGCCGTCAAAAAAGACCGTTAGCACACCAACGCATTCGCACGCGGCATGCGAAATTCGCATTACTCGCTCTAACATACCTTGTTGTGATAGTTGCATCCTTGTCGGTATCGTTCAGCCGCATCGCTGCCGTATGCGAATGCGTTGGTTTACTAACGGCTTATATACAATCGCATGCATGTTTTGTGACTATGCCACATTACTATACATTTGACAATCGACTGCATATGCGAACAATACAGTTGTGTGTGATGCCATTTAAAAACCAAAGAATGAAATAACGAGAGCTAATACTTTCTCTATAAATATGAGGTTAAAAAACTAGTAAAGCAAAATATTTGTTGATTGTGATTGTACCGAGTGTGAAATGGAGTGTTTATCGTAATGGGTTTTGCCAAAAAATATAATAGTGTTTTCGATGATGGTATACCAAAATAAAATTTCTTAAGTTAGACATTAATTCTGAATAATTTAATGATAATGATAATTTACAATTTGTATCACCTGACATTTCGTTAAATATCCAATACTTTATGGTTGTTTTTATCGTTATTTTGTATGTGTGCATAATAAAAATAAATGTTTATTTTTAATAACACTGTATTTTATTTTTTTAATCAGTCAGGGATCAAACGACTCTCGAGAGTCGCATAACAATGGAATTTCTATTGTGTCTCGTTCACACATACTTGACGAGTTAAATTCGATTTAAAATAATACATTTCTTACATGTAACATTACTTCTAGTTGATTGAATTCTATTTTACTAATATATAGTTTTCCTAATCATAAACCTTGTCAGACGCCATTAAATCCATTACTCTGGTGATTTGGATTGTATAATTCCCCTCTAATGTTTGTCTTCATCAACTGAAAAAGAAAACGGCATTTGTCATAAATTCAACATTTTGTTGTTCAGAACTTTAAATATCCTAGAAATAAGGTTCTTAATCGAACGTACCGTCTGTATATACGTATTACCCGCACCGCTACCCGGGTATATTATTATAAGGCTGCCTGTCCACCGGAGCGGAGAAACGGAGAAATATTAACCGATAGAATGTAGATCGCGGAGATTTTGAGCAATCCCCGCGGCCCGCTCCGCTCTGGTGGACAGGCAGCCTAAGAATGGACCTGTCAAACATGTCACATTCCTCCCCCGCTTTCCCGCTCACCCTCCCGCGTTATTCCGTTTCGTGTCAATACAGTAAATTTTTACACCTCTCTCACCGCGCAGTGACAGTGACTGGTGCATTCTTAGTAACGCCAACGGTCGAAATATGCTTGCGGGGGAAACATTTTTCTACCCGTAAACCTTTATGGAATAAGACAAATTTGGTCTCATTCGTTTTCATACATACTAAACCACGCTTGTACGTCTTCGATTTTTTGTATTAGAGGCTTGATTAGTTAAAAATGGACGAAATTCCAAAGAGATTTTTTAGTCAAAAAAGTTAATGTTTAGGTTCTTATATTTTCTGAAACATACAATATTTAAAAAAAATAAAAACGTGCGAGCATAGTTTTTCAAAATATCTCTAACATGTAAAAAATGTCTAAATCAGACAACGTTTGAGGGGTGGAAAACATTTTCTCTTTTTGTATGGAAGCTTGCGCGCACACGATTCTCTTAATGTTTGCGACTGTATATTACTAAGTTATAGAGAGGTGTAAGTGAGCGGCATCATACCTCAACTTTTTGTTCGTAGCTCAGTTCCGTTTTGGAGAGGACATAGGAGAGCTTGGCCCACACTGCCTCTGAGGTCATGTCGAAGGCGGGCACGACGCCGCATTCGATTAAAAGCTGAAAAATATATATTTACTTGCTCGGTATATGAGTATTACTAACTGTGCATTTATGGCAGATATCAAATATGAAAATGGTACACTATGCATACTAACTTTAAAATTTTATAGTTTTGGAGTTAGGATCTTGTACCGTAGCATAGACTTGTACGTAGCGTACTGCTGCCAAAAACCTTCATACATGGAAATCAGACATGCTCTTAAGAGATAAAGTAGGTATTCTCGGTATGTACTGTAAGCACCTTAATAAATGATAATAAGTGCATCAGTCGTCCAAAGTAAACTCACTTATGTATGAAACGGCTGTGAGTGACTTCCTAAATTGGTGTTATCCTAAAGACTACTTCAAAAATAATATGAATCAAAACCTAATTAATTAATTTTATTTGTAATACTATTATTGCTAGCCTTACCAATCCAGTTTCATACAGAGGCTTCCCCAACACAGTCCCATTGATGCACTGCGTGACGTTTACTACCAACACTTTGTTTTTTACTGCCCGCTCTATTTCTTTGTATATCTCTTTCCGCTTGATTGGTATGTTTCCGTTTCCATATGTTTCTAGGACTAGACCTGAAAACAACAATATAAAAAATATGATAAGATAAGATAAGATATATTTATGTCAAAAAAGTTACGCGTATACCAACATACGCAATTTTTTTTTAGTCTCCACTATTTTATTTTATTGAGAATGGGTTCATTGTTGACTCCAGACCAACCCAAGTGCGGCTAAGACGGAGTCGAAGATGGAACGAGCTCGCCCAGTAGAAGCGTGTTCACTCTCACATCGAATAGTTTCGTGCAGTTTCGGTTTGTAGTCACGTCACGTAAACACTGACAGTTCCACTCCTTTGTCGTTCGCATTACATAATTTGATGAGAAGTGCTTAGTTCTTATCGGCGATACAACGACTATAGGTAAACCGCTTCATTGAGACTTCGCCTGCGGGGCAGAGGGGCGCAGGGTTAGGCGATAGCGGGTCGCGCGAGGGGTGCGGGCGGTGCGGACACACCCGCCCGCACCGCTCACTAACCATGCTGTCGTCTCCCTCCGCACCCCTTTGCCTTGCAGGCGAGGTCTCAATTTGGCGGTCTACCTATAGGTAAGGATGATATTCCGCGGTGCGCCTCCATATTATGTTGTATCTACATTAAAACCAATACATCTCTCCAACTAACCTTCCATTCCTTGTGCCGCGGTCCTGATAATCTCAGCAGTGATTGTAGGCGCCACCTTCAGAACATATACTTTTCTTGACAGCTTGTCATGTATTCTGCATTCATCGGGTACGGAACCGGGTGGATGGATCAGCATTTTGGGGTCCACTTCCAGGGTCGTCTTGGCTTCCAGTAAAGGTGGGTAGTTGGGCGTGTCGAACGCGTATATCCGTGTGTTGGACACTTTCTTTACCCTGTGATTGATGCAGAAGTGTTAGAGCAACTGTGATGAAAAAATATTTAATTTTAACTTGAGTTAATATTGGGTACTATACTAGTGTTTATAAAATACCGGATAATTCGTGGCGTAGTGTTTGTAACTTATTATGTACTATGGTAAAAAATATTTCGCGAAGTTATCAACAGATTATTAAAGTTCCTGGGTACGGGATCCGTTTTTTTTTTTAGAAAAGTATGACCCTCTGTGCTGTACTCTACAATAATAGTGTTTAAATGTTGTAATACTCTTAGACCTTTTAACCTTTAAGGTCTGCCTACTACACTGTAGCATAGAGGTACATTGACCGTGACAGGATCATGTCAAGCAAAAAATAATAATTTTGTTTTGAAAACTATGACACTGTTCCCTCCCACTAGACCGATCCGTCACCGACCCACACTGTCGCTTATCATGCTGGGAGCGTGTCAGCACAGGCAAAATACGCTCACGCTCTTGCTCCATAATTAAATGGTGAGACAGAACGCTTTTGATCCGTTCACTGGGCAAAGTAGAGTGTGTCATGTTGATTTTCGTGTCTGATACGCTACTCGCACGGTCATGGCAAAGAATATATATACTAACGTCATGGTATGGTACGGTGTAGTGGGCCCAGACCTTTATCCGACTGTAACATCTTTTAAAGTATTGCCACTAACCTAGTTCCTCTAAACAGCTTGGCGCCAAAGAAGACGGTGACCTCTGGTATGTGCTGCGTCGCCGCAATGAGAAGTGCGCACAAGAAGTTGTTGTTCCCATCGCTGCGGGGCTGGAAGATCGGCACCTGTACACCAAATAAGTACGGGATCTTTAACTAGCGCATAAAGGAATTAGGTAGGCAAGCTTTTTTTGCTCCATCTGTCTAACTGTTGGGCATAGGTCTCCCTGAAACTCTTCCAGTTGTGTTTGAGGAAACTAGTCTTCAAAATTGACGTTGTTTCAGAGGTCTCATTTTATATAGAGAGTTAGTGGATAGCTTATCTAGACGGTTAGTGGGTGAGGAGCTTATAGAACTAAGTCCTTTATATTTGTATGAGAGTTAAACTTCTACGAATAAGGTAGGTATACATAATACTTAAGAGTAGATATACGTAACGTGTACGTGATACGATTACTGGAGCAATCAATCTGGAGCAAGTATGTGAAACTGAGAGTTATTTGTGTATGGTTGTATATTATGATAAGTGTTTTCGGCCAATCTTTAGATAAGGAAAATATCATTTTGTCATTTGTTTTTATCTAACCATTTTATGTTTAGTCGAGATTTCCTTTTTTTCATGGAAAATAGATAATCCAAATTGTGATTATAGCCATCTATCATAATATCTAAATTAAAGTAGAGTACTACATAGATAAAAACGCGATTGAATACTTATTATTTATATTTCCAAGAAAAAAAAAATTAAGTGTGTAAAATTGCCAGTCATGTTACATCATTATTTTGCTAGTTATTTTGCGATATGGATGCAGAAGACTGCAATCAACGCGATATCTCATTGACCTAAATATGTCGTAAACACTCTCTGTTAGTACAAATTAATTCACCAATGTATAATTATCTAGCAAGTCTAAAAGAACTTGCCCAATTGGGAAGTATCCCTAGAACTACCTCGTGACTGAACCTACACATAAACTTCGTATATGGGCAACGTTAAACTGTTGGTCCCGCCCGGCTGATATTGTTTGATAGTTTATAGTAAAACCCAGTCACAAACCCTACGACTTTCAACTTCTAACAGCTAGGTTGGCTAGCCTTGCAAATACCCCACCATCAAATGGAGGTGCACGCACTGAGCTCGCGTGTTCGCGAGTATGATCTGATCATACATCCCCAAATTAATGTTGAAGCCTTTGCTTAGAGAATGTTTGTCAGGCTTATAATAAATGAATCCATATTTTCTTTAGTCACGGTGTCACGCGTGAACGGCCGGACCGATTTCGCAAATTCTTTCATATCAGAAGAAGGATCTTATGAAAGAAAAATATAAGAAAATTGCGCTGAAAAGTATAAAAATTAAGAGTATCTTCTTTCTAACCGGGGCCGGGACAAAACGGGGCTGGAGGCGAAACAAAGTTCGCTGGGTCCGCTAGTATTTTATATTTTTAGTTTACCTGAGCGCCAGTAAGCACCACGGTCTTCCCGACGGTCTCCATCATGAAGGATAAGATGGAAGCGCCGTAAGCCGTTGTGTCCGTGCCGTGCAGAACCACGAATCCGTCGTAGTCGTGGTAGTATTTCTAGAATACATCGCCTTACGTTACAAATCATTTATCATGCAAACACCTTCATTTCTTAGGTACGTACTCAAATTCATCAAAAATGTGAAATGAATTGGGTTCATCATTGCATTGGGCCTATAAGATTATTGTGGATTCACAAAGACAATCTTTGTTCTACAAAAAAATACGCCGGTACGAGTACCATTTGATTATAGAATCGAAAACAATGATGAATAGTTCAGTAAATATTGAACACTTTATAGTTAAAGTACTTAAGAACTTACTTTTATATCACGCGCCATTTTGATCCAGTCGTCCAAAGTGAAATCCGAAGAGTCTTTGAGTTCTTCATATTCGAGAATTTTGTACAGAACTTTGAGTTCAGTGTCTTTTCCATCTAAAAAAGCAATTTTGTAAGTTTTACTTGGTTATAAAAATTGTATAGTCGAGGTAGACAAGCAACTCTAAGAAAGTCTAAACATGTCGCTTTTTTTCTTTTAACCTAACATAACATAATTATAATAAGAGTTTCCATGTAACTAATTAAAAATAATTATTCCTGCTTAAGTTGCCTGAAAGTAAAGACTGCTTAAGTTGTACATTTTATGTAAACTTTGTTACTGAATACTGACTAAAATAATGTGCATTATAGAGGTATAATCTTATCTTACGTAATTAACTATCATCATGGCCATATCATAAGCATGGTCAGTCTCTATCTGGCACCCAAAAAAATTAATTCAAAACACTGGTGCTGCATTGCTTTAAAGTCAAAAATAGTTTGGGTCCGATACATACTTGGTAATGCGAGGTAATCTTTCTTCTCAGTTCCCTTGAGATTTTCGCTCCAATATTCGTTGTCGTGTAGCTGGGGTAGCCTCCTTATTACTTGCTCGATGTTTTTTTGAGGCACCAGCACTGTTAATAGAAGAAGAGCATAATATATGACATCTACAAAACAAAAACTCTTCTGGACTTAAATTGGAATAAGAGAAGGCAAACTATCATACATTTCATAAAAACTTCTGGACCGAAATTGAAAAAAGTTGAAGCTAATCGGAAAATATCAGTAAATCTCTTGCCCCTTTGCTAGTAAAATTCCTTAATAACTTTGTAACTTTCTACTAAAACACATAATTTTGGGATTGCCCACGGAAATTTATCATAAGCGGCAACACCGACAACCGTTAAAAAAATACATGCTTAAAACACCCACCTCCTTTTTCGTTTTTCAGCATACCAAAAGTGCCTCCCGTGTAGATAGCTAGCACTCTTTTAGTTTCTGCCATGTTTTCTATAAAACCTTGTTTTATTCAGCAAAACTAGTGAGTTGGTGCGGAGGAGATCTATTAGTAACTAATAAACGATCAACATGGCTTGTTTATAAATGAGATATAGTGATGTAACCGTTCGTAATTCTGTTATCAATTCCGTGTTTGTGTACGATGTCGTGTGGTGCGCAAAAGTGTAAGTGCAAAAGTGAGGAAGATTTTAAAATTATGAACAGTCGTGCGAAATATGCTTGGCCATCTTTGTGTCAAAACATTTACTGTAAGTACAGCCAGCCAGCACATCAGGTTACCCACTTTTGTTGCAAACTAGCCCTTATTAGGTACAACTTTATTGATGCCGCATTTTTTCTTGACGTGCTGACATCTGATTTTATAATTGAATTTTTTTAACCAGATTTACCATTTTGTATGTATGGTCTGATAGAGATCTTTCGTTTGTTTGGTAGAGTGGTTAAAAAAGGAAAGAGGTATTTTTGAAGACTTTACCTACAAAAAGTTAGCCACCTTGTAGCTCATATGTATTGATTAAACAAAGGGTACAAAGTCAAAGAAGATATAAAGAGCAAAAAAAAAGTATTTATTTCAGTTCATCACAAAATTACATGTTAGTAATTGGGATCTACCTAACAGGAGTATACGTCCTGTGTCAGGATCAGGAGATCCCGCTATTTTATAGCTTAAGTTTTGTGAAAAGACATAAAAATCTTATAACTAAACATGAAAAATATTCAAACTAAAATAAAACATAAAGGTGTTCGTATGCTGTGTGTGTGTGAGAGAGAGAGAACAAAATTCAATATTATCGAAAGAGAAATTACTTAAAAAATAATGACACAGGACGCGAATCTACAAGAGATACAAGATATTTAGATAATGTGATTAAGGAAATCCATCTGCACTACTAACTTTCTTCCACTTACCCTGGACAAGGTACCCACACAAGAAAAGGCAACAATATGTTCTACATATGACAATTGAATTGGAAATTGGAGGAAGAAACGCTCTACCTGACATACCATGATATTAATATTTATCTTCTCGACTTAAAATTAATTAAATTGTGCTTTCGTTATGTATTGTTTGTAAGTATTACTTTCTTATATGAATTATAATCTTATTATTGTGTAACTAAATATTTGCATGCTATATAATATATAGTTTGAAAAAGACGAACGTAACTGTGCCTTGAATTCCATCTAAAATGTAACCTTTTTCTTACGCAAATAATAAACATTTCATTTCATTTCATTTCTAGTGGGCAAGATGTCATAGTTTTCAATACAAAAATGTTTTTTTTGTCTGACACGTTCCAAGCACGGTCGCGATATGCTACGGTACGGTGTAGTGGATAAAAGTCTTATGTGGGACAACCCTGACCACAAAGTTTTAAAGCATAGGATAAACTTAGTTTACCTCCGGTCAGTGGTGAAATACGAGTATAACTCAGACGCAGGACCATGTCGGAACAACTGCGCCATAAATAGATATGCAGGAAATGTACTGCTTCCCACCCTTCTCTTTATTTCCTACAATGCATGCAAGTAGCTTATTCAAGGTTTCTCACTTCTTCCTATTATCCTGGCTATAATAAAGCTGACATACTTGTCACGCACGACACTTATGGATCCCGAGATTCTGTAAGTTTTGTTGTCATCAATATCATCTTGTCCTTGAACTTTGTACTGATACATGAGCATTTTAAAGATAAATATCTTTAAAATGCTCCGGCATATTACACCGAGTTAAGTTAAATATTATGGCCATAATTGAGACAACACTTGGTTTAACCGCGATTTATGGCAATAATTTGTAAATTTCTCACAGATAAGTAAATATGTCTAAATTTCTATCAAGGAAACAACTAGCTCCGGTGTCGGCAGCATTTACAACATATCCCAGAAATATTACATCATTGGTGCAACCTCGCAACACTGCCGCGTGCATACACAAGCTCCTCTTCCAAATTCTGATCTCATTACTGCTCATGGGCCGGGATGGATATACATAAAATTTCGGCCCGTGAGCCGAGATGAGTCACTTCAAGTAACCATTACGTGACGTGTAATTGAACGTTGCTGAGCAAATGCAGTGAAATAGTAAATTATATCCCTTTTTGTAGCTCTAGTACACCTCTTCATAATTTACCAGATATTTGTCTTTGTCATAATTATTGACGGAGGTGTGGCCGAAGCATATAAACGATAAGACGTTAAACATTATCTTAATAGTTTCAAAAATACATGATTTTTTGTATGGATGGAAGATATCGAAGATATCATAACCTTGGGAAGTTTACAACATTCGAGTACGTCGAGCACGTCACACGGAACTATACGAGAACCACAGATAATATAATACTGCGAGAACCTAGTGTCGTGTGACTTATTATCTAGTCATCTAGATTCTAGTGAGATCATCATCAAAGGGCGCGCGGTCGAACCGACATCGACAGCACGGTAGCTCGATTAGAATAGTAGATTGTTATTCAACCCCTTGAATGGGTCACTTTCTCCCCAGAAAGTGACCCATTTCACTCGAGATGTTTCTGGCGCTCGAACGAAGTGAGAACTCCAATAATTCGAGAGTGAAATGGGTGCTTTCACCCGAGCTATACATGCTATTTTTCATTTCGACTGTGAGGAAAAAAATTTACAATAGTGGTTGTAGATGTCATGGTGAGGTATTATGTAGTTCAGCGAGAAAGGAAAACTTGAGTTTTTGCACAAAATGGTAGTTGATTTACAGTACTTCAAACATCTAACATGATAAGAAAGAGTAACGGCACGAATATATAAAAAAGAGTACAAAAAGGCAGACGATTTAAAATTATTAAAATCCTTGTTAAAACAATCGATCAAATTTTTTCCACAGAGAATAATGGTCAAGTAGACAGAGAGAGAGTCCGAAAAAAAATTACACTGACAATCTAAAATAAATAATAAAAAAAAGTGTCATCTTGGTATTATGGCGGGAAGCTGAATATTTTAATCACAGATTAGTAACATGTCTATTTTAATTATAGATTGAATTAAAATTAGACAAATTATATGTTTTTTTATATCAACGATCATAATAAACATGTTATTCAATGTATAGCTAAGCAAAAATGATTATTATTTTAATAATATGATGTGACTCAATTATCTTTGACCCAAGCTTTGACAGCATGTTTTGACTCAAAGCCATGCCAATTAAAAGTAAATTACTTTCTACCCAAGGGATGGAAAAGCTATTTTCCACCCGGCTATCTACACAGGAAAGTGCTATTTTCCGAACAGGAGAGATGAAAAGAGCTTTGGCCTGGTAAGCCAGAGGTTGCGGGTTCGAGTCGAATCTTGTTAGTGTGTGTTGTGATTCTACTAGGTATGGTTTCTGACTTCCATAACACAAGTGCTGTAGTTACTTTCGTGGGATCAGTTAGAGGTTGTAATCGTTCATCAAAGGATCAGAGCTGGGAGCAGTGATGTGATGTTCAGTTGTCCAATATCTAAAATATTATAACTTGACAACATATCATTAGACATAATGTACAAATGCAAAGTTTATACAACGGTACTATTATAAATTTGCGTTGTTACTGATGTGCAGATTTAACTGAGGAATAGTAAAAAAAAAACAAGTAAATAGTATTATCTAATTTTATTAACTAAACAAACACACGATTAAACTTACAACCCAGCATTATTGTTACACCAAATTATACACCTTATTTCTAATTAAAAATAACTTATTAATTCTTAAATCTAATCACGAGCCTTTGGTTACTTAGCCATCAAGAATTCTTATGCATAAATTATAATCTACATAGCACTCTATCCTACGTACTACATAATACATAAATTACATAATTATATAGCTAACTATTCGATCTAACAAGTCCCAGATACGTTGTTGTTACAACAAAAAAAAACGGCTAGGTGCGAGTCGGACACGCGCATTGAGGGTTCGCTCCCTCGATTAACTAAATTAGTACCAGTTATAAAACAGTTATACTTATTATAACAATGACGTACTTAAATTCGAACTTAGCTAATCGTGACTGCCGTAGGTACAAATAAAATTTAAAAAACGACTTGTGCAAAATGTTTTTTATTACATACCAGAAAGTACTTACCTAATCAAGTTTTTAAAATTAACTCTAACTAATTAACTTTTCTAAGATCATGTAACATCTTACATGTTGCTCAACAGAAGTCCTAACACCGGTATCAACAGCAAACTACTCATTACGTGAACATTCGCTGAATCGGGCTTACCTTCAACTTCAGCTGGCAGGGGCGGGTCTACTTCATTCCCACCTTCACCACCACCTTCAGTCGTAGGTTCAATCTCTGGTTCAATCACATCTATCGGCAGCGGTGGATCTGCGTCATCCCCGTCAGTCAAGTAATACCTACCCCATACAGCGAACGTATACAATTCCGCATTTTGGTTGGTTAAAGTCAACGAGTAAACTGTTCTGCTTCCTTGTGTATCCTCGCTGTACGAATAATACTCTGACTCAAGAGGCATGATGGAGACGTCCAAAGATACTGGGAAGTATCCAGAATCTCTGGAAGATACGTTTTCGAGGACCACTGGGGTGGGAACCGAAGCAATGATGCTGAGCTCCTCGAATATGGCGGTGGTGTTCGGGTTGTAGATGGAAAATCTGAAATATAACGGTAATTTATGACAAATGTATTGAGAAATCAGCCTTCCGCCCTTTATCTATTTGCCAACGTTGAAAAAACTGGCAGTCGCATCACTAGGGCATACTCAGTAAATACAATTATACTTGTACCAACTGAATAAGAAACTGTTTTTAGGGTTCCGTAGCCGAATGGCAAAAAACGGAACCCTTATAGTTTCGTCAAGTCTGTCTGTCTGACTGTCTGTCTGTCTGTCTGTCCGTCCGTATGTCACAGCCACTTTATTCTGAAACTATTAGCATCACACCGTTAAAACTTGGTAGGTAAGTGTATCCTCTTTACCGCTTTCCGATTCAGGTACAAAAAATTTGAAAAAATGATATTATAGGGGGGCCCCATACATGAAACTAAAACCAAAAAAAAAAATTTTTACTCAAACCTATACGTGTGGGGTGTCTATGGATAGGTCTTTCAAAATGACATTAAGGTTCCTAAAACCATTTTTTCTAAAAGTCTAACGTTTGAGATATAGACGCTTCCAAAGTGGTAAAATGGGCGTCCCCCCCCATCTAACTTTTGAACTAAGGTAGTGAAAATTTTGAAAAAAATATGTAATGTAGATCTCAACATAAACCTTCAACGAAAATTGGTTTGAGCGAACTTGGACTAGCAGTTTTTGAGATATAGTACATTTTTATCAACCGCAAATATAACTTTGTCTTTCATACAAACACTATGAAAAACATAGTTATATTTGCGGTCAACAAAATATTGTGGTATTTTGGCTAAGTGGAAGTAAGAATCCCTAATTCAGTTAAAGTTGGCACGGAACCCTCAGTGCGCGAGTCCGACTCGCACTTGGCCGGTTATTTTTAAATAGTGAACGGTCTTGTAGTTACATCTACTTGGTATCGATGAAATTTGTGTAAAATTAATACTCCTTTTCCTCTCATGACTGACCGTTTAGCACAGGTGTCAATGGTGTCCCCTGTGCAAGCCACGACAGAGCAGATCCTGGACCCGCCTGTGGCCATGCCGCTGAAACTGCGAACGCCGGCAAACGCTGCCGCTCTGTACTTGTAAGGCTGCAAAAGAAGATAAACATTTGAGTCCAACAATGAAAACAAAAAATACAAATTATACGTAGTACTTTGTTTCAAAATAAGGTAAGCTTATCCTATGTCACAGTGTACATGTAGGTTGTATGGAGACTTATACATTAATGGCGAAGACATAATGCATTCGCCCCGCTACTGCCAGCTGGCATCTCAATCCGGAGCTAACTATAGCCAAGCTGTAAGTAAGTAACAATAAAGTGCTTACATGTTTTATCAATGTATCCTCGAAGAATTTTGTTTCTTGTGCATTCCAGCTGTATTATCAAGAGCATCTTCTATCTACGAATGTGAAACTTACCTTAACTCCATAAGCTGGTTTGTTCTCCGTCATATTGATTCTGAAGTTGCAGGTCACCTCTCTGTCTTCTAAAGTAAACTCTTGAAATCCTGGCACCAGCAGTCTAGAGACATGCCATGGGAATGACGGGTCGCTTATGAGGACCAGGCTGTCATGGTCTTTGGGAGGGTCGTATATAGGTCCTGGGATTTGACCAGTTACCTGTAAGTAAAGGACATAAAAAATAATCAATCAAAATGTATTTGGTAGGTAGGTAAAGCTGTATTTTTTTGTTATATTTTCAAATCCTTGTATGTAATGCAGTTTATTAGTAAAGCTAGAATCATCAGCTACCTATAGTAATGCCAATTTATATTTTTGTATACATTTTATGATATTAACCTGTCCGGGAACCTTGGGAACTCTAGCAACGAGAAGCCTGGTAGTCGGCAAACCAGGCATGATGCTGGCCAAAGCGCCCGCCTTTCCGGAGTAAATGCCAGAACCTGATAAAGAAACAAACCATGTTAATTTCGTTTTCATTTGAATTTCTCTGATATTTTATAAATAACAAACAAGAAAAATAATAATAATAAATTGTCTTGAATTGTCATTTTGTATTCGTAGAAAAATAGTAGTAGAACTTACCGCCACTTCCAACTTCGACGCGGTTCGCCCCCGAAGCGAGGAAGTTGATATCCATTGCGAAAGCGTACGCCTGCTGGATTTGTACAGCTGGAAATATGTAATGAACATTTATAAAGTAATATAAACGCCACAAATCGCAGAAAATCATGTACGCCATTAAAACATTATTAAGAAAGTTATGAATACCTTCATATTATTAATTGCACTTATAAAAAGTCTCAAGCGTGTCAGACAAGTTAAAGTATATGTATAGTGACAAAACACAATAAAACATAAAATGAAAAATTATAAATACCGTTCAAATAAGGCATCTCCGAGAACCACATGGTAGTAAAAATGACGTCAGTGATGTTCATCTTCTCGACGACCTGCAGTGCTGGAACTTGGAACATCAGGTCGAAGCATATGTAGTGGCCGAACGTCACGCCGAAATCTGTCTCGAAGACGCCTAAGTCTGGAGCGAGGGCGGGCGTCCGACTTCGCTCGCCAAATAAGTTGATCTTGCGGTATCTGCCGAAAGAAATACATCGCAAAATCGTAATGAAATTGTTATTGTCACATCAAAAATTGCCATTTTATAACGATTTTGTTTCAAAGGCCCTTGTCATAAAAAAGTCATAAAAGTCGTTTATTTTTGCATATAGACCCACTGGGGGCACTTATACACGTCCCAATATAGACCCTACCACAGCTTCGGGACAATTGTGGGCTAGTGCTGAGAAGAAGCTGCGCAAGAAACTCAGTCACTATTGTCAATGCCTCTTTTAAAAAGTTTTACAATGTTTGTGGTTATCATGCAAGTCCATACATTATTATCTTTTAAATAATCATCTACTTTAAATACCCTTTCGTCATTAGGGTTTCTTTAATAACAATTTTAAATTTAGTAATCGGTAAGTCAACAATGTATTCTGGTAGTTTATTGAAAAATTTTATACATTTCCCCATGAAAGAATTACCAACCTTTCGAAGCCTGAATTGTGGAATAGCAAGCTTATCCTTATTCCTAGTATTATATTTGTGTATATCACTTTTTTTCGTAAATGAATCAAAATTTTTGCGTACATACATTCAATTTTCATAAATATACTGAGAGGCTACAGTTAATATTCTAATTTCTCGAAACACCTCTTTTAAGGAATCTTGAGGTTTTAGACTATAAATAGCACGCACGGCCCTTTTTTGTAATACAAAAATTGATTCTATATCAGCAGCTGAGCCCCACAATAAAATTCCGTAGGACATCAAGCTATGGAAATAACTAAAATAAACTAACCTAGCTGTTTCTACATCAGTTAAACGCCTAATCTTCCTTACAGCAAAAGCAGCCGAGCTTAGTTTCCTTGACAAGGTCTGTATATGAGGACCCCATTGTAGTTTGGAGTCTAAAGTGATACCCAAGAATGTTGTGGAGTCAATGGTATCAAGGGATTTATCTTTGATCTTAACCTGAGTTGGTGCCTGTCGGACGTTAGGCATCGTAAACTTAACGCATTTTGTTTTACTTCCATTGAGAAGTAGGTTATTAACAGTAAACCAATGTAGTACTTGTGAAAGAGTATTGTTTACATCGTCAAAATTACCTTTATTTCTTGGAATTTTAAATATCAACGAAGTATCATCTGCAAACAATACTATGTCACAAAGATTCCCTACAAAGTGCGGGAGGTCATTTATATATATTAAAAATAAGAGAGGTCCCAATATAGATCCCTGTGGCACACCCATTGTTAGAGGTGCCCCAGAAGACTCAGTTCCATTAACACATACTTTTTGCGTTCTACCTGATTAAGCTTAATGAGTTCAATGATGCCCCATAGTGACGTATTTTTTTCAATAATGTTTCATGATCTACACAATCAAATGCTTTGGATAGATCACAGAAGATACCCAAAGCATCATGCCTATTATCATACGCATCAAATACGGGTCAATTTCAACAAAGTCGATTTTTTTATCACTTCGGTGAACTTTTTTATTTTTAACATTTTTCGAATTCAAACTATGGTTTATGATACTTCTTGATGTTGTTTAGATCAATACGTAACGCCATCAAAATATCTTGATAAACTAAAAAGATACATTACTTCAAAGTTTTGATGCCACCGAAATGAAAAAACGATTCATCGAAATGAAATAACTCGCCCACCGAAATGACAACACTTATCCACCCACCGAAAACCTTTAACAAAATTACTTCTATACACTAAAACATGTGGTTCGGCGTGACGTGAGTTTTGATTTCACTCCATTCCCGTAGGTCGTAGCGTGATGTTTTACAGTATCCCGTATGTAGAAGTAAACCTTCTTTCAGGACTCATATATTATTATAACGGAAAAACAGCAATTCTCCCCGCGAAATTTAAGCGCCGTGCGTGTAATAAGCTAGACTACTGTGACTACAATTTTTCACTTTTTTATTTACTATTTATTATAAAATGTAACCTAATTTACAAATAAAGTAGGCCTTCGGCTATATAAACTCGCATCGCAAAATAAACAAGTAAAAAAAGTATTTGTATTAACAGTAGTCGAAAACTTTCACTAGATGACAATTTGGTAGATTTCCTAATGTACACAACTTGAAAAGGACATAACTTACATTTTTTTATATATTTTCTAATGACTGTCATTGTCTAGCATATCACCTATTTTAGGCTGGACCTCTATTTAAAGGACACCAAGTATAGCCAATAACCTTTTCCGATAAATGAGCTATCTAACCCTTTTTTTTAAATCGGAGCAGTAGTTCCTGAGATTTGCGCGTTTAAAAAGTTTTCGAACTAAGCGCTTCTCGTCAACTTTCATAATGCGCACAGCAAAAGAGTGGAACTCTCTACCCGAATATGTGTTTCCATCGGTCTACAACCCTGTTATTTTCAGAAAAAGAGTGAACAGGCTTCTTCTGGGTGAGCTCGCTTCATCGTCGTTCCTGTCTGTGCCTCGTCTGGTATAGTCTAGAGACAAAAGTAAACCCATATCACATTAAAAAAAACTTTTTAGCTTAACAACACTACTAGCGGTCCTCTTCGACATTTTCTGTGCGTTTTGCCTTTACTCCGTTCCCGTAGGTTCCAGCGTGATGTTGGCATGCCTTAAAGCAGTTGCAAAACCTGAATCTGGTGCTTGGCTGCATGCTTTGCCGTCTCCACAGTTGGGTATGCTTCTCGACAACAATTCCTTAAGAATTTCAGTAGCTTTAAGACTGGGCAGCAAAGTTTGTGAACCTCATCGCTGTATTTGTGGTGTGTTGGTAGATGAAAACGGATTGCCAAAGTTGTGCGGGGCGGTTCCCGAAGCACCATTTTAATATAGTTTATTTTTGTTTTTATAGTGTTTTGTCACCATACAAACTTAATTGCCCGGATTGCGTAAGACACGGGGTTCAATTCCTCGTCTGTCACAGGTTCACAGTTGCTTTTTACAAGTGCAATTTATACCATTCTATTAATGAATTTGTGCGTCGGGCCACGGTTTCCGTAAATATTCCTTGCGTCCTAGAGCCACCAGGCTTGTCCCGCATGGATGGTAAGAGATCAGATGACCTAACGTTGGTTCCATGGCGAGGAGGGCGTAGCCTCTTATGGGACGCAACATGCGTTAGACACATTTACTGAACCTGTTGAAGTTACAGTATGCCTGTTACTTCAGCAGGTTCAGCGGCGGAAAATGCTGCCAAGTTAAAACATACTAAGTATGCTGAGCTAAAGTCTGAGTATGATTTTGTTCCAATCGCTGTGGAGACGGCTGGGCCCTGGGGAGATGAGGCACGCGAGCTTTTCAAAGAGTTGGGACAACGACTGAGGGATAAGGGTAATGATCCCCACTCTGGCTGGTTCAACAGGTTTCCATTGTTATTCAACGAGGCAATGCTGCTAGCATAATGGGAACCTTTGGATCGGTCAGAGCGTAGAGTGGGAATCAATAGTAGTTATATGGAAATTTAAAGCGTCTTTTTTTCTGTGACATTTTGTAATAAAAGGACGACGTTTTCACTGAATGAATTTATCTTAATTTTAATTAATTATGTATGTTCTATGTGTTCATTGTAATTTTCATTTAATACCGTAACGCGTTCATGAAGAAAGGGGCAGTAAGTTTTGTTTTTATATGATACTAGCGGCCCGCCAGCGACTTCGTACGCGCGTAATAGTTTTACTCCGTTTGGTGCCCATACTCGTAGATAGATCGTAGCGAACATTTTTATAAGCCTATACGCATTAAACTACTTCTATAGCCTTCCCTCATATATAAGCTGTCTAGCATTGTAGCTAAAATATTTTATAACTGGACTAATAGTTCCTGTTATTAGCGCGTTCAAACAAACAAAGAAAAACATCCAGTTTTTAAATTTAAACGTAAAAAGGCGTAAAGATAAATGTTATATTTTAAAAACACACAACACGCAGTCCGGTTTTTAATCTGGTCAAACTTAAACGGGGATAATATCTTTTTATTTTACAACGAAATGGAAATACTTACTACGCCTATCGTCAATCGTATATTTCTTTCGAGAGCTAATGAAAAACCAGGATATACTCCGTGCGCTTACACGGCATCATGCCACCTCAGCATGCCACATACAAGGCTTTGGGGAGAAGCAAATTCCTTCAAGTCTTCTCCAGCTACCTTAACACTACAGTACACGCGCGGGGTGAATTTTCGCCCCAGACCAATATTTTCAATCATAACTTCTTAAGCAAATGAGTGTCGACTGTGCCGCTTCCTGTAATCCTAGTTAAGTAAACAACAATCAAGGTCAGTACGTCACCGGCACTCGACGCGAGCGCAAGTGGATAAAAACGGACTAGAAAGTGCATTGGGACGGAGTTTCACCCCACGCGAGTATCGGCGTGACAAAATATTGCGTCAGACTTTTTGAAATATCATGTAAGTATTGCTTATATTTTTATTTTCTTGAGAAATTTAACTGGTTTTGTAAAACAAAAATATATTGTAGGATATATATGATGTGGAATATTACAGATTCTCATCGGTATGGACGAACGTCGGGCAAATATTATACGAGGGTGGCTAGAGGAACCTTCGGATGATGAAAGTGACACCGTACCTAGCGATACAGAAGGTAACGAAGAAGAGTGCATAACAGAATTACACCATGATTCAGAAACGGAGCAAGAATATGAAGAGGATACCGATGGACGGATCACAGAAGATGGAGAAAATTCAGCAATGGAGGGTAGTTTTTCAAGTGATGACAATATTCCACTTAGCACATATACCAACTATTTTCAATCTAAAAATGGTACTCGTTGGTACAAACAGTTACCAGCATCATCAAGAACCAGATCTCATAATATCTTAGTGCAACAATGTGGACCTAAAGGTAACGCTAGAAATGCTCAGTCTCCACTCTCTTGCTTTGAATTATTTTTTGATGCGCCATCTTTAGAGGGTATTGTAGAATCTACAAATACCTACATAAGTATTGTGCAATCAAAATATAAACGTGACAGGGATGCTCGTCCAACGAATATGATGGAAATTAGAGCCTTTATAGGATTATTGCTTGTGATAGGCGTAAATAGAGCGGGAAGACGGAATCTGAAGGATTTTTGGGATAATTCGAAAGGCACAGGGATTGAACTAGTTTATTTGACTATGTCGTTGAACAGATTTCGATTTCTCCTTCGGACAATCCGATTTGATGATGTCACAAGCAGACCTCAAAGGCAATCCCTAGACAAACTTGCAGCTATACTGGACCTTGTAGAAAAATTCATTTCCAATTGTAAAAACAACTATAATCCTAGCGAGCAACTCACAATCGATGAACAGCTTGTCGCATTTAGAGGACGTTGTGGATTCATCATGTACATGCCAAACAAACCTTCAAAATTTGGAATCAAAATTATAATGGTAGTAGATGTGAAGTTGCCATACGTATATAATTTTGAAATATATGTTGGCGCTCAACCTGAAGGGCCGTTCCAATATTCTAACAAGGTCCTAGATGTTACACTTCGAGTGCTGGATCCTGTTTGCAATCGTGGATGCAATGTAACGATGGACAACTGGTTTACCAGTATACCACTGGCAGAAGAGTTGCTAAAGCGAAAAACGACTATTGTTGGCACTCTAAAATCTAATAAACCAGAGATACCTCCAATATTCAAAGATTCGCGACAAAGAGAAGAAAAAAGTTCTATTTTTGGCTTTCAGAAAAACTCCACTCTGATGTCGTATATACCTAAAAAAAAAAAAAGTGTTATTTTACTATCAACAATGCATCATGATAACGCAATTGATGTCACCACAGGAGACAAGCAAAAACCAGAAATGGTAACTTTTTATAACAAAACCAAATGTGGAGTAGACATTGTTGATAAGATGTGCAATCAATATAATGTTTCAAGAAACAGTAGACGATGGCCTCTTACTATATTTTTTGATTTATTGAATCTTGCAGGAATAAATAGCATGGTAATTCATCAGATGAACAAAATGTCTAACAATGACCAAACAATTATTGCACGCAGAACTTTCCTACTGGATGTGGGTTTTGAATTAGTGAAACCGGCCATAAATTTTCGATGTGGACTTCAAAATATTCCAAGGGAACTTCGAATTAAAGCTGAAATATTACTGAAAAAGCAGAGCCCTGAATTTGAATCAATTCCCCCTAGGAATGTGCAAAGAACCGGAAAAAGTGGTCGCTGTGCTTATTGCCCCAGATCACGTGACCGATCGGCTTCCAAGTTCTGTAGAACTTGTAGTAAATGGATTTGCCCGGATCACCAAGTCCTTATCTGCTCGAATTGTCATAATGGTTAAATAATTAACAACAACTAGTTTTCTTTTTATCTTATTATTATTATTCTTGTCAAAATCCATAGCTTTTTTCCTCTTTTTTTCAAAGTTACTTCTTTATTCATAATTTGTCTTAAAAATAAAAGTCTCATGTTAAATATAAAAGGTAAATAAATGAATATTAAAATATTAATGAGTTTTATTTTATTTTCCATCATATTCACCTAAAAATAGGGGAAATAAAATGGTCTGAATTTTCACCCCACGCGAGTAAAACTATTGAAAATTAGGGCGCGTGTACTGTAGTGTTAAGAGTTTGATTTTTAGCTTTGTTTATAGTCATAGAGATTACTCTACATTCTTGAATTCAAATCGTGAATTCAAAGGGTTAATTTTATTGTATGTAGCGATCTACCCCATCATCATCAATACCCAAAAGCCGTCCACTGTTAAACATAGGCCCCCACGAAAAGTTTGCAAAAAAAATGATTGGACACCCTGCGACCACAGAAACAGTGTTGAATGTCCACCGACAATATGAACAAACGATCTGCAATCTACACTGTACACAGACCGCTTGATACCTACCCTGTTTAAACACAAAAAATATTATTTACTGTTTTAAGGAATAACATCTTTTCTCGAGCATTTTCGAGGGCAACATAAATAACAAACATGTGTCAAAACATTGTGTCTCAGACATGTCAAATGATTGTCAAAAATGATATACAAAATATTTTTATCATAAGCACTTAAGAGTTTTGATATCAACTTCGAAGAAAATCACCCCCAGAATAACTTTGTAACCCTTTTTCACCCCCTTAGGATATGAATTTCAATAAAATATAAAATAAGTCTTCCGTCAATTTTGTAAAAGAATGTGTATGCAAAATTTGAAGTAGATTGGATCAAGGGATCTGGTTGTCCCATACAAACTTTGCACCCCTTTTGACCCCCTTGGGGGTGGAATTTCTGAAAATCCTTTCTTATCGGATGCCTTCGTCATACAGAGAACACACCCTCTCAGTTTCAGGTCTCTACAATCAGCATTTTAGGCTGTGCGTTGATCCATCAGTCAGTCAGTCATTCAGTCAGTCAGTCAATCAATAAATCAGTCGTTCAGGACAAAGCATTTTATTGGTATAGATAACAAAAAAATACAGTTTTCGCAATTATTCCTGTATCTGTACTATAAATGACATTGCTTTGTATCAAATTTCAAGATTCTAAGTTCACGGGAAGTACCCTGTAGGTAGGTTTTGATTCCTTTTCGAGTGTTGAAAATTTGCGAAAATTTGTTGATATTTACGGCAATAACGGCTGTATCTTTTGATTGCGTTGGCTTAGAAGTTTGATTTTTTTTACCTTCCAAGGTACGGAATCCTAAAAAGGAAGGCAAAACAAAAATATTCTTTCAAATTGAACCAGTAGTTCCTGAGATTACCGCGTTCAAATAAAAAACAAACAAACAAACTCTTCAGCTGTATAATATAGTATAGATTTCACCGGAATGATATAATGAAGCCATCGAAATGAGAAAAACAATCACCGATATGAACAATTTACGCACCGGAATTAATAAAATTCACCGAAATGATATTTTTTATCATTTCGGTGAATTTTGTTTCATTTCGGTGGTCAATCTAGGCCACCGAATCAACCGAAATGAAAACACCGATATTAAAATCAACGACATAATTTAACATAACAATAAAAGTTTTAAAGTCACGACGTTATTAATACCTCATTAATAAACGTAGTTTGGGAAGGATACCAATAAATATTTCATACATTTTATGGAGAATTGGATGGCAATATATTCCAACCTGCGGAAATGAAAAATAAAATGTCCCATGTCACCGAAACCAACTACTTACTTTTTTGGCGGGAACACGGAGCAAGCGGCGCACGTCTATTTACTTTAAGCATTGAGGCGGCACTGGTATGTAGCGTTTTAGCGCGGTGGCAAGGAGCTAGAGGTGTCCCACGCAAAAATATTCTCGACAAACTAAAATTCACCGATATGAAAAGTCTTATTTGACCACATGCTTTTTTACTTATAAGTCATTTAATTAAATAGATTAAATTATAAAATTATTATGTGATAGTACTATAACTATTCACGATTTAAATGAAATAAGCAATAATACTAAATAACCAAAAGTTTTTACTACACAAGGGAAATTAAACAGAAAAATGGATTTGACCGCGCAACCGAAATGAAAAATATTGTGCTTTATCATTTTTTATTCCGTATTTAACGTAGTTCTAATCAAAAAATATTTATGGTCTCGTATACGCGATAACGCCTTCTATAAATAAAAAAATAAATAAGCCTCATTGTATCACTCTGCACTGCCGATTTCACTCATGCCGCGTAAAATTTGCTGTTCGGAAATTCACCCATACATGTGTTTAGAGAGCAACTCCTGCATCTGTAGTGCTTCTACCTTTAGTAAAACCAAATTGTTTATTATGAAATAACTTGTTTAATGAAAAGTGTGCTAAAAGTTGATTGAATATAACTTTTTCAAATATTTTACTCAAGACTGGCAGAATCGATATTGGCCTGAAATTGGAGGGGTCACTTTTGTCACCTGATTTAAAAAGTGGTATTATTTTACTAATCTTCATTAAACTAGGAAACTGGCCGTCATCAATACACTGGTTAAAAATTATGGCCAGTTGAGGAGCTATTGTGTCGATAATTGACTTAATAATATGCACAGATAGTCCCCACAAATCCTCAGTTTTTTTCATGTTCAATTCTAGAAATGTTTTTATTATTACTTCAGGTCCTACATGCCTAAATTGCAGTTGAGAATTACACTCATTAACATTTAATTTTAAAATAGATTCCGCTATTACTGAAGAAGAGGCAAGTTCTTTCGTTGTTGTAGGTGCAATATGTGAAAAAAACGATTCGAAGGCAGTTGCAACTTCTGGATTTGAATTAATTGTTTTATCATTGATTTTTAATGTAAATTCGCTATCTCTCAATTTATTTTTACTTGAAAGTTCATTTAACGGCTTTTAGATCAATTGGTAATTTTTAAGGCTCCAGTAAATGTCATACTAATTTTATTTTGAACTACAACGTCTTTCCAGAGTCGTTCTGCTCAACCTCGGCCTGTGGCCGAGGTTCACTTTGGGTCGCTGAGGCACCCTAGTATGTAAGCTTTATCTTCATTTATTATACCTATTGCAAAAACAATTTTGGTGAATTAGTTTTCTAAGCTGTAGATGATGGATAGCGTTGTATACAGTATGTTTTGCACTTCATTATAATTTCTGCTAATTACAATGACAGATAGTCAATGCAGACCTATTACCTACACGTAATTTACCAGGTTCCTACGCTAGTCAACTTTTTACCTGTCAATAACAGCTCCATTCCTATCAAACACAACGTTGGTGTTGAAGATGTACACCTTGCTTTCAGGGCAGGTCTCCCCAACTGCGTTCTTCGTGCAGTCCACCACCTCTTCAGCGTTTATGATCACGTAGATTGCGTTGGCCCTTGCAGCAGCCGATATACGCACCATGATCTGAAAAATTGTTATGTGGAAAAAGCTGAACAGTTAAACGGGTAGATTATCTCTTAGTTTTTTTCTTTAAACACGTCAAGCCTTAAAATGGCATGAAGAGCACATAAGTAATTTGTTGATGTACTTTACCTAGGGCACAGATAATATTAATAGTAATAGTCCCCCTAGCCGATTTCGACTACGGTGGCCAGTCACAAGGACCAACCGACTGCGCGGGACATATTATAGTGCACAAGTGTGTGCGCAAACACAGGTGCACTCTCTATTCCTTTCACTCTCATAGCCCGATGGGACAGCAATCTGACACGACCGGAGAGAGATCAGGCGCAGGACCAACGGCTTTACGTGCTTTCCGAGGCACGGGGGTGAAACACCGCCAACTTCCAAACTCCGGGCTTCCCTGAGAATTTCTGAACAGAAAACTCAGGTACTTTTTGGCCCGACCCGGGAATCGAACCCAGGACCTCTGGCGCAGCCGTCGCTTTAAAATGCGACCCTCTAACCGCTGCGCCACCGAGGCAGTTAATATTACTAGTCTAGGGTAAGTCATAATCATTATGATGATCTTAAAATGAAAAAGTTTGACAGGCAAAGCTTTTTGTTGAGCGATTCTTACTTGCTTGTACATTTTGTATTCTTTCTAGTATACCTACAGTTTAATTTTGCCATTACTCTATAACTAATAATAATGCGGAATTAATTCATGCAGGACTATACGTACCTCTTGGTACAAGTCAGGATGGTCCGCCGGCACGGGGTAATCAATCAGCCGCCCACGGATGGGCACCTCCACCTGATCACCCCCTCTGCCCAGAGTCAGCTCCGGAAACACGATGATGTCTGCATTCTGGAACCATTACACAAACAAGGGTACTCTTATAATCTAATCAAGGCATGAAGCACTCATAGAAATTCGTCATATTGCTTGCATTCTACGTTTTACTTAAAATTGAAGGATTTTATATGTACGGACGATAGCACGTCAAGCTATACACTGCGGTATCTTATGCTGTTGGAATAAGGGCTATTATTCAACAAAAATGTACAGTTTGATGTGTTGTCAACTGTACCTGTAGTGCGGCATCTCGTATGTGCTGTTCGTAGTTTACCAGATTGGCGCTGGTAGTGCCCGCCGCCTGATACTCCACCACCGCTGCCACGTAACTGTCGTCCGCTGGTGTGGAGCGCTGCAAATAGACATGAATACAGCATACAGGGTGTTTGCGAAATAAATCAAAAGCCCAAATGAGTATTGGTGCTCGAATACATCAACGTTTGTTGCGACCAAAATCCGATTTCGAGGTAAGTTTATTTTCTTTAAAGTTTAGCCGGCTGGTAGAGAATGTCGTTTGGCTTTCGGTTTATCTTTTGTAGATATTTTGAAACATTTGGGCAGATGATTTTGATATGACAATGAACTCGAACTCTCTTTTTTATGTGTTTAGTAGGTATAGAATTAACCGCGTAGAGGTTAATAGCGTTGTTCATGAACACTGACATATTTAATTTGTTGGATTAATGTCTTAAACAAAAATTAAAAAATATTAGGTCGCCGCTACGCCCTACGATAAACCCGTAGTAGACAGACACCCTAAAATGTAACGACAGACTATGATTTCTACGACGCTACGGAAGTCCCGACTCGTGTCTCTTTATTCCAAAAAAATATTATGCAGTTTTAAACCAAAGACTAACGTTACGCGACCAAATGTTCTGCAGATTGATGCCACTATGACATTATTTTAAAATTGGTTAGTTAATATCTGGTTCAATGGTTTTGAAATAACCCGGTATTTTCGTTGGACGTCGGTATGTTGGTTGGTGCTCATGTCACATTCGTTTTGCATATTACTTCATGCATGGCTTAGTTTTAATTTAATTTTGGTCCAATAAATGTGTATTTGTTTTAAATTAAATGAGTCTATCTCCAATAGTAAAGTGAACCAATTCAAATATTACATTATTTTGGTTGGAAAATGGTTATTATTTTTTTTGGCCCGAAGTCGTGCCGTACGATAGAGACTGAATTCGTAGTTTCTATGATCTATTTTATTTACAATAATTGTATTATTCAAATGATTGTATAAACGATATCTTCGACTATTTTACATTGCTTTACTTAATACAACATTAATTTCAAAAATCGGGTAATAACCGAGAGCGGACGTGAGTGACTAACTATTGACATGATCTCTTTATAATGTTTCAAACTAAGTGAATTTGCATTGTAAATGTTAGTTGAATCCTATCCACAAGTTACGTACCTGCGTCGAAATCTTCAACAGACACGAGAGAATGACGAGATACGATATCGGAGCCATTTCGACGTCAAACGTCTAACGTCTACTCCACCTCCCGGCTCAAGAGTTTGTGAGCGCGCATCCGACTATTTATTTAGAATCTGCTTGATTTAGATAAATCCTTTTGCATCGCTTATCTATCGTAAGATATGTGCCACAATTGTAAATTATACCTACCGGTTTTCGCTAATCATGATGGCAATTTTTTACTCCGGAATTGAAAGATATTGTAAATTATCGTAAAAAAATGCGTACGCACACTGTTAATGTATACCGGGTGTCCGGATATGAGATCAATGTGTTTGACCATCATTTTATTCGCAAAATTGGATGAAGAAATAACTGCAGAATGTATTTAAGAAAGAAAAGTATTGATTATTCTTCTAAATTAGGTAATAGGTACTTAAACTTGGGATCATTTAATAGCTTTATAATTTTTTTTCCCCTAGCCTATACTGTCAAAGGCACTGCTGGCAAAGGCATCCCCCAAACTACTCCACCCTTACCTTCTAATTATTTATTTAATTTCTCTAAAACCTTACTTACGAGATATTCTACCACCTTATAATTTTTCATTTCAATTCTGATAGTCTCACATTAATTATGGTGCAGTTGCGTGCTTATCGTTTAATATGTAATTTATTATTAATCCGTCTATGTATGTGTCCTCTATAACCTATTAAAGTCTAGGCCCACTACGCCATATCATATCATCACCGTGACCATGACTAGGAGCGTACGTATCAGACACAAAAAGCAACACGATACGCTCTGCTACACTGAATAGATAAATACGTAAGGTTAGAAACGTTCTGACAGTTCGTTCGTATGAGAACCTGTGTCGCCGGTGGGCGGTACGGCGTTGTTGCTGCAGTGCCAAAAGCACCAATCAATGAATCAACGCATCAATATCACAAGCCAATCACACTTTCCGCTGGGAGCTCTGTGATTGGTGTGATTAGTACGTAAAACCAACTACCAATCACAGAGCTGCTAGCTGTGGAACCATCAATCATCATTCGGCGACGTTCATTTTTTAATGTCAAAAACACTACGTTGTGGTAAAAGTCGATATTTTAGGTCGATCGATATCGATAACTTCAATTACCGGTGTAATGTATTTTTTCAATATGAATTGAAAAAAAAACATATGATTTTAGTTTTGCGTATATAATTTTAGGGCACATTTGATCGCATCAAAGGGTTGTACAATTACCTTCCAATTGTATTGCTATACTTTACTTGAACTAGAGAAAATTAATACTTTAACGTATTGCTTGACATTAATAATTTGATTTAAATAATATTAAAATAAATTAATATTAACATATTTTATATTTTATTTTTGACAATAATTTGACATGTCTGAAAACGCAATGTTTTGACACATGTTTGTGATTGATGTTGCTCTCAAGAAGAGAGTTTATTAATATATTTTTTTGTTTCAACAGAATAGTTATATAGACCCCACAGTTTTCCACAGCGACCGGTCGCAAGCGGTCTACTATGTCCAATGCAATCCTGCTATCTTCAGAAGATCATATTGCCGGTGGACATCCAAGCTCTGATGTTGTCGAAGGGTGTTCAATTTGAAACTTTTCTGCAAACTTTTCGTGGAAACGGCCTTTAGGTGTTGTTGATTATGGTAGGGTACATATCTAAATGGCACAATAGCAATAGCCTACTCTTTCTAGCATCCGAAAGAATTACATATAATTGACAATAGGCGTACATAGTATTTCCATTTTGTTGTTTAATAAAAAGATAATATCCCCGTATAAGTTTAAAAGCTTTATATTATTAATAGCAAACAAGAAAAAGTAAAACTACATGCAACATAAAAAATAAGAAAAAAAAAACAGACCCGGTCTACGTGTTGTGTCAAAGGACGTAAAATCGATCGTCTGGTTATAAATTATGTCAGATACATTTTTAGATAGCATATTTATAGGGGAAGACTATAGAAGTAGTAATGCGTATGGGCTTATAAAAAAATCTACGATTTATGGGAACGGTAAAACTTAGACGCGCGAACGAAGTCGCGGGAGGGTGCTAGTTTGTTATAAATAAATACTGAACAATATTTATTTTAACTAATTAATAATGTTTTAATCTCCTAAAACATCAGTAGTGAAATTACCATTTATCGATATTTTTACTGTGCTGTGAGCTACATCCCTATCGTTGTGTACGCAAGCGAACCAAGCAAATTGGATGCGATACATTGCGTGCTAAGGTAGCAATTTTGTTGGTAATGTGCGTGCACAGTCATCAATGTATATTTTTTTAAATACTTGGTGCAACAAAATTGCTGTTCTTGCAGAATATTAGTGCAACGCTCTTGTCACGCGACTGAAGTACTGCTCGTGCATATGCTCACAACTAGCTCACCTCTGCTGCACTGACCGGGGCATTTCTAACCTTATTTATCTATTCAGTGCTCTGCTATGCCCACTGAACGGATCTATAGCGTTCTGTCTCACTGTTTTATGGAGCAACAGTGAGAGCAAGCGAGAGCGCATTTAGCCGGTGCTCGCTTGCTCCGTTCATGACACGCGACGGTGTTGGTCGGTGACGGAACGGTCTAGTGAGGCTGTGGCAGAGGTGTCATAGTTTTCAATACAAATAATTATTTTTTTCCTAGCACGGTCATGGTATACTACGGTGCCCCGGTGTTGTAGGCAGAAGCCTTTATTGTTTATTCCCATTCATCGTGGATTGCGCATATTCGTGTTAAAAACATTACACATTTCACCCTGTATAAATGAAGCTATCCTTTAACTTTAACAGAGCGATAATAAAGTCTAGAATGTAAGTATGTTAACAGCGCGTTATCTCTAATAACAACAATCAAATAGCTGTTGATAAAATCATTTACACTTTATCATTAACAAGGATGATTACACTAATCCCCGTTTTTGTTCCTGGAGTTTTCCCTAAATATCTCGCGTAATAAAAGACCTAGAGCTTTCAAAAAAAGATTGATAAGTTTCTGAAGAAAAAATCTATCAAACTGTATACAAAATATTTGAAGTATTTTTTAATTTCATTCATTTTGACAGATGATAAGATAGCGCTTTTTATTATTTTATGATGATAACAAATCAAGCGCAAAATATTGAACTCAACTTTTAAATTATGACATAGATAGCAAAACCTATAATAATCATAATCTGTTATCAAAAATCAAAATCATAATCCCCAATGTTCCTGAGGTTTTCTTAAAAAATCTCGGAATCTGCAACAGAAATCTTCGAGTTGGTGGAACCGATAAGGGTGTGACGATTTTTCGCATAGGACCGTGTATAATATTTTAAGGTTTTTGAAGAAAAATTATAGTGATGACGTCGGCACATAAGATAACAAGCACATGGCTTTGATAACGAAACTTGCTCCTGATAGATAAAACGAGGGCTGCGCTTTGTACTACTCCGGCGGTATACTATGCTACTTTTTAGGACACTTAGGCACTTAGCTAAGAGAAAATAACAAACATCTCAGATAGATTTCTTTTAGTTTTAGTAGAAAGATTAACCGTTAATTTAATTGTGTGGTACGCAAACATGCAATTACGTAAGAGGCTATTATATCTTATGTAGTTAGAGACAACAACAACTTTTATTGAATTGCCTCATTTAAAAAAACCGGTTAAGTGCGTGTCGGACCCGCGCACTGAGGGTTCCGTGCCACCCTTAACTGAATTCAGGGTCCACTTACTTTCACTTAACGCAAAACATCACAATATATTGCGACAGCAAAGATAACTTTGTTTTTCATAGTGTTTGTATGAAAGACAAAGTTATATTTACGGTTGATAAAAATGTGCAATATCTCAAAAACTACTGGTTCGATCTCCTTCAAACCAATTTTCGTTACAAGTTTTTGTTGAGATCTACATCATATATTTTTTTCAAAATTTTCATTTTCTTAGTTCAAAAGTTAGAGGGGGGGGGGACGCCCATTTTACCACTTTGGAAGCGTCTATATCTCAAACCTTACACTTTTAGAAAAAATGGTTTTAGAAACCTCAACATCATTTTAAAGGACCTATCCAAAGACACCCCACACGCATAGGTTTGAGTAAAAAAAAATTTTAGGTTTTAGTTTCATGTATGGGAGCCCCCCCTTAAATATTATTTTTTCTTACTTTTTGTATCTGAATCGGAAAGCGGTGAACAAAATACACCTACCTACCAAGTTTCAGCTATGTGATGCTTATAGTTTCAGAATAAAGTGGCTGTGACATACGGACGGACAGACAGACAGACAGACAGACAGACAGACTTGACGAAACTATAAGGGTTCCGTTTTTTGCCATTCGGCTACGGAACCCTAAAAAGGCAAAAGTTAAAGGGTCGTTCATTACTGAATGAACCTATGAACTTTGCTTTAGTAGAAAGGAAGCGTCTAGTCACCAAATGTCAACATGACTTACTTCTTAGGTTTATTGTATGGGGATTAATTGAAGAGTTCTATAGATAGATATATAGAGATGACCACATGTGGGTGTCATCATATACTCGTAGTACTTAGTAAATGAGTATATTATTCAACAGGCGCATGGCTCGGGGCGCCCCCTTTCAGGTTCTGTCCCGCAGATTGAGGTCATCGTGTGTTTCCACTAGTTATTGAAATACTATTTTAATTAATATTATTTTTTATTTGTAAACATTAGCAATGTTTCTCAAGTTAACTGTTTCCTCATAGTAAAAGTTGTTCGTATTCATTGGTGGATTCTTACTATCCTTGTAATTTAAAAGGTTGTCAATATTCTCAAAGTCACCCTGTATTGTATAGTTTAAGGGCGTTGTTTTCAATGGAAAATATGATCCACTCTTGCAACTTTACATTGAGGTTATCTTTGTAGCCTTGATTTTTTCATAATTTTTCATGTACTTACTTTCTCTACCTACCGTCGTTTTTTTTTTCGAAACAGCAGTCATCACATCAGACTGAGTTGCACAAATCAGGATTAGCTAAGTTCCGGAATAAATCATTATTCTTTCTCTGTCAGTTTCTTTGACCTAGCAGAGACAGAATGATAATTTATCCTGAATTAAAAGCTATAATCCCGACTTGCGCAAGTGGTTAGTTTAAGAAAATAACTTATCTTTGTACTTTTATAGTGTCAAAAGGAGATGTATAGATCCGTAACCGGAAAAAGCTACATATAATAGAATAGTGGTACAATCAAAAGGCCCATACCGTATCGTATCTGTAAATGGACTCGAGCATGTTTACCAATGACCATGTTTGAACTAAATGATGATGCATGTACACACAGTCAGTTGAGTGCATACTTTTGTGAAAAGCTTGGTGCCCGGCGCGGTGGTGTCCCGAGTTGGATTCAACAATACTATCATGCGTGTTGTGATATTAGTACTTTTTTCTCTCTTTTTAAAGAGTTCTGTGCAGGTAAGTGTTATTTTTACAGGCTTAAAAAGGCTCACGGCCTTTTTTACAATCTCCTAATAAGTTTTAGGTAGCGTATATGTCCAATACGTTCGTTCGTTTTCCACATCTGAATTATTCGTTGGTTAGTGCTTATTTGTTTATGGTGAAACAAACCCTTAAGCATTAAGTTTGTAAAATTGTGAAACTGGCATGGCAGAAATTGCTTAAAGAATTAGATCCACATTTAACTTGTGTAATAAACTTTATAATAACCCGTGTACGACATTCATTCGGGCAGTTGTTCAAAATTTAGCACAATTTATCTTTTTAAAATACCATGAAATAATAACATGGCCTCGTGGGGTTTCTATGGCCTGCAACAAAATAAACAAAAGAACTCAGAATACACAACGCACCACCCTTTTTAGCATGAAACATAATCTGATACAACAACAACAAACAAACAAACAATGAGTTGTCTGTCACTCATTCACGTTAAGTCGACATAGATTCAAGTTTATTTATACCCAATATCACTAAATACATAAGTAAGCGCATCCAGACAAAACAAACATTTTGCGATCCATCCAGTGCTGTCTGAGACTTCGAACACAATGGACTAGTCCAACTTTCACGCATTTATTAATATTATACTCTTTGTTTATTTACAAAGCAAGTTGATTCCGATAAACAGTTTTTCCCCTGAGAAAATGAAATATGTGATCGTGTTTACTGTGTCTCTTTGTTGTTTCGTTTGTTTATCGCATCAGGTGAGTGTTCTTGGAAAGCAAAACAGCTGATAAGGTCATTGAACTGTGCGTGTACGTGTTTGCAAAAGTGTGAAAATTTAGTTTTATTGGAATGTGACTTTGGAATGTTAGGAATCCGAAATGTTAAGTTACAAACACATGTTTTATCCCTATTACTAATGTATGTACTGAAAATTAACTGTCGTCAGAGACGCTACGGATTAAAAAAACCTGAACTTAGGAACCATTAAGTTTCTACTTTTATTAATTAGCATAATTTACTCATTTGTTTTTCCTGTTACTACGCTCAGCAGAGCCGTAGTTGATACAGATTGTATGTTTCATAACTAAACAATAACATCGGCATTGATTTTTTATTTTCATTTCATTCGCAATTTCACAAAATTATCCGTAACGTAACATAAAAGCTTACGTAATTTATTGTTTACATTTACATTGAAGTTTTGATGGCAAACACAAGACGCCTGTTTCAATTAAAAGAGCAAAATCGTCTGTCGCGAATTCGCGGTCGTATTGCGACCATATTGTTTAAAACTTTTTGTTACCTAATCCGCAGAGGTCAACGCCCCAAGATGACAGCTACGTGGCAGCCATTCTGGAGTATCAGTTCACAAGGAACACCTCCCAGAACCTCCGCACCTACGTTGAGTACATAGAGCGGGCAGAGCGCAATGTAATTAACATTTTCTTAAGCAGACCATCCATGAATAAATCAATATATCTAGCCCTATACTAGGCAAGATATATTGATTTCTATTGATAAGTATGTTTAATGCAAAGTATATATATACCACCACCAAGGAGCCACTTTCATCAATTAAATTATTTGTTAAATACCAGTGAGTTGTTATTACTACGTATATAGATGCTTAGCCAAAAAAATGTGTGCAAATTCGTCGACAAACTTGTGAGGTATTCCTTGTAAAATTTCGAATATGAAACCGTTGGTATAAGTTGATGACAAGTGGCGTCAATTCAGTTTTATACCAATTTCCAGGATGTGGACATCCTGGTTTTCCCGGAGATGACCTTAACCAGAGGGGAAAAGGTGAAAGTACCGATACATGGGCTACTCAAAGAGTATTCCGTGCCAGCCCTCCATCCAGATCTATATCATGAGGTAAGAACTATTTTTAAATAAATCTTCTGAACTCCCATCCTTCCGTAGATAAAGTGGAGACTTCTCTGTCAATATCTGTCAGTCAATGACTCCAAACATCTTGCAAAACTGACTAAATCATCAAACCATCTATTTTTGGGTTAACCTTTTCGGCGATACCCATCTCATGATATTCAGTACTATAATAATACATACTACCAGTGACGGAACTTTGGATGGATTACCCATATTTTGTGCTATTTAATACTGACTTGCATCCAGAAGTAAATCTATGCAGTTTTTTTCACAGTGGTGATTTTGCTACGAAAATGAAAACCTACCTAATTTTACCGCTGTATACGTCAAAAATAAACATTTATTAACTGATTATAACTAAATGTGTCAAACCATGTGATTCCAGGTCCTGGTAACCCTGTCAGCAGCTTGCCGAAACCGCGGAATATATGTGTTGGTGAACTTGCAAGAAGAAATGGATTGCAGAGACGCGCCCGGCGAGTATTGCCCTGACGACAAGACCTATATCTTCAACACCAACGTGGTGTTTGATAGGAATGGAGCTGCTATAGACAGGTAATATGCAAATAATTGGCCAATAAATACAGATCGTTACAGTATGCCGTCATTCTATGCGTATCCCTCTCAGAAATTCTTTCTTGCAAACCAGAAAGTACGCTGAAGATAGATTTGCTTTGCCTGATATGGTTCGAAATCTTCACTGATAAAGCATCAGATATAAAACACCTCAAATGTTATGCAATGTAATGTATCCCTTTTATTTGCTATCACAATCACTCTTGTAGACCTAAGTACTCCCCTACATAGGTTTTAGGATGTATCGGTCTTTAAACATCTCGCAATCTCAGCATAAACAAACCACTTTCAACCTTATTTCCAGATATCGAAAGATCAACCTATTTGGTGAATACACTCGTCACCCAGCCTTACGGCCAGACCTGGGCGTCTTCACAACGGACTTCGGCGTCACCTTCGGCCACTTCATCTGCTTCGACATCATGTTCCAGGTGCCCGCCACGCAGGTGGTCGAGAAACACAACCTCACTGATGTGCTGTTTAGTACTATGTGGTTTTCGGAGATGCCGTTTTTGACAGGTATGGTTGGACTCGTATATTTTTATGTTAAATGTCTAAGCTAGATTAAGGATTTAAAGACTTTAATAGGTATGGGGCAGATGTTTGTGTGACGAGCACAAACATTTGCATGTACCCTAAGTTATGGATGTGAATATGTATTTTAGTATTTATGGGAGACGCCCCCGTAAATTCGTAACACAAGGAAGAAAATACCTTACTTTGAAACCAAGACAAATTGGTGTGTTGTCTGGAGCATATTTATATTTATATATTTTATTTTTATCTATGTGTTCGGTGTAGAATTTACCATACTGCGTGATTAATATATTGTTATTTTATCTAACAGCTGTTCAGACCCAGGAACAATTTGCCTACACCATGAATGTGAACCTTATCGCTGCCAATGCCAATAACGTAAAAGTGGCTACTTCAGGTTAGTACAAAGATAACTGTGAAACATCAGAGTAGAATTTCCTCCAGGACTTAAATTTTCCAAGAAAAGACACATTTCGCTAACAAAACGTCACGTTCATCCAGTATTTGACAATTTTCTGGCAATTAGTCTTCAGGATTTTATCTATCCAACTAACTCCATATTACTCTCTATTTTAGGATCGGGCATATTTTCTGGTAGCGTTGGAGCCTTGGTCAGTATCATGCCTGGGACACCATCTACAAACTTACTCATTGCAAGAGTGCCTAAGAAACCAGGACACGTACGTACCATTGGATTTAATTAAGTCAATTTAGGCACACCATGTTAACTAAGCATATCGTAGAGGCAAGAATACCATCGCCTTGCCAGCTTTAAGAGCGAAAATCACTCAATTGTACCTACCTCACGTCGTTTTTTATTTGCAGCGTCCTCGATGGAAATGATAAAATTTTGAATTAATTTTACCTGATGTTTCTTTCAGGTTACATACAAATACCAAGGCCCAATATACGATAACCCAAAGCACAACCAGCTAAACCTGAACAAGGACCTGACGTTGCCAGCGACAGTCTCCCGATCCCTAACCCCGGGGTTCCAAGAGTTCACGCTAGCTGATAAGGGGGTTAGCTGCCGCTTCAGAGCTAAGACGAGGGTCAACGCCCCTGAGGGATCTGAAACGGTAAAAAGTTAAAAAATTACGACACGAAAATCATTTTGCATGATTACTTAATGAGTTGGAATTTGTACCCGATGTTTACTAGTTTGCTCCGCTGCGAATGCCTATTATAGGTTGCTATAGGCTTAGTAATCTGTGGGATTTTCCTTTGAAAGTTTCATGCAAAACTTAAATTCATAGTCATTGTTTTACTATCTAGCTAGAGGACAAAAGTGTAACACCTTGCTTCCGACATGAAACTCATGATTAAGAAACTGTTCTAAATCTTTTAACTTATATGTCCTTTTCAAATTATTGTTGCAGGTTCCGAAATACCGCGCCTTCGTAAAAGATGGCGGCAATACTTACGCCAAGAGGCATCTTGGAGTGGTGTTCTGCGCGATCGTCGCTTGCAAGGATGATACTGCCACCAGCTGCCCGTACCAGTAAGTATTTCTCAAAACTTCTCACATTACTTCATAATATTTGTATGGAAAGAAAAGAGGTTCCTTAGCTATTGTGCCTTGTGCCAAAGTCCGTAAGCTAAGCGTCGTGCCACCCAACCTTCTTTGCCGTAGTCAACAACTAAAGAACGTTTTGAATTCCTAGAGGCATGTAAAGTTTAAAGTATAGAAATGAAAAATATCAACCAATTTATTTATTTTATTTTATTTATTATAAGTTACACCGACAGATTACAATCAAAACATGCACTTAATATAATACAATATATACTCTTAAGACTAGACGGTAATGAATGCATTAGAATTAATCATGCTGTGTATACCATTTATACCGTCTAGTCTTAAGAGTATGTATTGTATTATAAATAAAATAAAATAAATAAATTGGTTGATATTTTTCATTTCTATACTTTAAACTTTACATGCCTCTAGGACTACTTATGTACATGTAACTATTTATAGTCTTCTCTAATTCTAAAAAACTTAGCTACATATGCCAAACTAAATGTATTTTTAAATTGGTTGCAGATTCAGCAAGGAAGAGACGTTCACCGATTTTGAAGAGCTAGAGATCACCATGACAACCTACAGTTACCAACACAACACCACTCTGGGTTGCGACAACGTGGTTTACTATCCAACATCGTTGAGAAACAATAAGTTTCCTTTACACCCCCACAATTATACCTTCACTAAGTCACGGAACAACAATGAAGATAACTACATGCCTCAGAATGATGACATTCAAATTGATAGCAGTAATGAAGATTTCTTCGTAAACAAGAACAAACGAGAACACCTCTCCTTCAAATTGAATGCTGTTCAAAATGAAATCGTTTCTTTTGGAATTTGGGGCAGACTGTACCTTAGGGATTCAAACTCAGTAGGCGAAGTATCAGAAGAAGATGTCAATAATTATATTGAAATCGAAAATGTGATTTATAATGACAAGAAGGAAAACAATGCAGATTAAATAAGTACAAAATAGTAGTGAATTAAACTTCAGGAAAACGTAGGTTCTATATTTTTTTATACTGGTGACAATCTAGTTGTTAGTAAGTATTATGCCATATTTTTTCTAAGATCAACTTAAGTTTTAAATCAGAACCCTGTTAATGGGTAATAAGTTATCTCATCCACTTTCCATGCTAATCTAGTCTAGATATGAATAGCAAGTAGGATACTGTAAGTTTTAAGTTTGTGCAAAGTGGTATTTTTCTATTAAATATCTATATATTTTTTTAAATTATTAAATATCACTACTTTTCCATTCCTTAAATGATAAAAAAAATATAGTCAGTGTAACTAGATAGAAATAGTAGAGATGAAATGCTATTTAATTAGTCTCGCTCAAACCTACACACTTATTACTAAAACGATTTTGCTAATCTTGGCAACCAGACATGGTACACGATGGACGAATAAAACTCCGTAAAACAAACTGGGTTTTAATTTCTAACTACTTAGCCCAAATGTAGCGCAGCGACGGGCGACCGAACAATGTATGGTCTACGAGAAATAAACCAGTGAGTACAACTAAATTAAACTTTATTTATTTTTTATTTATTTTTTTTATTTAAGAACTTTATTGCACAAGTAACAGTGTACAAAAGGTGGACTTAATGCTAAAAGCATTCTCTCCCAGTCATACCTTTAGGTCATGCAGAAAGATTATAAGTGGGTGCAGGAGCATAATGTAGTAAAAAATTAGGAAAACGCAACAAAAATATCAATATGAAGCATAACAATATTATATTATTACATACTATAATATATATTTAATACAATAAACTAAATAAACATGAGTATAATATATATTTTATATGTATAACTACCAAATACTGTAATACATAAATATATTTAAAAAAAAATATATATACATACATACATATTAACAAGTTTCGCAATTATTCAGCCAGAAACTTACGCAGTTTGTTCTTGAAAGATAATTTCGTCTCTGACTTCCTTATCTCTAGAGGAAGTGTATTCCAAAGCCGTGTAGCCGTTACTGTGAATGACTTGGACTGGTAAGAGGTGCGATGTGCCGGTGTGCCTAGCCGGAGATCTTCGGAAGAACGAAGAGCGCGATCGTGAGATTGATACAGGTAAGAGAACATATCCTTAAGGTAGGAAGGTGATGAGGGGTTATTGAGAATACCGTACAGAACACAGAGAATTCGAGAATTATTTAATCAATGCGTAGCCTCGAAGCTGTGCTCGAAAGCCTGCCGCGCGTGCTGCATGTGGCTCCGCAGACTTTGGCTGTTGAGTTTCTCGCGCCTTATAGCCTGCGAGCGCGCGCGCCGCCGCCCCACCGCTGACCGGTGTTGGGGGCCGCCTCTACGACGGCTTACTCCTGGCAAGATTTTTTAAAAAGAAGTTAACTAGTCGTTTTCTATTAGGAAGCTGCTAATAGCTCTTAGCGTCATACCACAGCACAGACAAATTCCAAACAACAGACACGACGTGGACTTCGATAGATGAGCTAGGAGTTTAATTCCTACGCACCTCCTTGAAAAATCTTGAAATTATCTTCCCCGACGATTCTCCTCAGTCTGGCGTCCTCTTCGTCCGAGGCTTCCTTCGACTCTTGCGTGATCCGCATCATCTCTTGGTACATTTCCTGGTATTGCCGGTGACTGAGGATGTCGTCCAGGGAATTTCTGGCCCCATGCTTGGGAGACGCTACGGGGTACGCTCTGTTAGCCTAAAATTATATGGGTTTCATTAAAGTGTGGCAATCTTGGTGGCCAGGCTATCCGGCTCAGCGACGCGGTTGGCCGGGCCAATGTATTTGTTGTAAGAAAGAACGCAACGAATTAGTAAGTCGAGATTTAGGTGCAATGTATACGAGTAAGTGTACTCGTATAAATTGCACCTAAATCTCGGCTTACTAATTCGTTGCGTTCTTTCTTTGCACACGTTCTTTGCATTTTGAAACAACACCACAAAAGAAACAAAAGACGCATAAGTACCTCATACAGCGAAACTAATAACAAAACCACAATTTTATAAGAAGCCATCGCACCATTATTACACTGAGGAGAACTTTTAGCACATGTAAAATGAAAAGACTGAAGGAACACTCACTTCCGCGTAAGAATTGTGATCGATCAGTGAAGTGAACAATGATGTTGTGTAGAATATCGTGTTTTTGTTTGCGATACCAGCAGCGCGCATTACAAAAACAATTCATTGCTAGATTGCTCATACCTACGCATAGTGACGAACGCGACGTGTTGATCTCATTAAAAAAAAATAAGAAGAGTTACGAATAAAACTATTAATTTTAAAAAATAAAAAATCCTGACATATCATATTTAAAGTCATGGATATCATTGAAGTAGATTTGAAACTTGTGCAGTGTGCACCAAGTTTCAAATTCAAAGTTTTACAGAACATGGAAGGTAGTCAGACAGATCCCCTAATCAATTATTAATAAGCTGATGATCTTCAAACAGCTGATCGGGTCATGGATACCTTACTTTACTTCAATGATATTGAAGTAACACGGCACCAAATTTCAAATCTAAGGGATAACTAGAAACTAGAAAAGCTAGAGCTGATGATCTTCAAGCTGATCTGATTTTCATGAGACATGGCTTCTTAGCCAGTGGTCTTCCACTCGGGAGAATATTATCTATGCTATGACACAAAATTAAGTAAACGAAAATCACTTCATCCGTTTAGGAGCTACGTACAAAAGATAAATACACGGACACGTTAATCTTAACACCCCTCTCTTTATGCGTCGGTTAAAAACAGCAGAGGACAGAATATAGGTACGGTCAAAAGCGAATCAAGGTTAACACTGCGGTATTCTATTAAGTTAAGAAAAGCTTCTCTAGTTTACGACACCTACCTGAGTACGAGTGCAGTAATTCAATTATTACCTATACAGTTATAATCTTCAGATATAGCTGGACTGACTCTATAAAGAAATCACGGGGCTCCCGGTGACTGCCGCTTTTAGACAAGCTGAAGATAGAGTGGCGTGGAATCACCACGTAAGATCAACCACCGAGGCTTACCAAGACGGGCACGACCTTCAGAAATGAAGATACAGACGCAGAGACTGAGAAGAAGCAGAGATGCAGTTAGAGAGGGTTCGTTCGTTTTCAGTAGAAATGTTTAAAAAACATGATGTGAATTTCACATGTAAAAAGCAACTGTGACTCTGTGACAGACGAGAAATTGAACCCCGTGTCTTACGCAATCCGGGCGTATGCCTATACCACTCGGCCACCGTCACATTAATAAAGCCTGTTGAGTGAAATTTATATCATTAGGTTTGTATAGTGACAAAACACTATAAAAACAAAAATCAACTATAAACATGATGTGCTTGTGTATCCTATATGGTATAAGTTACAAGTTAGTACCTAATTACTACTAGGTTAGTACACACATAAGCCGCTAAAGAGCTCAGACAATCCAAAGCTCGAATAATTACGTAGGTTCATAAACCTATTTACTTACTTATAAAACAAGCAATAACAATATTTTACAATTTATCGCCAGGCAATTATTGACTCCGAGTCGAAGTAATTATACAAACTTACATCAAAAACTGGATCATACTAGTTTTCTCGAGCGGAACTTATTTACTTGAAATGATAGAGGAGAAAATAGCCGTTAACTTCTTATGTTATTGATTTCAGGTCAAGATTCATATCATAATAGTTTTCAATGCTCTTCTAACAGTTTCACACTAAAGGTGTATTACTTGACAGGGATAAGATTACTTAGTAATTCAATTATTGTTGTAGTCAATATTATTTTTGTTTGTTTTTAATTTTAATATAAGATTTTTGAAACGCATTTTATTTTGACCGATGCTTTATACAGTGTGCGTCCCTCCCTGGATATAGAAAATTCGAAATAGAGAGTGAAAGTAGACATAAGAAAAATAAGCGTTTTTTTTTTCAAAATACTTTATTGTGAACACTTGTGCAATACAAAATGTGCACGAAAATATAACTAGTAATATTTATACACCATAAATTAATGAAAAAGAACTTGTTCTTGTGGAGATTAGAAAACAAATCCAGATATAGAATTTGAGCAATAATTGCGAATTATACATTCTCAAGTTATACGAGTATGTCTCACATAGGTACACATACATCCATTGAGCTGATTTCGTCTAAAGTTATCGTTGTTTTGTTGACCCTAAACAGTTCGTCTTTACACCAATGCAAACTGGTTTGGGACGTGCTTTTTGTCTTATCTTGTGAAACAGTAAAATTGTTTACTCACTCACGTAAAATTCTCAGAATATCTACCCCAAAATGCTTATTCATACTGTAGGTAGTCTGCAATACTTTGGAATAACAATTACGTAACGAAAAATAGTTTACATACAGTTTGTCTTATAAAGTTCTAACTAAGTAATCACCTATTAGGTACGTACTAACTACTATTTTATATAACTTGCGAAATCTTTGTAAAGTTTCAAACACTTAAAAAGTTTTTTTTAATCCCGCCATTAGCGACCTGCCAAGACAGTTCTTTTTGTAACGTCCGTTTACGTTTCATTTATCCCAATTTTTGAGTTTGTCTCGAATCACGATACGAATTCACATTCATCGCTATTAGATTAAAATATATTTATACTTTTAGGTTCCTGAATTTATAAATGTTAAATAAACAATAATGTCATAAATAAGTAAAGACTTACATTTTACGTTTTAATTTAAGAAACACTCGAACACACAGATTTATCACATGCATGAAACGAAAATCCGGGAAAATGACCGATGTTTTTGACATTTCTTTTTCTTTGACTTTGACATTTCTTTTTGAAGAACGTTTTTTGGCCCCCTAAATTGACTGAAGAAATAAACTAACCTATGACAAGGCAGCATGGTCCTGGGTGAATTTCCGAACAGCAAATTTTACGCGGCATGAGTGAAATCGGCAGTGCAGAGTGATACAATGAGGCTTATTTATTTTTTTATTTATAGAAGGCGTTATCCCGTATACGAGACCATAAATATTTTTTGATTAGGACTACTTTAAATACATAATAAAAAATGATAAAGCACCATATTTTTCATTTCGGTTGCGCGGTCAAATCCATTTTTCTGATTAATTTCCCTTGTATAGTAAAAACTTTTGGTTATTTAGTATTATTGCTTATTCCATTTAAATCGTGAATAGTTATAGTACTATCACATAATAATTTTATAATTTAATCTATTTAATTAAATGACTTATAAGTAAAAATGCATGTGGTCAAATAAGACTTTTCATATCGGTGAATTTTAGTTTGTCGAGAATATTTTTGCGTGGGACAACTCTGGCTCCTTGCCCCCGCGCTAAAACGCTACATACCAGTGCCGCCTCAATGCTTAAAGTAAATAGACGTGCGCCGCTTGCTCCGTGTTCCCGCCAAAAAAGTAAGTAGTTGGTTTCGGTGACATGGGACATTTTATTTTTCATTTCCGCAGGTTGGAATATATTGTCATCCAATTCTCCATAAAATGTATGAAATATTTATTGGTATCCTTCCCAAACTACGTTTATTAGTGAGGTATTAATAACGTTGTGACTTTAAAACTTTTATTGTTATGTTAAATTATGTCGTTGATTTTAATATCGGTGTTTTCATTTCGGTTGATTCGGTGGCCTAGATTGACCACCGAAATGAAACAAAATTCACCGAAATGATAAAAATATCATTTCGGTGAATTTTATTAATTTCGGTGCGTAAATTGTTCATATCGGTGATTGTTTTTCTCATTTCGATGGCTTCATTATATCATTTCGGTGAAATCTATACTATATTATACAGCTGAAGAGTTTGTTTGTTTGTTTTTTATTTGAACGCGGTAATCTCAGGAACTACTGGTTCAATTTGAAAGAATATTTTTGTTTTGCCTTCCTTTTTCAGGATTCCGTACCTTGAAAGGTAAAAAACGGAACCCTTTTGAATCACTTCTGTGCAGGATAGCTACGATTTTGAGGGAAAACTAGGGCTAATTAGGGAATTTTGGGAAACGGGACAGAAAGCCACGGGATATTGGGTGACAACTAATTTAATCATTTGTTTGACAAAGTCAATAAAAAAAGAATATAAAACCATAAATTAAAATAGAAAAAGTATTGATGTGCGTTGAGCACATGCTCCACCTTTTCAAGTAAAACTAAAATTAAAGACAACTCCTCTAAATATTAACTAACATAACATTTCACGTAAATGAAGACATTTTAATTAATCAATGAATTAAATGTGAAAATTAAACAATAAATTGAATTTGAAAATTACACAAAAAAATTAAATTTGAAAATTAACTTCCTTAAATAAAATCAAAATTTAAAAACAAACTTAGTTGCAAATTGGAACAAGCTTTTTTAAAGGTCGTCTTAATATGCCATTCGAGGTTTGCACGTCAGCTACACGTACAATGTTATCACGACCGGGAAATAAGTTAATAACACGCCCTCTTGGCCACGTTCCTCGTGGTAAATTGCTGTCCCCGATGAGAACTATGTCCCCCACTTTAAGCTTTGGAACCGTTGAGCCAGTACTCGAACGTCGAGGTAGTAGATTTGGTAGATATTCTCTTACCCAACGGCCCCAGAACATATCCGCTAGTCGTAGTGCGATCTTCCACCTCGATCTTGAAGTGAGGTCATGGTCAGATAATGTTGCTGGGAAAGAGGGACCTGCAGAGCTTCCGTTCAACAAATGAAATGGAGTCAAGCATGTAACGAAGGGCTGGCCTGACGATGAACCAAGTAGGAAGTGATGTGGAGTTAAGGCTTCTGTGCATCCAGGGTCAGCTGGTACGTGAGTGAGGGGCCTTGTGTTTACAATGGCTTCCGCTTCTGCTAGTAAAGTGAGTAGTACTTCTTCTTGAGGTGATTGGGAGCGCAGTGTTACTTTAAGCGCTGTTTTGACGCAACGAATCAGTCTCTCCCATGCTCCGCCCATGAAAGGTGCTCCCGGTGGGATAAATTTCCATGAAATCCTTTCATTGGCTGCGAAATTTTGTATCTCTTCACTGTACAACTTTTTCAACTCTCGATCTAGACCAACAAATGCAGTGCCATTATCACTATAAATCTCTTTTGGTGTACCCCGGCGCGCTATAAATCGCCTCAAACTCATTAGCGCCGAATCCGTTGATAGACTATGCACCACTTCTAAATGGATGGCTCGACAAGTGAGGCAGGTGTAGAGCGCAACATATCGCTTCTCTTGTCGTCGTCCAATTTTGACGTTTAGGGGTCCGAAATAATCTAAGCCCACGAAAGAAAATGGCTTATGTCCGTAGGCTAGTCTGGCTCCAGGGAGATCACCCATTGGAGGGTTATAAGGCTTAGCTTTTCTAATTCGACAGACTAGGCAATTGTGAGCAACAGCTCGCACAGTGCTTCTTAAGCCCAGTATCCAGTAATATTGTCTCATCTCATTTACCACCATCTCGTTGTTTCCGTGGGCAGCTTTATTATGATATTTCATAATCAACAAACGAGTGGTTGGATGTTTTCCATCGAGGATAATTGGCTGTTTTGTGTCATCAGGAATATTTACGGCTCTTTTGATTCTCCCCGAAAGTCTTATGACGTTATCCGATCCAATGACAGGCGATAAATGAAAAAGTTTGCTGGAACGCGGTAAATCCTTTTTGTTCTTTAAGAGGACATAATCTTCTTTAAAACTTTCTAGTTGACTATGCCATAATACATGCTTTTCCGCTAAATCTAAGTTTTTAGCTGACAATACAGGGTTACTCAATAAAAAATCATATTTGTTTAAAAAATCAAAATTACAATCTAAGCCTCTAGTTTTGCGTTTATCTAAACAACGTTTGAGCAACAAACCAGCAAATCTATGAGCTAGGGCAGTTGCACGAACCAAACAAAGCCATTTACTGATTCGCTGAGCACTAGCCGATACTGGTAGTAAAATAGTCGAATCATTAATATTAATGACATGACTGACAAGTCTTTCAAGTCTGTGCAAGGGCTTTAGCTCAGATTGAGCCTCTGAAAGTGGGCTGCTTCCTAATGGTTCGCTGGGCCAATTACACGAAATTAAAAAATCTGGTCCAGTGAACCAACGTGAATCCTCATCAAAATTAATTTTGTTCAAACGTGTAGCGTCGTCAGCTACGTTACCCTCGGAAGGAACCCATCGCCATTCACTAACTTCAGAAAGCTCTATTATTTCACCAATACGATTGGCCACAAATGCTTTGAATTTTCGGGCATCGCTACGAATCCAACCCAAAACATTCATGGAATCGCACCAAAAGAATCGTTGCTTTGGTTTAAATTTGTGAGCTTCCTGAATTGAAAAGGCAAATCGAGCAGCTATTAAGGCTCCTTGTAATTCTAAGCGAGGTATGGAGGATGGTTTTAATGGAGCAACTCTTACTTTACTACCGATTAAGGTTACCTTGTTACTACCATCAGGGTAAATTAAGCGCCAATATGCAACAGTGGCGTACGCCGATTCACTAGCGTCACAAAATATATGAAGTTCTCTTTCAATGCTAGCATCACCAAAGTCACTCAGATTATATCTTCTTGGAATTTTTAAATTATTGAGTGAATTGATACAAATGTTGTGCCACTCCTTCCACGCAGCGATATCATCCTGTGAAAGTTGATGATCCCAATCAAGTGATTTACGCCATACATTTTGAAACAATATTCTAGCTCTAATTGTGAGAGGTGATAATAATCCTAATGGGTCATAAATACTCATCATGAGCGAGAGAGCTTCTCGTTTTGTTAACTGATCAGATGATTTTTCAACGAAACCTTTAGTATTAAAGCTAAGTAAATCGTCAGCTGGTTGCCAAACTAAGCCTAAAGTTCTAACCGACTTTGCTACTTTACCCAAATCTACGTTTACGTTCGCTAAAGATGGATCTAACAACAGTTCTTTTGGAATTAGAGATAGGGCCTTAGGATCATTAGAAACCCAAGATCTCATCTCATAATGAGCTTCTTTGTGAATGGCTATGATGTCTGCAGCAAGTTGTGCAGCATATTCAGTAGAAGGTGTGGATACTATGCAGTCATCCATATAATGATCATTTAGAATAGCATTCACAGCTTCAGGGAATATACTTTTAAACTCAAGTGCATTTTTATTTTTAATAAATTGTGCTGAAAAGGGACTAGATGCTGCACCAAATATCATCGAAGACATTCTATAAACTTGAATCGGTTCTTTAGGCGAGGGACGCCATAGGAAACGTTGAGCATCCCTATCCACTTCGCGTATTTTAATTTGAGGAAACATTTCTCTAATGTCGGCTGAAAGCCCAACTTTACCCTCACGGAAGCGAAAAAGAATGTCTAAAATGGAATTAAGAAGGTCTGGGCCCGTAAGGAGCATAGAATTTAAGCTAACACCGTTAGACTTTGCCGCGGCATCATGTACGATACGAAGTTTACCGGGCTTATTAGGATTAGTAACTCCGAAATGTGGTAAAAACCAACACTTTTTGTTAATACACTCTTTACTAACGGGGCCTTCAGCATAACCCTTGTCAAACATGGCTTGCATATTTAATTTATATTGTTCAGCATAAGCTGGCCCCTTGGCCATCTTCCTCTCTAAACTCTTAAATCTGGATATGGCCTGACCGAAACTGTCTGGGATTTGAAAGTTATTATCTTTCCAGGGAAGGCCTACTTCATATTTGCCGTCGGGAAGGCGACGAGTTGTCTCTTCCAGGATTTTGACAGCTTTAGAATCGTCGTCACTGAGACATTCCTTCTTAGTAATGCCTAAAGAATCTAACCTATAGTAATTCTGAATCAGAGAATTCAATTGTTCGAGTTCACCATCATTTTTGTCTGAAATAGAAACATAATTGACGCGATGTATTGGATCCGAGTTCCTATTGGAGTCATAACCGAATAAAACCCAACCTAAACTTGTTTTTATAGCAACCGGTTGATCCATTGAACCTCTCCTAACTTCCTTGGAGATTAAGAGAGGCCAATTATCGATACCAATAATGAGCTTGGGATGAGCGTTCTCATAGCAAAGAACGTCAGCTATTGGTTGTAAATAATCAAAACATTTAATGTCTCCGGTAGATTGTTTTGACAACCCTAAATTACTTATTGATCGGGCATTTCTTATTTCATATATTTCGGAAGAACGACCCTGTATCTTAAAGTTCACATATTGCACCCTCACTGTTTTTCCTAACCCACTTACGCAATCAAGTTTTATTTGGGACTCTGGACCAAGTAAACCTAAATGTTGACTCAATTGAGCATCGATAAAGGTCGCTGTCGAGCCGTCATCCAATAAGGCATACGTTTTGACACTGCCCAATGGCCCTGTAACCGTAACAGCTACAATTTTAAGTAAAGGCCTAAAAGATGAACGTGTTTCGGAATGTCCCTCAGCTGGGGTAATTGTGTGTGCGATTAATTCATTCGGCGGGTCATCAACAGAGGTAGACACTTGATTGACCGGAAGTGTCGTAGTTTCGTTATGCAAAAGTTTGTGGTGTCGAGCCCTGCAGTTAGAGACCTTACAAATCTCTTTGGTGAACTTACACTTTAAGTAAGAATGCATACCTCTTTTCAAACATTTATGACATAATTTATTACTTTTGACTACTTGTCATCTGTCAACAACTGACATCGAAACAAACTTGTCACATTTTGATAGATCATGGGTTTGTTTACAAATCACGCATGGTTTTGGTTCAATTACAGATTGAATTTTTAAAACTGTGGAACTTTCTTGAGGTTCGGAGTCTAAGGATCCCTCCAGAGAGGTAACTGTATGAACCTTCTCAAATCTTTTGAGTGTAATTGGCGTATCTGATATTAAACCAAACTTGAGTTGTAACTCTACTTCCTGAGTTAAAAACTGTGTCAGTAATTCAAGTTTAGTCTTTCCTAAAGTTGTAAAGTTAAGTCTACAATAATCAAGCCATTTACTTCGAAGCAAAGGCGTCAATTTACCTAATATTGTTTGAAAAAGTTCGGGAGATTCCAAATAACATCTTTGGTCTAAAAGTTTTATAATCTCCACACAATTACGAACTTTACAAAGAAATTTATTAAGATCACAAGTATCAGAATTTAATTTGGGTAGTGATCGAACGGTTGTTATTTCATTAAGGACAATAATTTCAGACCTGCCAAATCGTAATTCCAGTGCATTCATCACCTCCTCCGGGTCACGAGCTGAAACCAGAAGAACTGCGACTGTCTCCCGAGCTGCTCCTCTTAGACACAACCCGATACGAGCTAAGTTCTCAGCAGGCGAAAATACATCTTTGGTATCCTGAAACATCCTCTTTAAAGCTAACCAGTCTAAAGGCTTACCGTCAAAAATGGGCAGCCGAAGATCACTACACCTATGTTTTGTACCTCCATTATTATTGTAATTATAAACTACATTTTGTTCTGGTAATAAAGGTATATTATTGTTGAGTGGCTTAGTTATTTTACTGCAATTAAAACAAGTAGGAAAAAGAGGAATGTTTACTCCAGTGATAGGTAAAGGGTTTGGCTCTTTGGAGCTTCTACCACCGATAGGTATATTTGCTGTGGTGACAACATTGGTTATTGGCTCTTTAGAGCAATTACCACCACAGTTATTAAAATTTTGAAAACATTCCACCTCCGCTACATGTTGTTGAACAGTGTTTTGAGCTGTGTCAGGTTGTGGTGTATTATCATTATTAACAACCGTTTCTAACCAGCTTTGAATAGACCTAGAACTCCTTCGGCTTCGGCTTCTGGCACTCCTCGATTCTAAAGCCGCGAGTTTGGCTTCTAGCTCTAGGTCCGCAGCTTTACGATTAGTTGCTGCTGCTTTTTCTTGGGCTTCCAATTGAGCGACTACTCTCATGTGCTCAGCCTCTAACAGTAGTTTTTGGGCACGTATGGAAGCGGAAGAAGACCTGGAACATTCGGAAGCATTAGACCTGGTATTTGTTGGGGCGATCGCAGCGGACGTGGACGCCACTGGCTCGCTCATGTTGTCACCGTGCCCCCGCCCGTTCCGACTTTTGGCTTGAGCCCTAGTTTCCACCATTAAACAATTTTGAGTGAACGAAATTTAGGTTTATTGTGTTCAAAAGTGCGCGAAGGACCAGAAAATGTGCAGGATAGCTACGATTTTGAGGGAAAACTAGGGCTAATTAGGGAATTTTGGGAAACGGGACAGAAAGCCACGGGATATTGGGTGACAACTAATTTAATCATTTGTTTGACAAAGTCAATAAAAAAAGAATATAAAACCATAAATTAAAATAGAAAAAGTATTGATGTGCGTTGAGCACAACTTCGTTGTTCGTCTGTTTGTCTGTCCCTACCCTTTTTCTCAGGAACACGTGGAGGTATCAAGCTAAAATTTAATCAAAAGCTCTGCGGTCCCTTAAAGCTGTAAAAAATCAAAATTCTAAGACAACGCAATCAAAAGATACAGCCGTTATTGCCGTAAATATCAACAAATTTCCGCAAATTTTCAACACTCGAAAAGGAATCAAAACCTACCTACAGGGTACTTCCCGTGAACTTAGAATCTTTGATACAAAGCAATGTCATTTATAGTACAGATACAGGAATAATTGCGAAAACTGTATTTTTTTGTTATATCATATAAAAACAAAACTTACTGCCCTTTTCTTCATGAACGCGTTACGGTATTAAATGAAAATTACAATGAACACATAGAACATACATAATGAACTAAAATTAAGATACAAATTATTCATTCAGTGAAAACGTCGTCCTTTTATTACAAAATGTCACAGAAAAAAAGACGCTTTAAATTTCCATATAACTACTATTGATTCCCACTCTACGCTCTGACCGATCCAAAGGTTCCCATTATGCTAGCAGCATTGCCTCGTTGAATAGCAATGGAAACCTGTTGAACCAGCCAGAGTGGGGATCATTACCCTTATCCCTCAGTCGTTGTCCCAACTCTTTGAAAAGCTCGCGTGCCTCATCTCCCCAGGGCCCAGCCGTCTCCACAGCGATTGGAACAAAATCATACTCAGACTTTAGCTCAGCATACTTAGTATGTTTTAACTTGGCAGCATTTTCCGCCGCTGAACCTGCTGAAGTAACAGGCATACTGTTACTTCAACATGTTCAGTAAATGTGTCTAACGCATGTTGCGTCCCATAAGAGGCTACGCCCTCCTCGCCATGGAACCAACGTTAGGTCATCTGGTCTCTTACCATCCATGCGGGACAAGCCTGGTGGCTCTAGGACGCAAGGAATATTTACGGAAACCGTGGCCCGACGCACAAATTCATTAATAGAATGGTATAAATTGCACTTGTAAAAAGCAACTGTGAACCTGTGACAGACGAGGAATTGAACCCCGTGTCTTACGCAATCCGGGCAATTAAATTTGTATGGTGACAAAACACTATAAAAACAAAAATAAACTATAATAGAATGGTGCTTCGGGAACCGCCCCGCACATCTTTGGCAACTCAGTCCATGGTGGCCGTTTTCATCTACCAACACACCACAAATACAGCGATGAGGTTCACAAACTTTGCTGCCCAGTCTTAAAGCTATTGAAATTCTTAAGGAATTGTTGTCGAGAAGCGTACCCAACTGTGGAGACGGCAAAGCATGCAGCCAAGCACCAGATTCAGGTTTTGCAACTGCTTTAAGGCATGCCAACATCACGCTGGAACCTGCGGGACCGGAGTAAAGGCAAAACGCACAGAAAATGTCGAAGAGGACCGCTAGTAGTGTTGTTAAGCTAAAAAGTTTTTTTTAATATGATATGGGTTTACTTTTGCCTCTAGACTATACCAGACGAGGCACAGACAGGGACGACGATGAAGCGAGCTCACCCAGAAGAAGCCTGTTCACTCTTTTTCTGAAAATAACAGGGTTGTAGACCGATGGAAACACATATGCGGGTAGAGAGTTCCACTCTCTTGCTGTGCGCATTATGAAAGTTGACGAGAAGCGCTTAGTTCGAAAACTTTTTAAATGCGCTAATCTCAGGAGCTACTGCTCCGATTTAAAAAAAATGGTTAGATAGCTCATTTATCGGAAAAGGTTATTGGCTATACTTGGTGTCCTTTAAATAGAGGTCCAGCCTAAAATAGGTGATATGCTAGACAATGACAGTCATTAGAAAATATATAAAAAATGTAAGTTATGTCCTTTTCAAGTTGTGTACATTAGAAAATCTACCAAATTGTCATCTAGTGATGGGTATTCGACTACTGTTAATACAAATACTTTTTTTACTTGTTTATTTTGCGATGCGAGTTTATATAGCCGAAGGCCTACTTTATTTGTAAATCAGGTTACATTTTATAATAAATAGTAAATAAAAAAGTGAAAAATTGTAGTCACAGTAGTCTAGCTTATTACCCGTATTGTGTGCAGCGCACGGCGCTTAAATTTCGCGGGGAGAATTGCTGTTTTTCCGTTATAATAATATATGAGTCCTGAAAGAAGGTTAACTTCTACTTACGGGATACTGTAAAACATCACGCTACGACCTACGGGAATGGAGTGAAATCAAAACGCACGGATGCAGTCACGACGAACCACGTGTTTTAGTGTATAGAAGTAATTTTGTTAAAGGTTTTCGGTGGGTGGATAAGTGTTGTCATTTCGGTGGGCTAGTTATTTCATTTCGATGAATCGTTTTTTCATTTCGGTGGCATCAAAACTTTGAAGTAATGTATCTTTTTAGTTTATCAAGATATTTTGATGGCGTTACGTATTGATCTAAACAACATCAAGAAGTATCATAAACCATAGTTTGAATTCAAAAAATGTTAAAAATAAAAAAGTTCACCGAAGTGATAAAAAAATCGACTTTGTTGAAATTGACCCTCCTAAGACCTTAGCCTGTTCCTTAAGGAACAAAAATACAAAAAAAAAACGTTTTTTGGCGCGAGTAAATTGATTTCTTTACTCTCATGAAAACAACAATGGTTCCGTGTCTATCTTCTCAAGATAAGTGGTGTCAGTCAAGGTTAGGGTCTTTGTAAGTGAATCAACTTCTTTATATATTAGCGAGCGGATGAATTCCAGTTAGTCAAACTGTGCTCCACTAGCTGGATAGTGGGGCCTTCTGATCAACTATATTTATTTCTCAGTTTAATTTAAAATGCCACCTGTTTCGATATCAGAAGATGTAAGTAACCTTTCAGATATTTTAAAAACTAGATTATTATAACACCATTGAAAAGTGCATAATTTTCAATATTTTTTTTGTTGCGGTTGCTTGTATTTTATTTACTATTTAATTAGTTTTATTTTAACTTGGGTCTGAAAGTCCACAGTGATAAAGTAAGTCACAATTTTTGTATTTAAACAGGGTCCCAAGCAGAAGCTCCGTGTGGCCATCATAGGCCAGAGTACCTTTGCTGCTGAGGTGTTCAAACTCTTGGTCAAGGATGGACATGAGATTGCTGGTGTGTTCACAGTTCTTGATAAGGGCAACCGAGAAGACCCTCTAGGTAAATATGTGTACTTGGTTAAAATGTTATTTCTTCTTGTTTTATAAATTAAGTTTTTATAGCAATTTGTTTAACTGAATTTTTCCTCAAAATTATATTTTATATGAGTCATATGAGATCTGGGTTTTCTGGTCAATATGAAGCTTTATTCTGAACTTTAAATGTAAGTCATTAAATGAATGTTTTAATTTATCTCATACTGGGACCAAACTTTAGTACCTGGACCGCTGATACTGCCCTAATACTAAAGGTGTTACTTTACTGCCTTCTTTTGTTTTAGGGCAGCATTTAAACTTTTCATATAATAAACATAACTGGTACTGTTACAATCAATCTAGGAGTTGATCAATATCAAATTACACTCTCTTACAATTTTTTATATAATTACAGCAACAACAGCTGCTCAGAACGGTGTACCGGTTTACAAATACAAGTCATGGAGGATCAAAGGGAAAATCATTCCAGAAGTATATGAAGAGTACAAATCTGTAAGTATAATTGTTTACAATTCCCATTTCCCATATGATCCTTAAAAACAGTTGAAATAGTTTTCTTTATTCATAATTGAATACCAGAGAATGCTAATATTACCTACTGCTGCGTAAATGTTTTAATAAGGAACTCTACATATGCGTTTCATCTTAACATATCAAAATTTAAGATTTTGTAAACAATAGTTGTTATCTTTATTAGCTCATAATATCATCTGTTTGAAACGTTAAACATTTTTTTTGTAACATAGTTATCAAAGAAAATGATAATTATAATTGCTGAAAGATAAAGTGCATAAGGTCTCAATATTTTTTAAAAACTGAACTTTAATGAATGATAATGGTAAATATTATCTTTCGGTTGTCTAATAATATCGTCAAATCATCAAATACAAGCTGCCTCAACAGACTTTGTTCTATCACGTCATGAAAAGAAAAGTGTACACATTGAATATGTCATCATCATCATCAAATTTAAAAGCTTGGCTCTTGTCGGTGGAGCTTTTTCCATGATTTCCGGTTTTCGGTCTTGAGCTTCTGATACGAATGTACCTAAACAAAATTACCCAAATCGGTCCAGCCGTTCTCGAGTTTTAGCGTGACTAACAAACATTGTCTGGTTTTCAAAAGCTTATAATTTATTAATATATTATTCAGATAAATAAAGTAGTGCCTGCTATTATAATGTAGCACATTCATACTACCACTTCCATGCAGCGTGATTTCTGTCACCCATTTTGAAGAGCTTCCAACTACTGCACTCGTGACCTCAGATATCTCCACAATTTATCTCTGTTATATTACGTTAGAATGCTATGTCATATCCAGTTTAATTATATCGGGAAGTTACCGACTGGATGAGTAATTTAGATTGGGCTCCGTAATCACGTGAATAAAAGATTTGTTCAAAAGCAGTATCATCATAAATTCCTTTGAACTAAGTAGTCCGCATATCTAATTAATTACTAGCGCCTCCATGCGGTTTCTGCGTAAATAAATATCATTATGAATATGTGTTATTCCATTGTATTAATTATATTGTTGTAAAGTTTCATTAAAAATCAATTATATTTTTTCGTGAAAGAGTACATCCATCCATCCATTCATCTTCACTTAAACATTTATAATATTAGTAGGATAAGTTAAGTTAGCACTTGTAAGAAGGTGATTGCACTAGTACAGTGATTTAGTTCTTGTCTTCGTATTTCCTACAAGAAAACTTTCGCAAAAGCGCGCGAGTTGTGAAAAGCTGTCATTCATTACCGACTCAAACTGGTTTGATCGGATATTGCGCAGACTGACTCGAATATATTTATAGACTTTCCAATTCCTCATCTGTGATAATTTAACCTTGATCATCGACCATTACTGAAAAACGTGTCGCTTGTTTTGCCTGAAATCATCAGTCAATACTCATATCTATCTCCGCTGCACAAGGTTTGTAACGTAAAAATATCATTTTCGCACACTCGATAATATGCTAACAATACAGAATATCCTTGAGAGTAATTGCTGAATACCGGGTGATCGACAATTTGCCGTATTTGCATGTATAAACAAAAATGTCTGCCGAACCAATTGGTGGTTTTTGTGAGCGAAAACTACACAGTTATTGACGAATGTTAACGTTTTTAGTGCTGAAATTGTTAACTGCACAAAACCGCTATAATATTTGTATTACCTAGCCATATCTAATGTGATAATACAAATGCGCTAATTTTTACTAAGCCGATGTCATGCGGACTTCATAAATATTACTTTAAGAGTTATGGCCTGCAGCAAGGGGGGTTACCCATATCGATTTTTCACCCTCACAAACCCAGCTACTATTGCAACTGAAATTCAAAACGTAATTATAAATATTGCGCATAATTAATTGTCACCAATGCCACAAGTCGCCAAAATTTAAGTGCGCAATTCGGTGTACAGTTCGTTCGATACGTAACACAAAGGATCATAATAACGCGCATACATAATATCATGTCCCGATAACCCAGCCACCCTTATTATCACCATGAAATAAACGAAGCATGCTCGAAAAAAAAACTGGTATCTTTTTAGTCACCTTTGCTATGTATGAAAAATTCTGCACATGTATGAAAAACGTGAAAATCAAACTTGTGGTTCAATTTGAAACACCAGTGAAACAGTTAATCGTTTATGAAAATATTTATCTTCATATTATTGCACGTTCGATTCGAGAGCTCTAGTTTGATTTACTTAATGAAACTTATGCATTTCATTTCATCTTAAAATATAGTTACTTATTTTACGGTTTTTCTTTACTTTATAATAAGATATTAGAGGTCTCCCGCGACTGCGTCCGCGCGTATTCTGTTTCTTCTCTCCCCTCCTGTCGCAGCGTGATGTTATATAGCCTCAAGCCTTCCCCGATAAATAAGCTATCCAACACAGTTATTTTTTTATCGGTCCAGTAGTTCCCGAGATTAGCGCGTTCAAACAAACAAACTCTTCAGCTTTATAATATTACTATGGATAGACGAGATGCTTTGAAAAATTACGTCTTCTTTTCATTCATATCCTGTCAAAGGAAACTATGCCTTAGTCAGTAATAGACCTTAGTCAGTAATGAAACCGCTATCGTCACTGATTCTTGAAATGTCACTGGACCTTTCGCGAATAGTTGTTGCCTAATTCCATCGTCCTTTATGCCACATACAAACTGATCTCTTAGGTTTTCCAATAAGTTAACCCCAAAGTCACAACCTTTCGACAATACAATTTTAATACCGCCACATAGCACAAAATGTTTTCATCCGACCTTTGCACTCTTTGCCGAAACACAAACCGTTCCGCTAGGATTGAAGGTTTTGGATTTAAATGTTCTCGCAACACACTAACCACTTCTGCGTAGGTCATATCGCACGGTTTCCTTGGGCTCGATAAATCCGTTAACAGTTCATAAGCACGATCACCCATCGCGGTAATTAAAGTAGGTAATTTAAGTTCTTCTTTGACCGAATTCACTTTAAAGTACATTTCCAGTCTTTCCACGTACAAAGGCCAGTTTCCGGCTTCCATATCAAACTCCGATATTTTGCCAACTGCCATTTTGAAAAATCCTCGTCAGCCACTGAGAAATAAGACACCCGAGTAACCAGTAACACGTTTAATAGCAAACTGAAGCTCAACTGAACGGTGCATACAAATGTATAATAAGTACTTAGGTCTACCCTCTTTATTTCGTACATCACAAAACAGACCCATATTTATTTTAAATTATTCCTCAGGTCAATGCGGACATCAACGTGCTGCCCTTCTGCACACAATTCATCCCCATGGAGGTGATCACGCACCCCAAGTACGAGAGCATCTGCTACCACCCCAGCATACTGCCGCGGCACAGAGGAGCTTCTTCAATAAACTGGTAAGAATAACTTTGCGTATATTATATATGTCACCTCAGACAGACCCTAAACATTTATGCTTATGTAAGAGCATGCTCTTTCTCTCTTAGACTTAGGATACCTTAGAGTACCTCCTCTAAATTCACATTCATTTTCATCAAGATACAGTTACGATATACACCGTGCTTTTTTAACCGTCTTACACCCGAAGCCCACGTAATGTAACCATCTTAATAAACCTCTAGGACATGTTATTTTTTTTATTACACTCCACATAATTTTGGTGTAAAAAATATCTAATAGTAATGTTTCGTAATGTATCATCCTGTTCATAATGTTTATGTTTTCAACAATGCATTCCTTGACCTTGCCGCCTCCACGCGTTCCGCGCCGTAGCCAATCTAAGACAGTCCACGTGGATCTCTAACCAATCATGCGCTAGCGCAATACTTTGTGACGCCCACCGCCTCGCCCCTTTCTATTCGTGCGTAAAACTCGGTCGGTAGTGCTAGACAGCTGAGTGAATGACCCGCGCGTAGTGCTCGTTACAGGATGTTTCGTACTAAATTGTGCTGATATCTTCTTTAATGTCTAAGGCTTTGAAATCTTAATAATAACCAAGTTTTATTTAACGAATGACATGTAGTTATTGGAAACTTTAAGTGGCCTTCGGCTGTAAGACGGTTAAAAAAGCACGGTGTATAGCGTGTACGCGTTTTTTTATTTATTTTTAACCGAGTTCAAAAAATGAGCTTCCCAGAGTGACCCGTATGTTTGTATGTATTTTTTTTGTCTGCGATTATCTCACGTTCGGCTCGACCGATTTCAATGCGGTTTGGAGTAACTATTGAAGTTCAATCAGGTACATTATAACTTGAACAATAACTAAAAACAACAAAAAAATATTATACAAAAATTTAACCATCGTCAAAAAAACCGCTAAAAAGACTAAAATAGTCGGTGCATGATGAATTGATGAGCGTTCGTACACTGTTGTTGTCCGTTATGGTTGACATCATGCATTTAAACCGGGCGTTTCGTTTTGATCCCTTTAATACAGCGTTCGAGGGAGGGCCTCTTACAAAGCCTAGGTTCCCCTCTTTTGTTTCTTTTGTGCTTTTTAGTAATTAGAATAGGTATGTAAAATGTAGGCTTTTGAATACTGATTGATACGCTTACATGCGATCATCGTGATTATGTTTTCGTATTCAATAACGCACACGTAAGTGCATGATAAATGAATGACAAATCAATGTAACCAATAAATTGTTCGAAAACTCTCATCGTGTTGATCAGATTTTATCGTTTTAATTTAGACACAAGTCTTCAGTATTTTTATTTATTTGAAATTGTAATTAAGGTTTTTATTTCTTCATACTAACACGATCATCATCCTGTATAACATAACTGGAGAGATCTTGTGTAACAATTGAATTTTGCATCTTGTAAGCACAGCTGTTCTGTTGTTTTTTTTTCCAAGTCATATTGATGCAGAATTGTCTGAAACTATATATGTAAACTTACGTAATCTACGGAATCGGTAGTAACACTGAAACAAATGAATTTCAGATTATATAATATTTTATATGCTTTATGTAACTTCTCCAAAATAACATGGTGATAATACTTACACAACCACATTTTATATACAGTGTCACTCACGATAAGAGTGCTATCGTTTTGTTAAATATGAGCTTTGCCATAAAATGTTTATGCAATCTGGGACTAAATGGATCTGGGGACTGGTTTAATTTAATTATGAATAGATTTTGTATTTATTTCAGTTAACTTTTTACGTATTTATTTTAATAGCCAGATATGTTTAACTTAGATTATCACGTGTTTGGCTGAACTGATTAAGAGGCCCTGTCTTGATAAAATTTGACACCAAGGTTCGTCGCTTTTCTTGCAAACACCCCTCCGATTATCCGCACTGAGCCCGCGTGCTAGAGTATGGCTCATATTATACTACCTAAAACTCAGAATGTCAGATGTTTACAGGCTAACTTTCCTTACTTACTGTATTAATATCCGAACATTGGGCTACAATTTCACCTGATAAATGAAGATGCGGCCTAATCATGTCCGAGTCAGACTAGTACCAACTATATTCACTCTTCTTTTCAAAACATTTTTAAGACCTTTATTACTTTTCCAGGACCTTAATCGAAGGCGACACGACATGCGGTCTATCCATATTCTGGGCGGACGACGGACTGGACACCGGTCCGATACTCATGCAGAAGGTCTTCCCCGTCACCATCGATGACACCGTCGACTCCATATACAACAAGTACTTGTACCCTGAAGGTATGTTGTGTGAACCTTATAATAAGGTTTCAGTCAATCCACTTGTAGTCGCGTTAGTGGCCGCGTCCAGAGTACGCTTGCTCTTATAAAAATAAAAACTGACCAAGTGCGAGTCGGACTCGCGGTATTGAGGGTTCCGTACCATTTTTTACTTAAATTTGATATTTAAGCTTCGCTTGATATTTAATTTCATTAAATTTTATTAATTAAATTAAATATTTAATTTCGCTTGATATTTTGATATTTAAGGTCGCTTATGTATCACTCACACTAAGAAGAATAAAAAGATAATACTATGCTTATACGAAAAAATATCTTCCACAGGCATAAAAGCGTTAGCAGAATCCGTCAACATGGTCGCAAATGGCAACGCGCCCAAAATCACACAGACCGAAGAAGGCGCCACATACGACCCAGCTTTATTTAAACCAGAGACACACAGAGTAAGCATAACTTTTTTTTTCAATATCCACAATGACTTGGGTATCCTTTGTAATTTTCTGAGGAGTCACAACATCAAAATCAGTTTAATCAGTCAGGTATCAAACGACTCCCGGGAGTCGCATAATAATGGAATTTCTATTGTGTCTCGTTCACACATACTTGACGAGTTAATCTATTTCCATTTTATAATGTTGCAAGACTTGTAACACTAAACAGTTTCCTTTTATAAAGAATATGCGCATTCACTTAGGATAATGATCACCGTTTCAGATCGACTTCACCAAAGGCGGCGTGGCACTGCACAACTTCATCCGCGGCTTAGACTCGTCCCCCGGCGCCACCGTGCTCATCCAACCACAGACTAAAGAGGGCGTGGTCGAAGGCAGCGAACCCAACGTCGAGGTCAAGCTGTTCGGCTCTAGTCTATGGCAGGGAGACGCGGATACGGAGGGCGATGTACTAGTTATACCAGGCTTGAAGGAGCCAGCTATTATACATGAGGCTGGTCTGCTCATCACTGCTAATGATGGTGTGAAGGTAAGAGATATTAATCTTTAAGTTTTTAGCTATAAAGTCGCATGTTGACTAAAGAGGGCAGCGAAGCCACCGTCTAGCTAGGTGAAAAAGTTTGGGTCTGGTCTATGGCAAGGGGGTGCAGACACCGAGGGCGATATACTAGTGAAACCAGGGTTGAGCGAACCATACACATGTCATGAGGCTAGAGCTCATCACAGCTAATGATAGTGTGAAGGTAGATGTCCTTTTCTTAAATCAGACATTCGGTTATACATTTATTGAAACGAAATATTTACTAGCGCCCTCACTTATAATAACTCAAACGGTCTTTTAAACCTATTTTAGCTGTTACACTGTTTTTTTTATTATTATTTGGGAAACATACAGTTATAATGGTATAGATATAAATAAAACTTATAGATAACACAAAAACCATTTAAGTTTTGTCACATTTTGTCAAATGATGACAGCGAGAGAACGAGACGAAACAGTGTAATAGCTAATAGGTTTAAAAGACCGTTTGAGTTATTATGAATAAGAGGGTAGATCTTTATTAACTAGAGTAAAGTGGTGCATATATAAACTTTGAAACTTAATCGTTAAGCTCGTCGACCTCAGCGATAACCGCTTTAATAAAAATTTAATTATGTATACTTAAAATAGAGAGTAAAAACTTTTTAATTTTATTTCCAGCTAAATGTACAAAGACTAAAAGTGAACGGCAAAATGATAAACGCACAGAACTTCTACACGGCCAACGAGAAGAAAGTCACATTAGAACTCACGGCTGAAGAAAAACAGTTCGTCGAAAGCGTCAGGGATGTATGGAAGGCCATACTCAGAGTCGACATAGAGGATGACACAGATTTCTTCGCCTGCGGAGCTGGTTCGATGGACGTAGTCAGACTAGTTGAAGAAGTCAAAGATTTAGCCAGTATAGAACTTCAGAACGAAGATATCTACATGAACACAACATTCGAAGAATTCTACACAATTGCAATAGTCAAATCCAGGGGCGGATCAGGGGCGAAAGAAATAGTTTACGATGGCGTGGAGTTAGAAGTCAACAAAATGAAGGTCAAGTTCCCGACGCAGTTGTTTATAAATGGCGAATTTGTTAACTCGGATAGTGGGAAGACGTTGTCTGTGATCAATCCGACGGATGAGTCCGAGATTTGTAAGGTGCAGTGCGCGTCGGTAAATGATGTTGACAAAGCTGTGAAGGCGGCCAAGAAGGCGTTCGATGAGGGAGAGTGGTCGAAGATTAGCGCGAGGGAGCGTGGACAGTTGTTATACAAGTAAGTGTTGCTGTTGACTTCTTATTTTTACTCCCTTTTTAGGGTTCCGTACCCAAAGGATATAAACGGAGAACGGAACCCTATTACTAAGACTTCGCTGTTTGTCTGTCACCAGGCTTTATCTCAAGGACCGCGATAGCTAGACAGTTGACAATTTCACAAATTATGTATTTCTGTTGCCGCTATAACAACAAATACTTAAAACCAAAAATCTAAAGCATATGCAAATATTGAAATACATGATGCAAATGCGATTTTATATCGATGAAGAATCGATACAGCCGTGTTGCTGCAACACACATGCTTACAAATATCGCTGCAAAAACGTGTAGTGTATTAGGGGTCTTAGGTATTCTTAAAGCTATCTTAACCTATTAACATTCGTCAAAGATAGGATTTTAAACTTTCGCGTTGCATTGCAATAACTACTAGACATGACAATACAGCCGAAACGTCGAGTAGTGAGTAATAGCAACTTATAAGTTTATTATTCGCGTTTAGACCTGTCATGTCTAATAGTTAATGAAATAACCATTCCTTACATCCAGACTAGCCGACCTAATGGAGCAGCACAAGGAAGAACTAGCGACCATAGAGTCTCTAGACTCGGGCGCGGTGTACACGCTGGCGCTCAAGACGCACGTGGGCATGTCCGTGGAGACGTGGCGCTACTTCGCGGGCTGGTGCGACAAGATCCAGGGCAGCACCGTGCCCGTCAGCCACGCGCGCCCCAACAGGAACCTCACGCTTACTAAAAAGGTAAGAACTAGCGACCATAGAGTAATAACTACCATAAGGTAAGAACTAGCGACCATAAGGTAAGAACTAGCGACCATAGAGTAATAACTACCTTAAGGTAAGAACTAGCGACCATAGAGTAATAACTACCATAAGGTAAGAACTAGCGACTATAGAGTAATAAATACCATAAGGTAAGAACTAGCGACCATAGAGTAATAACTACCTTAAGGTAAGAACTAGCGACCATAAGGTAAGAACTAGCGACCATAGAGTAATAACTACCTTAAGGTAAGAACTAGCGACCATAAGGTAAGAACTAGCGACCATAGAGTAATAACTACTTTAAGGTAAGAACTAGCGACCATAAGGTAAGAACTAGCGACCATAGAGTAATAACTACCTTAAGGTAAGAACTAGCGACCATAAGGTAAGAACTAGCGACCATAGAGTAATAACTACCTTAAGGTAAGAACTAGCGACCATATGGTAAGAACTAGCGACCATAGAGTAATTACTACCTTAAGGTAAGAACTAGCGACCATAAGGTAAGAACTAGCGACCATAGAGTAATAACTACCTTAAGGTAAGAACTAGCGACCATATGGTAAGAACTAGCGACCATAGAGTAATTACTACCTTAAGGTAAGAACTAGCGACAATAAGGTAAGAACTAGCGACCATAGAGTAATAACTACCTTAAGGTAAGAACTAGCGACCATAAGGTAAGAACTAGCGACCATAGAGTAATTACTACTTTAAGGTAAGAACTAGCGACCAAAAGGATCATGAATCGAAAAGCGGTGAACCAAATACATTTACTCACCAAGTTTCAGCTGTGTGATGCTAATAGTTTCAGAATAAAGTGGCTGTGACATACGGACGGACAGACAGACAGAAAGACTTGACGAAACTATTAGGGTTCTATTTTTTGCCATTCGGCTACGGAACCCTAAAAAGAATGTTGCAATAGTTACAATTAACTCTTCACTTTATTGATGCCCTCAGGAACCGATCGGCGTGTGCGCACTGATCACTCCGTGGAACTACCCGCTGATGATGCTGTCGTGGAAGATGGCCGCCTGCCTCGCCGCCGGCAACACCGTGGTCATGAAGCCCGCTGCCGTAAGTAAACTCCATTCTTCTTTGGTAGTCCAACATTGTAAACAATCTTTTTGTAACTTTTAAAATAATATCAGCAAATTTAATTAATTTATCCTACTACTATTATAAAGGCGAAAGTTTGTAAGTATGGATGTATGGATGTTTGTTACTCTTTCACGTAAAAACTACTGAATGGATTTGAATGAAACTTTACCACAATATAACTTATACATCAGAATAACATATAGGCTACAATTTTTGAGGTTTCTATACCGTATTTCTTACTTATTACTAGACTAGACGAGACGAACCTGAAGTCCACGCGAACGAAGTCGCGGGCAAAAGCTAGTTATAGTATAAATTGCACTTGTAAAAAGCAACTGTGAACCTGTGACAGAGGAGGAATTGTACCCCGTGTCTTACGCAATCCAGGCGTATGCCTATACCACTCGGCCACCGTCACATTAACAAGCCTGTTGAATTTGGCAAGTGCTTTTTAACGCGTAGGCTGCGTGACATCATCAATGTTGTGTAAAAAGCACTTGCAAACACGGAAAGGAAGAAAATTAGTAGTGATTTATGGGTGTTTTATGGTCTTTGACTTCTTACACACTGCGACTTTTACCATTGCAGTCGTGACTCACGCAATAAATAGATTGTCGCGCTTTAGTATCGATACAGTCGCGCAACAGCAGCGCGATGCAGACGAGTGACTGGATCGATGCAGAATTGCAGACGCGGGGGTATTGGGGCTATTACATTGGCCGTTGGCAAAATTTCATCGAGCAGTTTCGTCAAATATTTTCTAATCTTGATATTTTTGGGCGTCTATTAGAAAATCTGATGTATCTAAGGCTAAAAATTCCAAATCGAACCAAATGGGTAACATGACTACTGGCTGTTCAACCTTGGCACTATAATTCTAATAAGACTTCATATATGTATGCCGCCAATGCTTTCATTTCTTCTTCACTTAACCCCAAAGCCAATATTTCTCGGAATTTTACAATTCATACATTGATTCCACTATAAGCCGAAAGTGATTTTAGTGATATCTTCCTAAGTAAGGTTTTGGGGTTAAAGTGCAATTTATTATGAGGTCAAGTGGAACGTCGCACTTATTTCAAATCAAACGTCGTCAGCTTGAATCAAAATTGAAACACCAAGTGGACCTCAATCGTGTACGTTCCAGGTGTGTCCGCTAACGGCGCTGAAGTTCGCGGAGCTGTCCGTGAAGGCGGGCATCCCGGCCGGCGTCATCAACATCCTGCCCGGCAGCGGCGGCGTGGCGGGGCAGGCCATGGCCGACCACCCGCTCGTGCGCAAGCTGGGCTTCACGGGCAGCACGCCTATAGGTATACAACAAATAAATATGCGATAGACAACACACCAATAGGCTAGTTGCCACCACTGATCGTCGACGCACTTTTTTTCGATTGTCACAACGCTACTCTTCCATACATTTATTAGGGCGACTTGATACTGTGACGTCATAGTTTTCTGCGTTCAACGGACGCACTTTTTACTATTTACAGAGCTATATATTTTTTTGTAAATTAATAAGAATTATATATGAAAGGTTATATTGTATTTTCTTGAAATATTAGTTTCGTCGAATTGTTAGTGATTGCAAGAAAGTTCCCAACATCATGCTAAATGGTTCAGCCTAATCTTTGCGTTTCATACGTTTCATAGCTTGCCGAATTTCGTATATAACCAAAAACAGAAATTCACCAAAATTTATATAAAAACTATGCCAAATTGTGGAAATAAAAAGATGGATAATCAATACTCCAAAGCTTATATATCTGATGTAACTGAAGCCTACATACATACCCCTTTTGAGCTCAAACAAATTAAATGTGATGTTGTTTCAGGTCAACAAATAATGTCGTCGTGCGCGGCGTCGAACATGAAGAAGGTCTCGCTGGAGCTGGGCGGCAAGTCGCCGCTCGTCATCTTCGAGGACTGCGACCTCGACAAGGCCGTCAGAAACGTAAGATATTATATAACATAACATTGTGATCTATAAGCCATACTGCGAGCTAGGCCGATGGAATGGATTCAAGTGATATCTTATCTGCAGATGAACTACATAATAAAGTTATCCGTGAATTCTCAATGTAATGAATGAGAGTACGCAAAAAACAGGTAAAGAGTAATTTTAAGTAGGTACGCACAATTTAACACCACGAGTTATAAAGATTTCAGTACAAACTCGCCTTGGTATCGTACTGTTAGACCTTAGATATGTTAGTAATAGGGCTGACACCTACATATAAGGGATGTTGTCCGCGTCAGCAATTAGGGTAGCAAGTGTCAAGTCTTGGGTCGAGACAGGCAGTTCGGTTCCAACCTCCACCCAGGACACACGTTCCTAAATAATTGTAATAATTGCTGTTAATTAGTGAAATAAACTGTGTAATTTAAAAATAATCTTTTTTAAAAACCTCAACGAAATCTCCCGTGTAACAGTACCTACCCGAACGTTAAGGACGATTTAGTCCCACATATGTAACTCCTAATCCCTATATGTGTGTAAATAAAACAATTCCGTTTATCGGCTAGAACGTGCCAAACAAACATAAAAACACAAATAAACATGATAACTCTTTCTAACCGAGCAACTCAACTTGCAGGGCATGGCGTCAGTATTCTTCAACAAGGGCGAGAACTGCATCGCAGCGGGCCGCCTGTTCGTCGAGGAGACCATCCACGACGAGTTCGTGCGCCGCGTCGTGGCCGAGACCGGCAAGATGGCGGTCGGCGACCCGCTGAGCAGGGCCACTGCGCACGGCCCGCAGAACCATGAAGCTCACCTTAATAAACTTGTAGAGGTAAATATATCATGTTGTGTCAGTAATTACGTCTTTCTGGCCCTATTCGACCGACAGACTCAACTGAGATTGCCATAAACTAAAATCTTATTCGGGAATTTATAGGTTGGTGTAAATATAATATAATAACAACCTCCTGATTGTATCCGACTACGGCGTTATTCTTAAGCGCTCAACTGAAATAAGACTCTACATAAGAATGGAGCTTCTGGCTCCTTTACTTCTTAATTTGATGAGACAGCAGTCGAACGCGATAGAAATAAGCACAGGTTTGACAAGTTTACCGAGGCACGGTTTGACACACCTCACCATCACCTAAAGTTTATGAGAGAGAGAAGAAATAATAAATGAATAAATATGCGACAGACAATACGTAGTACCAGATAACGATTATGACGGAGATGTCTCCCATAAATACTTAAATACATAATATTACATCCCTGACTTAGGTACAAATGTTCGTGCTCATCGCACAAACATTTGTCTCTTGCGGGATTCGAATCCGCGATCGCTGGCGTAGTAGTCAGGAGAGTAAACCACCACATATAGCGCATAGAGGATCAGAAAAGTAAGGAAAGCGCTTCCTGCTGACCGGTGTTATTGGACGGGGACCGTCTGGGTGTTCTATATAGTTAATCCGATCTAAAACTCACATATCGCGGTTCAGGATTGTATGGAGATTCGGACGTTGTATGGAGTTAAGCTATCAACGCCATCTAGCCGTTTCGGAACCGAGTCAATTTGTATGTGCATCGCCACAGTATCGTCAAAAATGTCTGTTATGTTTAATATTTAGCTATTATAATGATGTTAACGCCACTCCCCAACATTGCTTGCAGTTCTGCGAGCGCGGCGTGAAGGAAGGCGCCAAGCTGGTGCTAGGCGGCGCGCGGCTGCAGCGGCCGGGCTTCTTCTTCGCGCCCACCGTGTTCACGGGCGTCGCCGACCACATGTACATCGCGCAGGAGGAGTCCTTCGGGCCCATCATGATCATCAGCAAGTTCAGCAGCAAGTGAGTGAGACATTGGAAATAAGACTTGTCGAAATAAATAAAACAATTCATTAAGTGCCAAGTTCTGAATCAATTGATTACCTATAAAAAGATTATGGTATAGTCCGTTTTTCTTTGCTAGTCAAATATTGTAAACAATCTTGACATTTCTTTCTATCGAAATAAAACATTTTTAAAATAAGATGAACACGAAATTCACAACCTACATAGGTAAAATTCGTCGTTGAACACTGAGATCTTTTTAAAACAAATAGTTAATTAATTTCATTAATTGATATTATTTTAAAAAATAAAAAAAAGATTGTTTACAATATTGGACTAGCAAAGAAAAACAGACTCTAGATAGTTAAATTTTTTGAAGAGAATACTAAAGTTACTTCTCTCTTTTTTTTATTTATTGCTTTCTTTTAGTCAATTTGTAAATGCGAAAGATGTGGGGTTCGACTGTCTTTACCAATTAATTTTTGAAGCACTTTTAATGTTATCATCAAGGTGTTTCAAAACAAAGTGTAAAGAATGAAGGGAATTACTCAGAATCAGTATAACTGAACAACTTTCCCCTAGAAAAATAATTTGACTTCACATACTAAATCGGTCATGTGACCCGTCTAATTTCTATGGAGAGTCAATTAATTTTTGGCATATTTCGACCCATGTTTCTAGGAGAAAGTTGTTCAGTTACTGATTCCGAGTAACTGCCTTCATTCTTTACTCGTTGTTTTGAAACACCTTGCATAATCCCATTTATCCTTACCTACAGAAACATAGACGACGTGATCCGCCGCGCCAACAACACGGAGTACGGGCTGGCGAGCGGCGTGTTTACTAGAGACGTGTCGCGCGCGCTGCAGTTCGCGGAGCGCATCGACGCGGGCACGGTGTTCGTGAACACGTACAACAAGACCGACGTCGCCGCGCCATTCGGCGGCTTCAAGCAGTCCGGCTTCGGGAAGGATCTTGGTGAGCATTGTTTTGTTGGTGTTTCTAACAAAACTAACTAACTACCCGTAGGAATGAAGGGAGCTACTCGGAATTATTAACTTAAAAAAACAGGAAAAAATACAAATAATAATACTATCCATACTAAATCGGTCACGTGACCCGTCTGATTTCCTTGGAGAAACGAAGTTTTTTTTTCATATTTCGACCTATATTTCTTATTTAACACGTTCCGGGACAGTGAACGCCTACAGGCGTGAAAACAATAAAACATCTATTGTGTCTGGAGTAGTGTCCCGGAACGTGTTAAGTTATTTATTCTAGTTTATTATTCCCTTTATGCGGGAAGTTTTGAAACTTGTAGATGCCACCGTAATCTGTACTAATGCTTTGATTTAAAGTCGAAGAGAAATGAAAAATCCTTACAGTTATTGTGCAAGGTAGCACTATGCTTTTGTGGTATTATAATATCTTTTCCGCATTGAACGTAAAATAAATCTACATATTGTGACCAACAAAAAAAAGGATTTATCGAATGCAGAAATTCTCCTAGCTCAAAAAAACTTCATTGGGGTATCGAATCCATCTAGGTAATAGTTGTATTTTATCATAATTCTCTTCCAAGTTCTAAAATTTAATTATCTTTGTTGCAGGTCAAGAAGCACTGAATGAATACCTCAAAACTAAATGTGTTACCATTGAGTACTGATCTTATTTTTATTATTCTGTATAAAATGTTATTTTATTAAGTTTTCGTTAAAGTTAATTGATACTAAACAATATATTTTATCAATGATGTATGTTAATTAATATAAGGATGATCTGCCATTAGATTTAAGTTTTAAAGTCGTTTGACTCGTTAAATGTGTTATTTATAAAATAAGTGCTTTTGTATTTTGTATATTAATAAAATACAAATCACATTATATCTGCCTTTTATTTTACATACAGAACAATTTATGTTACAAAAAATCAAAGTAAAAAAATCCAAAATTGATAATTTCGTGCTGTATTTAGTTATTATTGTTGTTTGGTCTTTCTACATTTGTATATTTTCCTATACTTCAATACATGATTCTGTTCTTCAACCGACTTATCCGTTTGCGTTCTTTCCTCGAAGTGCGGACCCATCGTTCGAATAAGTCAGCCCTGTAAATAAACAAGCGGCATTTGTAACAAGGGTCTTTTCATAAATTATTAACAGTAAACTAGAGCTAAACATAGTTGTACAGCGTCAGCACATCAGATTACCCACTTTTGTTGCAAACTAGCCCTTATTACAACAGAATTAGATACCGCAGTGTTAAGTTGACGTGCTGTTGTCTGTAACAAAACAAGTAATTACACCTGTAAAAAAAGCAAACGTGTCAGACAAGGAATCAAACCCTGTGTCCTACGCTATCCAGGCGCATGCCTTTACATCAACAGGCTTGCCAATGTTTAAGTGGCTGAGTGGTATAGGCATGCACCCGGATAGCCTATAAGACACAGGGTTCGATTCCTTGTATGACACAATTGCTTATTACAAGTGCAATTAATATTATTAGTTGTACCTTATTTTTTGAAGAGGAATTTTCGGCAGTCTTTCCCTCATTGCGCGCAAAGCTTGCACCATGTCGGACTCCAAGTAACTGTGCGATGTTAACAAACAATGTAGTAGCATCTTATATAAATAAATACACAACATAACTTAATCAGTCAGGGATCAAACGACTCTCGAGAGTCGCATAACAATGGAATTTCTATTGTGTCTCGTTCACACATACTTGACGAGTTAAGTACAGAACATAAAAAGAACATACAATTTTTCATCCGGGATTGGAATCTTGGGCTGTACTAAGTTCTTGAACATCCTGATAATCATAAACCTAAACTAAAAAAGAAAACATAAAAAGTAAAAATGATGTCAAAAACAAAATGCACAAAAATAAATAACTGATTCACGTTAGAAAAAAAGGACTCCAGTAGAAAGTACCTACCAGTTAGCTCTTGATCTATGTGAGGGCAGGTATGGCAATTTCAAGTTTCAAAATTGTTGATTTTTTACCTTTTGAGGTCAGATTATTGTAGACCTCGATAAGCTATGGGAGGTTTCCTAAAGGGGGAGCCAAATTTTGTTATTTTTGGGCTAGGACCCACCGTTTCGGAGATATTAAGACTTTTCTCAGCTGCAATGCATACATTGACGACATACCAGTGAGCTCTTGATCTACGTGAGGGCAGAAGTACGGTAATTTAAATTTTCGAAATTGTTAATTTTTAACCTTTTGAGGTCAGATTATTGTAGACCTCGATAGGCTATGGGGGTTTCCTAAAGGGGGAGCCAACTTTTGTTATTTTGGGCTTGGACCCACCGTTTCGGAGATATTAAGACTTCTCTGCTGCAATGTGTACTTTGATGACGTACCAGTGAGCTCTTGATCTATGTGAGGGCTATTTCAAGGTACGGTAATTTCAATTTTCGAAATTGTTGATTTTTGACCTTTTGAGGTCAGATTATTGTAGATCTCGATAAGCTTGGGGGGTTTCCTTAAGGGGGAGCCAAATTTTGTTATTTTTGGGCTAGGACCCACCGTTTCGGAGATATCAAGACTTTTCCCAGCTGCAATGTATACATTGACGACGTACCAGGGAGCTCTTGATCTATGTGAGGGCAGGTTTGGCAATTCTGACAATTTTGACCTTTTGAGGTCAGATTATTGTAGACCTCGTTAAGCTATGGGGGATTTCCTAAAGGGGAAGCCGAATTTCGTTATTTTCGGGCTAGTTCCCACCGTTTCGGAGATATTAGGACTTCTCCCAGCTGCAATGTATACATTGACGACGTACCAGTGAGCTCTAGATCTATGTGAGGGCAATAGAATTGCAATATCAAGTTTAAAAACAGTTCATTTTTGACCTTTTGAAGTCACATTATTGTAGACCTCGATAAGCTATGGGGGGTTTCCTAAAGGGCGAGCCAAATTTTGTTATTTTTGGGCTAGGGCCCACCGTTTCGGAGATATCAAGACTTTTCTCAGCTGCAATGCATACATTGACGACATACCAGTGAGCTCATGATCTACGTGAGGGCAGAAGTACGGTAATTTTAATTTTCGAAATTGTTAATTTTTGACCTTTTGAGGTCAGATTATTGTAGACCTCGATAAGCTATGGGGGGTTCCCTAAAGGGGGATCCGAATTTCGTTATTTTTGGGCTAGGGCCCACCGTTTCGGAGATATTAAGACTTTTCTCAACTGCAATCTACACTAATATTATAAAGAGGAAAACTTTGTTTGTTTGTTTGTTTGTTTGTTTGTTTGTTTGTTTGATTGTAATGAATAGGCTCATAAACTACTGGACCGATTTTAAAAATTCTTTCACCATTCGAAAGCTACATTATCCACGAGTAATATAGGCTATATTTAATTTTGAACAAAAGTAGGGTTCCTCGGATATTAGGGATTTTCGGACACAAGGTGTAAAAAATTAACCAAAAAAGTTACTTATTTTGCGTACCCTGCCTAACGGCTGAACCGATTTAGCTGAAAATTGGCAGGGAGGTAGCTTAGAGCCAGGAGAAGGACATAGGATCCGTTTTATCCCGTTCAACGGGGCTGGGGCTGGGGCGGGACGGGGCCGGGGCGAAACAAAGTTCGCTGGGACCGCTAGTGTTGTAAGTATACATTGACGATATACCAGTGAGCTCTTGATCTATGTAAGGCCAGTAGAATGACAATATTAAGTTCAACATGGGCGAAAATTAAATTTGTTTTTAAGCATATCGTATTAAAGTAAAATGAGATTTAGGACTTGGGGATAAAAATCAAAATCTGGTTGTAAAAAACTTCCAGCACTTACAAGACATTTTCTTAGGAGAAGATTTGCTTTCGCCGGATGCATTGAAGTAACAAATTAACGACAAAAATATTTGATTAGATGGTTATGATGATGATGAATGAAATGGTGGTGGTGGAACACATAACACATGTATAATTTTTATGTTGGTGGATGCCAAGATGATGTACAGTGCGACAAGGATCTTCTGGCCAAACAGATGACAATGATAAATAAGGTGGGCCCGAGGGGCGCTAGCATTCAACAAGGTAGCCAGAGCAGGAAAATCTCCCGTGATTTAGGGAGTCTATTATTTATTTGGGGTCTTTTTTTACCCATCCATGGCAAAGTCATGAAAAATATTTCTTAGATGGCAATGTCGTTGAAGGCATTTTCTACCATAAGATGCATATCACGTATGTTCCACCTATTTTAGGCGCAAAACAATTGTATTAATAATTAAAACCATTGGAAATTAATACTATATTTTAGGTGTTTAGCTCTATCTACGGTATTTAAAAACAATCATATTGATAGTTTACACAGAACACATACGAAAATAAAACAAATGGGAAAATCCGAATCTCTTGTAAGATTGGGGAGATTTCGCTACACTTGATCTGGCAACCGCATTTTTGAATTTGACAGCGTTAGTTCCGACTGTCACCGTTGGCTAGAAGATCCGTGTCGCACTGTAATTTTTGATGGATGTACAAATGGAAGGATGCTGGAATTATATGTCAGTTTTGTTTGACACACAGCATGAACTTTAAAAACAAGCAGAAAGAAGAAGTTTAAATTGCAACAAAAGACGTTAGGTATTCAAATTATTTAAACAACGGCGGCAGAAATATGATTTCCATAGGCATTAAAAAATTACTTATTCCTTCACGTGACACTTGACACTTGACGTTTATGTCTGATATTGACATTTGTATAGGAGTTTTTGGCGGGAAACGGGAAGAGAAAGATGGTCTTTGTTTCTTAATTTTCGTTATTGGTTTTTTCGGGTCCATTATTGTGATTGTGTGGTGAATTATCATGATAATGTGTGCTTCTGAAGAATACAATGAAGTAAAAGTAAGAAATAAAGAAAGGCGCTTGTATCTGATCCGGATCGTTCGCCCGCTCCAAACTTCCTCGGGCATTGAAATGTGAACCAGCCTCATATTTCAATGAGTTAGGTTAGGTTTAGGTTAGTTTAGTGTTTGTGTTAGTTATAGTGATAAATTGTAATTTGTGTGTTACTGAAGAATTTACATAACAAGGGAAAAAATAAACTAAAGACGAGGCAGCATGGTCTATGACCTTAGCCTGTTCCTAGAGGAACGAACAAACAAAAAAAAAATTGACATTTGTATATTTTTGATTGTTTTTGATCGACCCGTTGCCCTTAGTTAGTTGTGTGTTGTTGGATCTGTAAATTAGCAGATTCTATCGTAAGAAGTAGCCAAATAAAATAGAAATGAGTAAAACGAAGGTTCCATTACGTGATATTTCCACCTCATTGCAAATGTTTAGAGACTTTCTACTAGGCGTAAGTGATTGTTTTTGTAATTATGTAATCTCTAGCTAGTTTTTTTTTGTGTTGTTAATATTATTTATTCATTAACCTTTAGAGAAAGCACCATAACGCATTGCGCTTTGGCCCCTTATTATCTGCCAGGACACAACCCCCACCAGAAATACCAGACGGAGTGTCGCACAAGTAAGTGTTTGATTTTCAAAGCATAACCTAATGTGTCAGCTCATCAGCTGTTAATGGTAGCACTGAATACTAATTTTATTATCCATTAAGCTGCCTATTCACTTGGAAATATATATTAATATACTGAGATATACTCGATATCACTCACCATAGAACCCTTCTCACTAACTGAGAAATATAATATTTTATATCCCGAGCTTTTATGATTTGGAGCGATTCGAGAAAGATATATTTTCTGCCCCCCGCACGCGCCTTCTCCCGCCGCGGTGGTGGAAAAACCCATACAAAACTAAGAAAATATTTATCCCATAGTGTGAACGGGTGCAAGATATATCTCGGGATATAAAATATATCGTATTATATTCCACAGTCAAAAGGCAGCTTAAGTCCATTACACATAAACTTTAGATCAGATGCTCTCATTTGGTCTCAACTCCCCATATTATGTCAATTTGATTGGGTAACATAAGTAGTATACAAGTATAAAATATTATACATTTTGAAACCACAATATTTTTTCAGACACGCTCATAATTACTATTACACTCGGGATGGCCGACGTGAAGTTACTCCACCAGCTGATGTCACCAAGGTGTTACTTGAAGCCAGCTCTGACAAAGGGTACACATTCACAATACCAACTTTTTCAAATAAGAATTTGTTTGGTTACACTGTCTCATCTAATTGATATTGATCAAACTATTGCATGTTCATTGTTTCAGGGCTCCTAAGCAAGCTGCTAATGTAAGACCAACTCCAGGAAATGTTTATGCCTGGGACAAACACTATGAATAATTAAAATGAGAATAAGAAAAGGAAGTTTAGCAAGATATGTAATAATTTAAATAGAAATTGTATGTTTATCTCATAGTTTTCATTACAAAATCACATAATATGACCAACAAGGGACAAAGCAATAGGCCAAATTATAACTAGAAATAAAACAGTGTTTTCATAATTCATTTTTATTTAAATAAAACAAGCTTACATTTTATTACAATTATAAAATAACAGTTAAGCTAATTACTGCAACAAGACAAACAAAAACTTAGATAATAGGCTTTGCAAGGTAAAAACAAATACTAACTTTGAATATGTTAGACCCACTTGGACCCACACCCAAGTAATTACTAAACCATAGTTTTATTGATTGAGTGACTTTATTTTAATCTTTGGCCCTGCCATAGATAAGTAAAATACACGATTTAAAAGTGATACTATGCAGATTTTAATTTCTTTTCATATAGGAAACTTCATCACACATTTTCTTAGAAACTTTATACTACGACACTGTTTTGATCTCTGGAGTAGTGTAAAGTTGTGTCATTTCTCTTGTTAAGTCAAATTTTTACTACCACAAGTGTGGACATACTTATTGACAATATAGAATTGTTGCTAGATTCGATTAAATCCCAACAAAAATAATATCATGATTGATTAGTATGTTTACTAAAATCTAATCTATGCTTTTCAAAAACACATTGATTATTTTCTATATTATTTATTAGTAAGAATTTTATACGTCAACAATCCAATAAAGGCAAAACAATTTTATTTTAATGATTTACTCTAATGATAATGAATAACTTTAATATGAGTTATTACCACAATAATCGCGTTCACTACAACTTTACACTATCTTATACCAACAATCTTTAATCTTATTCCCACTCTACAAATGTTCGTTCAGACAAAAGATCTATTTCGTTTTGTTATGATTTCTCGCTCGCTTGCAGGAACAGTCGCCAGCACATCAGGTTATAAATTTTTGTTGAAAACTAACCCTTATTACAGCTGCATAAGATACCGCAGTGTTTACCTTGTCCATACAAGCACTACTTACATGTCCAAATTTTGTTCGAGTTATTCCAACATTCTAATCACTAGAATCTGTTGTATCCGGAGCTCTAATGTTCATGAGCGAGAAGTTCCCGAAGCTGAATGTGTTGTTACGCGGCCGCCGCGGCCGGTACCTAAACCTTTGTCATTTCTCCCCGTCCACTTGCTTTCTGAACTGCATCGCGTCTCCGTACGCCTTTTTGACCGCTTTTCGGTCGGTCGGTTTTCGAGATTCTACCAGTTTCGCTTGGTCGACGCTCTTGTCGAGTCCTAGCGGTTCTAGCTTGGCAGGTGGCAGCCACTGCCAGGTTCTTTTCACGTCGAAGAACAACACAAGGTACAGCACGGGCTCGTGCGAGTGGTTCTTCTTGAGGTTGAGCACGTCTTGAGGTGGCACCGGCAGAGGCACGCCGTTGTAGATGAAGCCTTTCGGGATTTTCGGGTCGATTATCAGCGCTGGGTACCACGGGTAGCCTCTGTGGTAATAAAAAGAAGAAAATATTGATCAATTTTTGCCAACTTTAAGACTGTAAAAACACCTGTTCCACTACTAAGGCTGTTGATTTTCACGTCACGTTTCAATGTAGGAACAACATAGCGTTTGTTTTGCGAACTTACCTAACTAAAATCACTTTGGCGTTATAGTGGAATCAATGAAAGGATTCTAAAATTGCGATAAGTGGCATAAGCCTAAGAATTATTTCGATAATCATATTCAATATTATACAATTCCAACAATATCACACACATACATGCCGAAGCGATTAACTCCTTTTTTTAAGTTGATTAAAAATGAGAGAGAGTCATCTCAAAAAAGGAATGCTCGGTTGCATAGCATGATAGCAACAAACGAGTGTCAATTTATTAGCTCGCTCGCCACCTAACCCGCTACGTGTGACGAGCCCACGAGTGTGGGCCACCCGCCCCCGCCCCGCACTCACCGGCACTTGGCCCAGACGAGTTGCAGCGGCTCGAGCGGCGCGTCGCTCGCGGCGCTCTTCACCGGCGTCTTGGACGACGACGACCGCGTGCCGCGACCCTGCCGCACACGTCACGTGAGTATACAGGGCGAGTTTGCAATGTGTTGCCAATAAAAATGTTTACAATAATGCCAAGACCATGTACGTTTTCTCTTAAAAAATAGTTTGAAATACATGTGATTGAAAGGATTTTATTAAATCTCAGTGTGATTTAATATTAAAATGTAATTTTGATTACGAAATAATAGACTTTTAAAAGCAGGCCGAGCTGTCTTTTCTAGTTCTAAAATCAAGTGTCATAGGCCGTAAACCCGTAAATTGGTCATCGTCAAAATGTCATTATAAATGAAATCGACAATCAGAGGGACAGGTACAAGATAACGGACCTACCTCATCATTATCTATTCCATACAAAATGCAATCAAAGGTAAGAAGAAAATCACTCTTGTTCTGAATACTTATTACCTGTTCGTTCACCGTTCATTTATTCAATGAAATGATTTAATCAATGAAAGAAAAACTATTCTAATGTATCATGTACAAGGTGTTGGCATTTTCCCCTATACAAACAAAACTATGTCTTTTTAGGAGGTGAATGTGACCATCAATACAAACAACTTTTTCTATACTGTTACATGGTCATAAGTTAAAACAAAACCCCACAAGCCCCATAGCAAAAGTAGTAGATAACGAATTATTTAATGATAATCACTTTCTATTTGGCAACACCTAGCAAAGTCACCCTGTATTTGCGTAGGATTATACTTTCTATTTATTATGTATGAGGTTAGTTATGTACCCTTATTTTGGTTTTTATTGTTGAAGATAAATAAGACCTTATACTGTGACTTGCACCGCGCGACCGTGTCGATTGGCGAATCCACCAAAAAGTGGCAATGTATAAAACCTCCAAGCTAAATTCACAACAGCTTAATATTTTGTGGTGTATTTGAGTAACTGACCAAGCAGCGGCAGGATTACCAAAATGTAAAAGGGCGTCTAGTGGGATAGGCTTCTCTATTAAAAGCTACAATATTCAGTGAAGATCCTGTGTCATGGCGAGTAGAGTAGATGCCACCATCAAATAAGCGTTCCCCTGGTGTTAAGTAGCAGCTACATCAGTGCTAGCGGCTGAAGACATAGTATATCAGGAATGGCAAATAATAACTGGGTAATAAGAGGCGGAAAACCTTAGGAGGCCGATTCTCGCATGATCGAACTCATTTCGTAAATTCGATTAAGAGTATCAGTTTTACCGAAAAATCAAGTAATATATCCACGTAAAAAAACTACCGTACGAAAGAAACAAAAATGCATAGATACCGTGACCCGGATAAAGCAATAACTGTATTTTCTTTGAAAAAGAAAATTCGATCGGTGAACTTTTTTCTTATACGAACTGCACGAGAATCGTCCTCCTGGTTCTTACGAGGCGGGAAACCCCCGGTTCTTAGGAGGCGGGTAACCCCCGATTCTTAAACTGCAGTGTGGAAGACAAGAGAAACTACCACACTATCTTCCCTAATTCGGAGTTTTTATGGACAAAAACCCCACTGACAATAGCCTAGCTCTTAAATTTGATGATGATGATAATGATTGAGCAACTAGCTTTAACCTCAAGTTGACAACGACGCGTTTGGTGTATTGGTTAGCGCTCCTGACTATTACGCCGGCCGTCGCGGGTTCGAATCCCGCAGGGGGCAAATGTTTGTGTGATGAGCATCAACATTTGTACCTTTGTCATGGATGTTTTATGTATTTAACTATTTATAGGAGACGCCCCCGTCTAAATCGTTGTCTGGTACTTCGTAACACAAGGAAGAAAATTCCTTACAACGAAACCAGACAATTGGTGTGTTGTCTGGCGCATATTTATTTATTCATAGTGCATACCTTGACGGGCGTGGAGGGCTCCTGGTCGGACAGGTCCGCGTGGCGCGTGCGCCGGCGCCCCGCGCGCTCGGGGCCGCTCGACCTGGCCACGAACATTAACTTCACTCATCACAAAATTAAGTTAGAGGCATAAGGGAATGTGGAATTCGCTGCCGGCAGAAGTGTTCCCTGGCAACTACAATTTGGACGTTTTTAATAAAAGTTTGAATAGGCTGTTACTAGGCAGACATGGTCCATTTTAGGCTACATTGTCACTTAACATCAGGTGCTATCGTAACGAAATGTCTGACTATCTATTATAAAAAAGCGCCTATAGAAGGGCCTTTAAAAAAAATATTGAACATCTATCGCATACATTGCTCTGATACCAAAGTAAATAGCTATAGGTGTACCAAAGTAAATAGCTGTAATGTACTAGTGTTATAGAAATCAGAAACAACGGGTAGTCTAACATAAACATAAATTCAAATAAAGATAAAATATTGTATGGTTTTTCCTTCGCACGGATCTCTACGATGATTTTAACTAATCCGTACGTACCATCGAGATCGCTGCTTTACCACCTTAGGAGCCAAAATCCCTCGCGCTTCACGCCGTGTGTACAAACGATTTTAGTTTTCAAAGTGGCAAGGCGGCATATGGCGTAAACACGTACGTTTCGTTTAAAAATTACTCGTTTTTAGTTCAAAACCACGCTAAGATTATAGCTAAGCTTCTCAGAGAATGCTATTTTGACGTTTTCAATTTTGACACAAAATGTATGGAAGAAATGTCAAACTTCCTGACGTTTTTCCCTTGGGTTTTCTGTCAAAATTGAAAACATTACAACAGCATTCCCTGTGTGGCTAAATTACAGATCATGTAATTAACATGTTAAGAGGATCGTGTGCAGGTGTAGCGCAGCGCGAGTTTTCATACATTTCGAACGCCAACGGTCGAAATATTCTTGCGGGGGAAAACGTTTTCCTACCTGTTAACCTTTATAGAATGAGACAAATTTGGTTTTATTCGTTTGCATACATCCTGAACTACGCTTATACGTCTTCTACGTCGTCGTCGATTTTTTGTATAAAGGCTTGATTAGTTAAAAATAAGACGAAATTCCGAAGAGATTTTTAGTCAAAAAAGTGAATGTTTAAGTTCTTGTATTTTCTGAAACATACAATATTTAAAAATAAATAAAAACGCACGAGCATAGTTATTCAAATATATCTCTTACATGTAAAAAAATTACATAATCAGACAACGTTTAAGGGGTGGAAAACGTTTCCTCTTTTTGTATAGAAGCTTGCGCGCACACGATCCTCTTAAGTGTAAATAAAAGTAGTAAAAAGGATGTGGTGTCAGACTCACGCGTCGGAGGAGCTGAGCTCGCAGGAGTGCGTGGAGGCGTTGTCGTCGTCGTAGTGCGTGCACGACGAGCACGACTGCGACCACGCCGAGCTGCTGCTCGACGACCTGCAGGAATATTTAAAAAAAACACACGTTAGTCTATCTATACAATGTGTATTTTCGATACTTGATCAAACGAAATATGCGGATACTAGACCCAAATAATATCGACAAGAAAAATAAGTTTTTTTATGTCAGTCATATTTTTATTGAATTTAAAATTTCTTCAAACGTGTATATTTTCTTTCAAAGTAGTCTCATTTGAAAGCTTAACAGTTTATCTAGCTAATAAGATAAAAAATACAACCATAACTAACAAAAAACTAAAAAAATAATGAAAATCTCATAAAATTTGTGCAAAATTTTTTTCTGCATTTTTTAACTGACAATTTTTTGTAGATAATTTTGGGTCTAGATCCACACGTTTCGAATAGCAGATTGTTATACAAGGGAAGAAAGCGACCCATTTCACTCGAGATGTTTCTGGCGCTCGAACGAAGTGAGAGCGCCAGTAATTCGAGAATGAAATGGTGCTTTTACCCGAGTTAGACATACTATTTTTCATTTCGACTGTGAGGAAAACATTAAATTTACAAAAGTGGTTGTAGATGTCTTGGTGAGGTATTATGTAGTTCAGCGAGAAAGGAAAACTCAAGTATTGAACAAAAAATGACAGTTGATTTACAGTACTAACAACACCTAACACGATTAGAAAGAATAACGGCACGAATACATGACAACAGAGTACAAAAAAGCAGAAAATATCAAATAATTAAAATCTTTGTAAAGAATATCGATCGATTTTTTTTTCACAGATAATAACAGAATCCAAAAATAATTTCTTTTTTTATAAAAGTTTTAACGGCTTTGGACGAATCCTTCCTGATGTGACAGTGACAATATAAAATTAAAAAAAAACATCTTGGCATTATGGCGGGCAGCCAAATATTTTAATTATTAATTGAATTAAAATTAGAAATTATATATTTTTTATCAACGATTATACATAATACTTACACAATATGATTTTCAATTTATAGCTAAGCAAAAATGTTTGTTATTTTAATAACATGATGTGACTCAATTATCTTTGGTCCAAGCCTTGACTCTATGCCATGTCCATTAAAACTAAATTACTTTCCACCCTAGGGATGGATAAGCTATTTTCCACCCGGCTATCTACACAGGAAAGTTATATTTTCCGAACAGGAGAGATGAAAAATACATTGTATATGCGTTTTATAAGCGTCAAACTAATCTTCAAACGGTTTTCTACTAATAATAAATTATTTTTTCTAATTTAACCGGATTATTTTGTTTACTTTCTCATTATTGATTAATATGAATTTAGCAAAACAGCTGCTTGGATACCTTCAACCTTACTTTGGCGCAACTAATTTGGGATGGCAAAGGGAAGCGTTTCCTACCGACCGGTTGTTATGGCCGGGTACCAAGGTCCAATAGTCTTCATTTATTCATATGTAGTTAGGTCCGATCTAAATCTTACATATCGCGGTTCAGTCACCATACAGCGCCATCTAGTCGTGTCAAGCCGATCCATCGTGTTACGGTGATATACAGCGACAGCGGTAGATTATAGATGTCGCTACAAACTCAATACATAGTATGTACTGAACTACCTTGATAGTGCTAAGTCGCTGTCGGAGCCGACCTCCCCGGGCGGCCCGCGGTACTGCAGGAACGACGCAGGCACTGGCGTCGACAACGGCTTGCCGTCGCCGCCTTGCATCGACCTAGAGAGCACAAATTAAATTGCACATACAGTGGTGGACAGCTAATTAAAGACACTTTGAAATTTTTATGTTAATCAAGTTTTGGGTTCCAATAATTTTGTATTATGAATACATAGAAACCAGCAACTGTTGTAAAATAATCATATGAGTTTTACGTATAATTTGGAGTTACTATTTGCCATAACATTGATCTATTTTTCGTAATTTTTGACCTCAAATCTATTATGAGCAGAATAAGTGTACCAGTGATGTGGACAACTAATTGAAGACACCTAATGTAAGTTACTGAAAACCAAAAAAACACTGAAACTACAAATAAGTTAATTTATATGACATTGAAAATATTCATTTTTTAAATTTGTTACAAAGTTTTTGATGTTTTATTGTATGTCGTTTAGCTGTATTTTGACCTTAACTTAGTCCTGGCATTGGTGATATGCGTTTCTTGTTATAATGTATTAGAATTTGTTCTAATGCTTTCATAAAAGCGCCGTATACTTAATAAACATTAGCAACATGTCTCGCTAGTGTATTATCTAATACAAGAATCTAAATTTTTTCGATTGTATTGATGTTAGGACTATTAAGGCATATCTAAAAGATAGACATTGTCTCTTAGGAAAACTGAGACGGCCGTTACAGTCGGTTTAGTAAGTCGTTAGTAAGTCTAAACTACAAGATATTCTAGACAAGATGCTTAGTCAGCTAAGGGTAAGATAGGCTGTTGTTGAATATTATTGTTTAGGTATTCCATCCATGTACTAGCATTTTTTCATAGGTCCAGCAATACGCCTATAGAAAATCAACGGCACACTATGATGTTTCCTCACTTTATATCTTACAGTTATGATACATAGTTTTGTTAAATTGTCGTCTCATATACCGTTTTTCGTCGTAATTACATCTATTGTCTATTTACATTCGAAAACATCTCAATTATCCACTTTGATTCGGTCCGCGTTGAGAATGTATTTAGGAAAACCGCATCCGTGAAATATTTGGCATATTATAAATTTGGTAACTTATAAAATTTTCTTCAGTGCAAGTTTTCCTCGCATAATCTAGGCCTTATCATTCTTGCTAAAATATTTAACGATCTTCCTGCAGCAAATACTGTCATGAAAATATGCTTTGATCCTTAATATTTTTCATCTAGAAATCCCATTCTAGGTCTTTCCGTGGGGTCCTATTCTAAGGTCCTGACATCTATCGCATTGGAAACTTTGTAATATCAGACAAATAATAGTTAGTATGTAGTTACCAACGCTAAAATTATCTTAATGACGCATTTATGAAAGCATTAGAATAAATTCCAATACATGCTTGCAAGGGACTAATAGCACTAATGCCAGGACCGTGCCAAGACTAAGTAAAGGTCAAAATGCAGCTAAACGACATACGACAAAATATCAAAAACTTTGTAAAACAATTGAGAAATGACTATTTTCAATTTCATATTAACTGACTATTTTGTAGTTTCAGATTTTTTTTGGTTTTCAGTAACTTACATTAGGTGTCTTTAATTAGTTGTCCACATCACTGGTACACTTATTCTGCTCATAATGGATTTGAGGTCAAAAATTACGAAAAATAGAACAATGTTATGGCAAATAGTAACTTCAAATTATACGTAAAACCCATATGATTATTTTACAACAGTTGCTGGTTTCTATGTATTCATAATACAAAATTATTGGAACCCAAAACTTGATTAACATAAAAATTTCAAAGTGTCTTTAATTAGCTGTCCACCACTGTATCTATAGAATAACACTTTCTTGCAACCGGGAAAAAAAATAAGTTACAGAACTGGTAGCATAAGCCGTTACAAGATACACCTCATTCAGGTTCGTAAATAATAGGGAAGATTTAAAAATTAAGGTTTTACTAAACATTAGCATTTAAACTAAAACTATACACCGTGCTTTTTTAACTGTCTTACATGTAAAATTAAACATGGTTATTATTAAGATTTCAAAGACTAAGTAACTAAAAAAGATATCAGCACAATTTAGTACGAAACATCCTGTAACGAGCTCTACGCGCGGGTCATTCACTCGGCAGTCTAGCACTACTGACCTAGTTTTACGCACGGATATGTTTTTTAGAGAAAGGGGTGAGGGGAAGGACGCGGTGGGCGTCACAAAGGATTGCGCTAGCGCATTATTAGTTAGAGGTCCACGTGGACTGGCTTAGATTGGCTAACGGTGTGGCACGCGTGGAGGCGGCAAGGTCAAGGAATGCATTGTTGAAAACGTAAACATTATGAACAGGATGATACATTGCGTAACATTACTATTAGATATTTTTTACACAAAATTTATTTGGAGTGTATAAAAAAATAACATGTCCTAGAGGTTTATTAGGATGGTTACATTACGTAGGTTTCGGCTGTAAGACGGTTAAGATGGACGGTGTATAATTATGTCCTGACTATATGCGGAATATGTTAAGATAAGAACTAAGATTGGCAGTGTGAGCTGAATAAAAATGTGTCTTTATCGATCTTCATCTAGGGCGACGCCTCCATACACCCCAAGCTTGTGGAAAGTGTTATAAGAGCCTGTAAATTACACGTATAGCAACATAAATCGAAATGAATTACCGGAATAAGTCTGGAGAATCAGCAGACTTGTCTTTATCAGCCTTGCGCGGGCGGCCGCGGCCCTTCTTTTTAGGAGATGCCTCAGTACGCCCCAGGCTCGCGGAGAGTGTGGGAAGGGTCGCTGTATAGTAAAATTGTATAGTTGATTAATAGATAATACTTTGTGTCGAATGACTTTACGATTCGTCTTCGTGTATATTATAAAATTTGTCATATTCCATCACATTTTGTCTCCAGTACGAGTATAACACCTTTTTACGTACTGACACTGCATGATAGTTTAACAATTTAAAACCCTAGGCAGTGCAAAAATTCCACGAGAAAGATCTGTTTTGGACTGTATAACAAAACTAATCAGAAAATAAACTGGAAGAGTTCGTTATCTAAGTTTCGACTTCACTTCTATAAACAAAGACTCAAAGGCAGGCATGATTGACAAAGGCTATTAAAATCTATTATCGAAACTATTTATCACATACCTGAGTCATATAAATTCAACTAGATAATGTTTTTTTTATACCGTCTGATCCAAA
>OY757273.1:7227629-7255837 GCA_963584085.1 Pyrausta aurata
TCCACAGAACATAAAAAACGAGTAGAAGTAGTAAGTAGGCGGGCCCCGTGTAGCGACGCATAAGCCAAGCTTGGCGCATCTTAGGTTCCCGCCCCCTTCCACGCGCTTCAGACGGTGACAGTTGCTCGAACTTTTAAGACGTTTTGCTGTACGAATAAAAAACTTTAAATATGCCGACCTGCACTGTATTAGAGTGCAAAAACACAAGCACTACAAAAAATTTATCCCAAGGAGGCGTAACATATCATCGGTAAGTAATATTATATCATTATTTCAATAGAAATTGTAAATTTTGCAGAAAATAACAATCCATATAAATTACAACCTAAAACCATTTCACTGTTCATAGAGATAAGGTCGAAACTATATTTTGACTGTTACTTATTGTCGAAACGCTACTCATTTAGGGAATGACTAAATCAAAATATCGATAAGTTAGCTATCGATACTTGTTATTGTATGACATAAAAAAGGAAAGTTTTTAAAAAGGTTGATAAATTGATGTTTTTTTATAAATGTAAATATAATAACTAAATACTAAAAAATAGTAAGCCAAGTACTAAGTAAAAGGTAATTAAATATACAGGATCTTTGTACATTGCATGCCAAATTAAAATGACTTACTGTCGTTTCCTGCCATAATTTTTTTACGCCCTCCAGCTTTAGGGATTTCCTTTTTTGGGTTTTTTTTCGTATATAATTAATAACTTGTTTAAATAAATTAATAAACACATTTAATTAATAACTTAATATTATTTTCATAGTAAATAAATGTAAATTAAATGTCTCTTGTAAATAAATACAGATTTTTCGGAGTGCGTTTATCTCTTCTCATAATGAACATTGCCTTTATTCCGGTATTTTTTGTCATTTATAGCTTACAATAAAGAAGTCATTAACAATTTGGATATTTTTTAAAATATATGATTAAACATAATGCTGTCTCATGTTCCATAACAAAAATATCGACATGAATATATATCTAGTAAATGTCCCATCTCTAGCTATGAATGATTCTTAAATAGCATCTGTCGTCAGGTGGCGGAACTATCTGATAGTGAATAAGAGGCATCTAGTGTCGGGTAGCGAAACTATCTGACATTGAAAGGTAACCAATCGCTACAAGACATTCTTGGTGTGCGTGATAATGTGATATATCACAAATGTGTTAGTTTGGTCACACTGGTTTTCATACAAATAGGAGTTAATACTACTTCTATCGTTTTTTATGTTCTGTGTTCATGTCAGTGCGTAGCATATCCGCAATGAACTGTTAAAACGCTTCGCGTATTTTAAATTTTAACATAATAATAAACTAGCTTGGCTCTTGACGGTGGAGTTTGTTCCATTCTTGCGCATTTGACCTCCTAAAATGACACAACATTTAACATTTGCTTAATTTTTTCCATATAGCTTATCCTTGGTCTTCCCCGCTTCCTTCTTTCTTCTATTATTCCCTTCATTATGGTTTTGATAAAATAATCGTGTCGAATCAGGTGTCCCAATATTTGCACTACTATTTAATATCGCTTCTGTTAGTTTTATCTCTTCTCCTTGACCATTTCCAATACCGAATCGTAACTAATGATATTAAAACTTATACGGAATAAATATTTTCAACGGATCCCATATTTTTTTTAAAGATCCATTATATTACCACAACAATAACTATTTTAAATAATTACCTGTTAATAAATTTATTTATTTTTAATAGTTGCTGTTGCATAAACAGACGGGTAGATGGCGCTAGCGTCACGCAATGACGTATCCTAAGAGACCAAGAATTTCGTGGACCGACAGCCCGGTAGCTCAATTGAAAGAGCAGTTGGCCCCGATAAGCCAGAAAGATGCTGGTTCGAGTCCCGCCCGTGCGCAATTTTTGGTTTCTTATATCATCTTTTAATTACCGTGTTATTATCATCGTCGGAATCCCTGCGAGGACTTAGGCGCCTTCTTTCGCTACGGGCTATTGAAACGCTGCGTTCACTGCGCGTATCTGAAAAAAATAACTTATTTACCTTGACATTCTCAAAATAAAAGTTTAGATTACATCCTAAGCCACCTGCCGGTGTGCATACACCATATTATAGTTAAAAGTCTTGCAACTTTTTAACCAAATCAAATGATTTATCAATAAATGAAATACTAATTTCAGGACGACATTAAATAAGCTTTAATTTGAAACAAATAAGAATATTAAGGACCAAACCAATCAATAGGCATCAAAGTTCAAAGTTGCTAAAGAAATGAAACGTCAATTTCATAGGTAAGGGTCGGGCCTATTACTCCACTAAAGTTTGTACAATGAAGAAAAATAGATAGACACGCTTTACACCGCATAAAAATGATACAGAATATCTTAAATAACAAATTGAACGGTCGAGGTCACTGCCACCTTACCAAATTCAAACAAAAATCGCTTGGACACACGACACAAAACCGAGCGTCGAAGTGTTGCTCGGTTTTGAAACGAAACACAGCGATGTGCAAACGATTTTGGTAAGGTGGTCAGGCGGAGGTGACCTCTGTTGTACAATTTAGGCGGTCTTAATAATGAGTAATGTTAGGCCCCCTTGCGAATGATGATTTAACCCAAGATTACGCTAATCCTGGATTAAATCATCATTCTGACTCTGTCAGTTTATTTTACGTCGCTAGAGACAGAAATAAGATTTAATCCAGGGTTAGCCTAATCCTAAGGCCTTAGTGTAGAAACAATGATGCCACTTACCTGCAGTGTGATCGCTATCACTAGCAATAGCTCGACTCATGCGCCGACCCCTCTTCTGTCGCTCGGGACTACGCCGGCGGCTAGCTTGCTCCCTTTCCGGACTCATACGACGACTAGTCCTGTCTCTTTCTATACTCGAACGACGACTAACTCTCTCTCTTTCTAGACTGGACCGGCGTCTAGCCCTTTCTCGCTCAGGGCTATGGCGGCGTCTCGTTCTCTCCGGGCTTCCTCTACGGCTGGTTCGGTCTCTACTACTGCTGCCCCGTCGGCTGTATCTGTCTCGCTCTGAACTACCGCGTCTACTATTTCTATCTCTATCGGAGCTGCTTCGGCGACTCATTCTGTCTCGCTCTGGGCTGCCGCGTCGGCTGGTTCTGTCCCGGTCCGGGCTGCCACGTCGGCTGGACCTATTCATTTATTTAAAAGATCATGTAAAATAAATTTTAAACATATATGTGCTAGACAACACACAAATTGTCATGGTTTTGAAGTAAGGAAGTATCTTCCTTGTGTTACGAATACCAGACAACGATTATGACGGGCGTCTCTCATAAATATTTAAATACATATAAAAATCCATGAATTAGGTACAAACATAAATTGTACTTGTAAAAAGCAACTGTTCTTACGCTGTAGGCATGCCCCCGGATAGCGTATTGTGACAAAACACTATAAAAACAAAAATATAATAAGGGACGAATGTTCGTGCTCATCATCACATAAACATTTGTCAATTTGCCATGAATATTGTCAATGAAAGACCAACAACTCTTCATAAAAACATCTCACCTATCCGCGCTCAGTCGTCTACTCTTCTCTCGTTCAAAGCTGCCTCTTCTACTCATTCGGCCGCGCTCGGGGCTGTCTCGGCGGCTGGTTCTGTCTCTTTCCGTACTCATACGACGACTGGTCCTGTCTCGCTCGGGGCTAGAGTCGGGCGCGGGAGTGGACCCGGCCAGCTCGGGCAGCCCGGCGGCGCGCACGTCACGGCGCGCTTGGCGGAAGATGGGTAGGCATTGTTCGCGCATCTTGATGCCGGCCCTAAAATTAATGTATCGTTTTTTTAATCAGGTATTATTTTTTCGTTAAGGTGATACTTTTTAAGGCATTTTGTCAGTCATTTTACACGTGCAGCCTGTGGGTCAGCTACACGCAGTGCTGTTGGGGCTGCCGCGGTACTGCAGTGCGTCGGGTATGTTCGCCGAAGCCCATACTGATGGCTTTCATGCCATTCTTCGGAAGAGAGCATACTCGATGCTGAGCCGTGTCCGTAGGAGTTCCAATAGCATCGTTTTGATGCGGTTGAAGTTGGGCGTTTTGATTATCCCTACATGAGGCAGTGGGTTCGGCTGCATGTTTTGTAAAAGTGTGTTTTTATTGATTTTGTTGTTTATATTGCTGGCTGTATGTTTTGCTTTTTTTTTAATTGTATGGACTGATGTCTGAATAAAAAAATTGAATTTGAATTTTCCTTATTGTCCGAGGTCGATAGTGATGGCGAAGTACCAGTTTTCAAAGTGACGCTTGGTTGACTTTTCAAATATGAAATTAGTAATCACTCATAAACAAGGCTTTACTTTATTGGATGTGTGTGCTAGTGTTTATAGTAAGGCAGGATATTGAAAGCAGCGTTCATATTTTGTTACAATTAATAAACTTGTATTTTAGCTACACAAAAAACCGTCAACATTGTCGCTTTTACTAACAATCTGCTTTATAAAGAATACGAAAGACGTTGCGCTGTCCCAGTGTTAGACAAAGTCCTCTCTCATACTTTTCCTGTGGTAACTAACGAACTTTTACGCACTCTTATCCGTTGGGCGCATAAAAAACACGAAAGAGACCTATGTTCAGCAGCAGGCTGAAAATGACGACGATTATACTTAATATACATTCAATACTAATATTTTAAAGCAGAGAGGTTCTCAATATGAGTTCTTAAGGCTGATCCTCGAAGGCAAGATTCCTGGCAAGAGATCACCAGGCCGACCCAGAAGAAAATGGATAGATGACATCAAAGACTGGACCAAACTTCGTTATGACCAGCTAAAAGGGCGGCTCAAGACCGCATCGGTTTCTACATGCTGACCTCCAAACTTCAATTTGAAGACCCCATGATGATGATTTTAAAGCTGAAGAGTTTGTTGGTTTGTTTAAAAAACACACTAGTCTCAGGAACTACTGGACCGATTTGAAAATTTATTTGTGTTTGTTAGCTCATATATCTAAGTAGGCTTTCGGCTATAATACATCAACTTTTATACAGGGTGCAAAGATTATTCATCTTTTCTACTCGCTAGGTAACCCCAATTAGGTAGTCGAGAAGTCCGGTAGCTACTAATCACGTTTACTATCGTTATTATTTTCATTTTCATGAATTAATGATGACTGAAATCATTTGCTGATTGGGTTAATCCGTTGTTTGAGTTTTATCCGGTAACATTTTCATGACATTTGTTCATTTTAATTTTGAACTGTGAGCTTTTATTATGAGTGAGGTAATAGTAGATTGTTATACAAGGGGAGAAAGCGACCCATTTCACTCGAGATGTTTCTGGCGCTCGAACGAAGTGAGAGCGCCAATAATTCGAGAGTGAAATGGGTGCTTTCACCCGAGTTAAACATACTATTTTTCATTTCGACTGTGAGGAAAACATTAAATTTACAAAAGTGGTTGTAGATGTCTTGGTGGGGTATTATGTAGTTCAGCGAGAAAGGAAAACTCAAGTTTTGAACAAAATAAGACAGTTGATTTACAGTACTAACAACATCTAACACGATTAGAAAGAATAACGGCACGAATACATGAAAACAGAGTACAAAAAAGCAGAAAATATCAAATAATTAAAATCTTTGTAAAGAATATCTATCGATTTTTTTCCACAGATTATAACAGAATCCAAAAATATTTTCTTTTTTTATAAAAGTTTTAACGGCTTTGGACGAATCCTTCCTGAAATGACACTGTCAATATAAAATTTTAAAAAAAATCATCTTGGCATTATGGCGGGCAGCCAAATATTTTAATTATTAATTGAATTTAAATTAGAAATTTTATATTTCTTTATCTATATACATAATACCTGCACAATATGATTTTCAATTTATAGCTAAGCAAAAATGTTTGTTATTTTAATAACATGATGTGACTCAATTATCTTTGGTCCAAGCTTTGACTGCAGGCCTTGACTCTATGCCATGTCAATTAAAACTAAATTACTTTCCACCCTAGGGATGGATAAGCTATTTTCCATCCGGCTATCTACACAGGAAAGTTCTATTTTCCGAACAGGAGAGATGAAAAATATTAAGCATTCTTTTCAAAAATAATGCCTCCCTTGCCAATGTATTGAGTAAAACTTTTTTTTTCCACCCGGAACTAGCACTATTATAGTATTTTGCAATCTAAATTAAATGTAGAAAATGTAGTTTTTAAGCTGTTGGGCACAAACTGTCGAGTATATTGTTTTTTCAACACAGGTCTTTAAACTTTTGAGTAAATTTTATCGGGCCAAAAAAAAAAAAAAAATTGTCATTTTCTGACTAAACTATTGAAGTTATTGATGAAAAAATATTTTGGCTACATAGTTCAATTATGTAAAAACTTTAATAATTCAGAAAAACTTAAATTTTCGCTGTATTAAAATAATGGTGACAACGAAAGTGACGTAAGTCGAATTTTTTTTAAAAAAATATAAATTGTTGAATAACTCTTAAACAATGTGAGTTATCCTAACCCATGTTGGCCTATTCTGATATATCCTATCTATATATAGATCATGACCTCATCCATCTACGGTTTTTGGTTGAACCACTACTTACGGGACCCTGTATATTAATTTACCTTTTTTTAAAATACTGTAATGGCGAGGAATAAATGATTATGATTATGATCACGGTGCGACGGAAGGGGAGGGAGCAAACTCAAAACGTGCGGACTAAGTCGCGAGGGTCCGCTAGTCTTTTATACAACCCAGTAAGCTATACGCCATACTATCGTAGTGGCACTCACTTGTAGAACACGGTGTCCTTGCTGTTGTAGGTGAGGCAGTTGTCGATCATGAGCCGGAAGTCGGCCTCGACGTCGTCGACGCTGCGGTACGCGCCGCGGTCCAGCTTCATGCCCATCGTGCTGAGGTCCATCGGGTGCTTCACTATCGTGCTGTAGTCTGGCACCTGCGAAAAGGCCATTGAATCTGTAACGCTAAAGTCCGTTTGACTTTATTGGTCGAATATTGTAAACAATCTTGACATTATTCCTTTTAAAACGAGATAAACACAAAACTATATATTGTTTTAAACTTTCATGGTCACTAACATTAGAATAGTTAGATACAACCCACCCACAAGTTCTCTTCAGTTACTCCGTGATCATGGCGCTTGTAACAGTGCCGAAATATAGGAAGCTCATAAATAATAAGGTACATGGTAGCAATCCCGTATCTAACTACTAAACACAAAACTTAAAACATACATAGGTAATTCATCGTTCAACACTGAGATCTTTTTAAATGAAATAGAAAAATAATTTTATTTACAGAAATTATTCTAATAGTTTCAAAAATAATGTTTACAAAGCTGGACTAGCAAAAAAAAATAGAGTTTAAATTCATATTAAGAATTGTGGTTGTACAGTGGCCAGGACATCAGACTATACATTTTTGTTGAAAAATAGCCCTTATTCCAACAGCATAGGATACCGCAGTGTTTACCTTGACGTGCTGTCGTCCGTACATACCTCGCTTAAGTCGACGGGCTCCGTGAAGATGTCGCTGGCGTCGCGTTGCCGCAGCAGCCGCAACAACTTGTGTAACACGGCTCGCTCCGGCCGCAGCGAGTGAAGGACGCATCGCTCCCACACGCGTGTGTACTCCGCCTTGAGGCGTTCGCGTTTGCGGACCAGCTCGCACAGTAATCTGGCGAGAAAAGAACTCGGTCAGTTATTAGATCACAAACTACGTAGCCAAAGTGCTTGTGTTACGAGAATCAAACACAACGCTGGTACAATAACGTAACCCAGACTCGAGACAATATAGAGAAATATTATTTTTCCGAGATTATTAGCCTCGGAGACGGCGAAACCTTAAAACCGACGTTCTAACCATTCAACCACGGAGGTCGTCAAATATTATTGTATTCTTTTAGTGATATATTATACCTCATATTGGATATTCTAAAAATATATTTGGGTTCTTTCAGTAATTTGCTAAAGGTAGACCGCGATATTGAGACCTCGCCTGCGGGGCACAGGGGAGCGGGGGAGACGACAGCGCGGCTAGTGAGCGGCTCGGGCGGGTGATTCCCTGCGCCCGCATCCCTCGTGCGACCCGCTATCGCCTCCCCCCGCGCCCCGCCGGCGAAGTCTCAATGATGAAGCGGTTTACCACTGAATAGATAAATAAGGTTAGAAATGCCCCGGTCAGTGCAGCAGAGGTGCGCTAGTTGTGAGCATATGCATGAGCAGTACTTTAGTCGCGTGACAAGAGCGTTGCAGTAATATTCTGCAAGAACAGCGATTTTGTTGCACCAAATATTTAAAAAAATACTCATTGATGACTGTGCACGCACATTACTAACAAAATTGCTACCTTAGCACGCAATGTATCGCATCCAATTTGCTTGGTTCGCTTGCATACACAACGATAGGGATGTAGCTCACGGCACAGTAAAAATATCGATAAATGGTAATTTCCCTACTGATGTTTTAGGAGATTAAAACATGATTAATTAGTTAAAATAAATATTGTTTAGTATTTATTTATAACAAACTAGCGCCCTCCCGCGACTTTGTTCGCGCGTCTTAGTTTTACCGTTCCCATAAATCGTAGAATTTTTATAAGCCCATACGCATTACTACTTCTATAGTCTTCGAATAGTTTCTGATATTAGCGCGTTCAAACAAACAAACAAAAACATCCAGCTTTTTAATTAGTATATTTATATATTATAGATAAATGTTATATGTATTTTACGTCCTTAGACACAACACGTAGACCTGACTTTAATCGGGTCTGATTGTTTTTATTTTTTATGTTGCATGTCTTAGTTTTAATTTTTCTTGTTTGCTATTAATAAAATAAAGTTTTTTAAACTTATACGGGGATATTATCTTTTTATTAAACAACAAAATGGAAATACTATCTACGCCTATTGTCAATTATATGTAATTCTTTCGGATGCTAGAAAGAGTAGGCTATTGCTATTGTGCCATGTAGATATCTACCCTATCATAATCAACAACACCTAAAGGCCGTTCCCACGAAAAGTTTGCAGAAAAGTTTCACATTGAACACCCTTCGACAACATCAGAGCGTGGATTTCCACCGGCAATATGACCTTTTGAAGATTGCAGGATTGCATTGGACACAGTAGACCGCTTGCGACCGGTCGCTGTGGAAAACTGTGGGGTCTACGAGGGTGCATTTTTATATTCGCGGAATGGGTAGGTAATTAATAAATGAGGGTACTTTCCTTAGTCGTAACTGGTTAAGTAGCTCATTATTAGTATAAATACAACGTTTTGTTTTAATCGGGCCATTACTATTTGAATTATCGTCGATCAAACAACTCAGTTGGAAAGAACATTGTGAAAAATGGAGAAAATCGAGCACCGCGCTGTCATAAAGTTCCTTACCAAGCAAGGTAAATCGGTTCAAACCATACTAGAAGAGATGTCATCCGTTTACGGGGAGTCTTGCCCCGGTAAAACCATGGTTTATAAGTGGCATACCCTTTTTAAGCAAGGCAGGGCCTCACTTGAAGATGATCCTCGGCCAGGACGGCCGATCGAGGTGACCACTCCGGAAATAATTCAAAAAGTGGAAAAATTAATACTGGAAGATGCTAGACTAAAGAAGAAACAGCTCGCAGAAATGGTTGGAGTATCCGATACAACCATATTCAAAATTCTTCACGATCATCTCGGCATGACCAAAGTCAGTGCAAGGTGGGTGCCGAGAATGCTTACGCCGCCTCAAAAACAACAGCGCGTAGAGTGTTCTCGCGCGTTTTTGGACCTCTGTAATGAAGACCAGGATGGAGTATTGACTCGAATTGTTACTGGGGATGAAACTTGGGTTCATCATTATGAACCTGAGTCCAAACAAGATTCTATGCAGTAGCACAAAAAAGGTACACCACCACCAAAGAAATTTAAGGTGTCACAGTCGGCGGGAAAAATCATGGCGACAATCTTTTGGGACTCAGAAGGAATCTTGTTGATAGATTATAAAGATAAAGGTGTCTCCATAACCGGAGAATACTACGCTTCAATCTTAGAGCGATTAAAGGAAGCAATCAAGGCAAAAAGAAGGGGGAAATTAACCAAAGGTGTCCTCCTTCTGCACGACAACGCGCCTGTGCACAAGAGCCGTGTTGCGTTGGCTTCCCTGCATAAGGTGGGCTTCGATATTTTGGTTCATCCACCCTACAGTCCTGACCTGGCTCCCAGTGATTATTATCTCTTTCCAAAAATGAAAAAAGAACTTCGGGGGAAGAAATTCTCGAGCGATGAAGAAGTGAAGGAAGCAGTTTCAGCTTATTTTTCAGACAAATAAAAAACATTTTTTTTCGAGGGTATACATAAGCTAATTGAAAGATCTGAAAAATGTATTAGGGTTGCAGGAGAATATATTGAAAAGGAAAAATAAACTTGTATTTTCATTTCCACGTCTTACTATAACTATTCTGTTGAAACAAAAAAATATATTTATAAGCTCTCTTCTTGAGAGCAACATCAATCACAAACATGTGTCAAAACATTTGTTATCAGACATGTCAAATTATTTTTAAAAAAAAAATGTTAATATTAATTTATTTTAATATTATTTTAATGAAATAATTAATGTTAAGCAATACGTAAAAGTATTAATTTTCTCTATTTCAAGTAAAGTATAGCAATACAAAATTTTTTCTTATTGTTTTCTATCGGAAGGTAATTGTACAACCCTTTGATGCGATCAAATGTGCCGTATAATTATATACATAAAACTAAAAGGACACGGTCGACCCACCATACATTGCTTGCCCCAAAAGTAAAAATCCATGCGTCACGACCAAAACTAATTTTATGGGTTCGTTTCTTCGCCTTTTAAAATAATATAAAGTAATATAAGCCGTAAATAGCGGGGTTTTCACATAAAACTAAATAAAATGTGTGGGGTCAATCTCTTGCACACTATCTAGGTCTTTCTAGATCATAGCGCCATCTGTGTCGAAAAACCGCCATCTAGGCCACCAAAACTAAAACATAGAAAACTGCCCCGCTAGGGTGCGTAACGCGTGAAAATTACGATGACGCAAACAATAGCCAACGAAAAGAAGTTCCTTGTCACAGTTTTTTTTTCAAGTTTTAGGAAGAGGTTGGTAGGTTTAAAGGTTAGTACCTATGGGAGGCAAACGTCATTTTCCTTCTTAAAATAGCGATTGCGAGCGCTTACTTATTTAACTAACTGTCAGTTCTATGACACAGTATGACACAATATGCCATTTCGTTAAGCGGTCGTCAGTTTGCTAATAAGTGCTAGAAACCGCTATTTTCTGCCAAACACAACAATTGTTGGGGACAGGAAATTGTATTCATTCGTTGTCCTATTTATTTTGTAGATTTATATGCCGCTAGATAAAAGCAAAGTAAATTAACAATATTGTATTAAAAATTCAATATATTTTTTGCAAAATGATATAGTCAAGTCTCTTAATGCTTTTCTTTACTCAAACATAAAACGACTCTGGGGCAGGATACGAACGTCTCCTTTTATTGTTTTTTTTTTTTCAATTCATATTGAAAAAATACATTACACTGGTAATTGAAGTTATCGATATCGATTGACCTAAAATATCGACTTTTACCACAACGTAGTATTTTGACATTAAAGAATGAACGTAGTGGAATGATGATTGATGTTTCCACAGCTAACAGCTCTGTGATTGGTAGTTGATTTTACGTACTAATCAAACCAATCACAGAGCTCCCAGCGGAAAGTGTGATTGGTTTGTGATATTGATGCGTTAATTCATTGATTGGTGCTTTTGGCACTGCAGCAACAACGCCGTACCGCCCACCGGCGACACAGGTTCTCATACAAACGAACTGTCAGAACGTTTCTAACCTAATTTATCTATTCAGTGCGGTTTACCTATAGCGTATGTAGGTATCATTGAATAAGCCTTATGAGTCAAACGAGTACAAACCTGGCTCGTTCCAAATCTTGACGTATTCTCTGCCAATATTTTAGCTGGTTGCAGAGTTCCCTGACATTGACGGTACCATCCTGGATGCCCCGGGTACCTAAAAAAGAAAAATTAATAAATCATGTTTTAATCTGAGTTTTTGTAGGTAGACCTAAACGATAAGAGGGCCGGGTATCTCCAAGGCAGAAGTTTACATAAATTGTTTCTTTCGTGTATAAAGATAACCCTATTTTTATCAGTAAGTGCAACTATGGCAACGTACACAAAGTGAATTATGTGCTCGCATCATCAGGCAGAGTAACCAGTCTTCACATACCATAATGGCTGGTCCAGTAGGCCAGCAGGCGCCGCATCAGCTGAGCTACTTCTAGCCGGCTCCAGCAGTAGAGACACTCACCGTGGTGGCTGGTGAGGCTCTGCAGGCGGCGCAGTAGAGGGACGCCGTTGCGCGAGTGCCGCTTGAGGGTCCAGTAGGCCAGCAGGCGCCGCATCAGCCGAGCTACTTCTAGCCGGCTCCAGCAGGAGAGACACTCACCGTGGTGGCTGGTGAGGCTCTGCAGGCGGCGCAGTAGAGGGACGCCGTTGCGCGAGTGCCGCTTGAGGGTCCAGTAGGCCAGCAGGCGCCGCATCAGCTGAGCTACTTCTAGCCGGCTCCAGCAGGAGAGACACTCACCGTGGTGGCTGGTGAGGCTCTGCAGGCGGCGCAGTAGAGGGACGCCGTTGCGCGAGTGCCGCTTGAGGGTCCAGTAGGCCAGCAGGCGCCGCATCAGCTGAGCTACTTCTAGCCGGCTCCAGCAGGAGAGACACTCACCGTGGTGGCTGGTGAGGCTCTGCAGGCGGCGCAGTAGAGGGACGCCGTTGCGCGAGTGCCGCTTGAGGGTCCAGTAGGCCAGCAGGCGCCGCATCAGCTGAGCTACTTCTGGCCGGCTCCAGCAGTAGAGACACTCACCGTGGTGGCTGGTGAGGCTCTGCAGGCGGCGCAGTAGAGGGACGCCGTTGCGCGAGTGCCGCTTGAGGGTCCAGTAGGCCAGCAGGCGCCGCATCAGCTGAGCTACTTCTAGCCGGCTCCAGCAGGAGAGACACTCACCGTGGTGGCTGGTGAGGCTCTGCAGGCGGCGCAGTAGAGGGACGCCGTTGCGCGAGTGCCGCTTGAGGGTCCAGTAGGCCAGCAGGCGCCGCATCAGCTGAGCTACTTCTGGCCGGCTCCAGCAGTAGAGACACTCACCGTGGTGGCTGGTGAGGCTCTGCAGGCGGCGCAGTAGAGGGACGCCGTTGCGCGAGTGCCGCTTGAGGGTCCAGTAGGCCAGCAGGCGCCGCATCAGCTGAGCTACTTCTAGCCGGCTCCAGCAGTAGAGACACTCACCGTGGTGGCTGGTGAGGCTCTGCAGGCGGCGCAGTAGAGGGACGCCGTTGCGCGAGTGCCGCTTGAGGGTCCAGTAGGCCAGCAGGCGCCGCATCAGCTGAGCTACTTCTAGCCGGCTCCAGCAGTAGAGACACTCACCGTGGTGGCTGGTGAGGCTCTGCAGGCGGCGCAGTAGAGGGACGCCGTTGCGCGAGTGCCGCTTGAGGGTCCAGTAGGCCAGCAGGCGCCGCATCAGCTGAGCTACTTCTAGCCGGCTCCAGCAGTAGAGACACTCACCGTGGTGGCTGGTGAGGCTCTGCAGGCGGCGCAGTAGAGGGACGCCGTTGCGCGAGTGCCGCTTGAGGGTCCAGTAGGCCAGCAGGCGCCGCATCAGCTGAGCTACTTCTAGCCGGCTCCAGCAGTAGAGACACTCACCGTGGTGGCTGGTGAGGCTCTGCAGGCGGCGCAGTAGAGGGACGCCGTTGCGCGAGTGCCGCTTGAGGGTCCAGTAGGCCAGCAGGCGCCGCATCAGCTGAGCTACTTCTAGCCGGCTCCAGCAGTAGAGACACTCACCGTGGTGGCTGGTGAGGCTCTGCAGGCGGCGCAGTAGAGGGACGCCGTTGCGCGAGTGCCGCTTGAGGGTCCAGTAGGCCAGCAGGCGCCGCATCAGCTGAGCTACTTCTGGCCGGCTCCAGCAGTAGAGACACTCACCGTGGTGGCTGGTGAGGCTCTGCAGGCGGCGCAGTAGAGGGACGCCGTTGCGCGAGTGCCGCTTGAGGGTCCAGTAGGCCAGCAGGCGCCGCATCAGCTGAGCTACTTCTAGCCGGCTCCAGCAGTAGAGACACTCACCGTGGTGGCTGGTGAGGCTCTGCAGGCGGCGCAGTAGAGGGACGCCGTTGCGCGAGTGCCGCTTGAGGGTCCAGTAGGCCAGCAGGCGCCGCATCAGCTGAGCTACTTCTGGCCGGCTCCAGCAGTAGAGACACTCACCGTGGTGGCTGGTGAGGCTCTGCAGGCGGCGCAGTAGAGGGACGCCGTTGCGCGAGTGCCGCTTGAGGGTCCAGTAGGCCAGCAGGCGCCGCATCAGCTGAGCTACTTCTAGCCGGCTCCAGCAGTAGAGACACTCACCGTGGTGGCTGGTGAGGCTCTGCAGGCGGCGCAGTAGAGGGACGCCGTTGCGCGAGTGCCGCTTGAGGGTCCAGTAGGCCAGCAGGCGCCGCATCAGCTGAGCTACTTCTAGCCGGCTCCAGCAGTAGAGACACTCACCGTGGTGGCTGGTGAGGCTCTGCAGGCGGCGCAGTAGAGGGACGCCGTTGCGCGAGTGCCGCTTGAGGGTCCAGTAGGCCAGCAGGCGCCGCATCAGCTGAGCTACTTCTAGCCGGCTCCAGCAGTAGAGACACTCACCGTGGTGGCTGGTGAGGCTCTGCAGGCGGCGCAGTAGAGGGACGCCGTTGCGCGAGTGCCGCTTGAGGGTCCAGTAGGCCAGCAGGCGCCGCATCAGCTGAGCTACTTCTAGCCGGCTCCAGCAGTAGAGACACTCACCGTGGTGGCTGGTGAGGCTCTGCAGGCGGCGCAGTAGAGGGACGCCGTTGCGCGAGTGCCGCTTGAGGGTCCAGTAGGCCAGCAGGCGCCGCATCAGCTGAGCTACTTCTGGCCGGCTCCAGCAGTAGAGACACTCACCGTGGTGGCTGGTGAGGCTCTGCAGGCGGCGCAGTAGAGGGACGCCGTTGCGCGAGTGCCGCTTGAGGGTCCAGTAGGCCAGCAGGCGCCGCATCAGCTGAGCTACTTCTGGCCGGCTCCAGCAGTAGAGACACTCACCGTGGTGGCTGGTGAGGCTCTGCAGGCGGCGCAGTAGAGGGACGCCGTTGCGCGAGTGCCGCTTGAGGGTCCAGTAGGCCAGCAGGCGCCGCATCAGCTGAGCTACTTCTAGCCGGCTCCAGCAGTAGAGACACTCACCGTGGTGGCTGGTGAGGCTCTGCAGGCGGCGCAGTAGAGGGACGCCGTTGCGCGAGTGCCGCTTGAGGGTCCAGTAGGCCAGCAGGCGCCGCATCAGCTGAGCTACTTCTAGCCGGCTCCAGCAGTAGAGACACTCACCGTGGTGGCTGGTGAGGCTCTGCAGGCGGCGCAGTAGAGGGACGCCGTTGCGCGAGTGCCGCTTGAGGGTCCAGTAGGCCAGCAGGCGCCGCATCAGCTGAGCTACTTCTAGCCGGCTCCAGCAGTAGAGACACTCACCGTGGTGGCTGGTGAGGCTCTGCAGGCGGCGCAGTAGAGGGACGCCGTTGCGCGAGTGCCGCTTGAGGGTCCAGTAGGCCAGCAGGCGCCGCATCAGCTGAGCTACTTCTAGCCGGCTCCAGCAGTAGAGACACTCACCGTGGTGGCTGGTGAGGCTCTGCAGGCGGCGCAGTAGAGGGACGCCGTTGCGCGAGTGCCGCTTGAGGGTCCAGTAGGCCAGCAGGCGCCGCATCAGCTGAGCTACTTCTAGCCGGCTCCAGCAGTAGAGACACTCACCGTGGTGGCTGGTGAGGCTCTGCAGGCGGCGCAGTAGAGGGACGCCGTTGCGCGAGTGCCGCTTGAGGGTCCAGTAGGCCAGCAGGCGCCGCATCAGCTGAGCTACTTCTGGCCGGCTCCAGCAGTAGAGACACTCACCGTGGTGGCTGGTGAGGCTCTGCAGGCGGCGCAGTAGAGGGACGCCGTTGCGCGAGTGCCGCTTGAGGGTCCAGTAGGCCAGCAGGCGCCGCATCAGCTGAGCTACTTCTAGCCGGCTCCAGCAGTAGAGACACTCACCGTGGTGGCTGGTGAGGCTCTGCAGGCGGCGCAGTAGAGGGACGCCGTTGCGCGAGTGCCGCTTGAGGGTCCAGTAGGCCAGCAGGCGCCGCATCAGCTGAGCTACTTCTGGCCGGCTCCAGCAGTAGAGACACTCACCGTGGTGGCTGGTGAGGCTCTGCAGGCGGCGCAGTAGAGGGACGCCGTTGCGCGAGTGCCGCTTGAGGGTCCAGTAGGCCAGCAGGCGCCGCATCAGCTGAGCTACTTCTAGCCGGCTCCAGCAGTAGAGACACTCACCGTGGTGGCTGGTGAGGCTCTGCAGGCGGCGCAGTAGAGGGACGCCGTTGCGCGAGTGCCGCTTGAGGGTCCAGTAGGCCAGCAGGCGCCGCATCAGCTGAGCTACTTCTAGCCGGCTCCAGCAGTAGAGACACTCACCGTGGTGGCTGGTGAGGCTCTGCAGGCGGCGCAGTAGAGGGACGCCGTTGCGCGAGTGCCGCTTGAGGGTCCAGTAGGCCAGCAGGCGCCGCATCAGCTGAGCTACTTCTAGCCGGCTCCAGCAGTAGAGACACTCACCGTGGTGGCTGGTGAGGCTCTGCAGGCGGCGCAGTAGAGGGACGCCGTTGCGCGAGTGCCGCTTGAGGGTCCAGTAGGCCAGCAGGCGCCGCATCAGCTGAGCTACTTCTAGCCGGCTCCAGCAGTAGAGACACTCACCGTGGTGGCTGGTGAGGCTCTGCAGGCGGCGCAGTAGAGGGACGCCGTTGCGCGAGTGCCGCTTGAGGGTCCAGTAGGCCAGCAGGCGCCGCATCAGCTGAGCTACTTCTGGCCGGCTCCAGCAGTAGAGACACTCACCGTGGTGGCTGGTGAGGCTCTGCAGGCGGCGCAGTAGAGGGACGCCGTTGCGCGAGTGCCGCTTGAGGGTCCAGTAGGCCAGCAGGCGCCGCATCAGCTGAGCTACTTCTGGCCGGCTCCAGCAGTAGAGACACTCACCGTGGTGGCTGGTGAGGCTCTGCAGGCGGCGCAGTAGAGGGACGCCGTTGCGCGAGTGCCGCTTGAGGGTCCAGTAGGCCAGCAGGCGCCGCATCAGCTGAGCTACTTCTAGCCGGCTCCAGCAGTAGAGACACTCACCGTGGTGGCTGGTGAGGCTCTGCAGGCGGCGCAGTAGAGGGACGCCGTTGCGCGAGTGCCGCTTGAGGGTCCAGTAGGCCAGCAGGCGCCGCATCAGCTGAGCTACTTCTGGCCGGCTCCAGCAGTAGAGACACTCACCGTGGTGGCTGGTGAGGCTCTGCAGGCGGCGCAGTAGAGGGACGCCGTTGCGCGAGTGCCGCTTGAGGGTCCAGTAGGCCAGCAGGCGCCGCATCAGCCGAGCTACTTCTAGCCGGCTCCAGCAGTAGAGACACTCACCGTGGTGGCTGGTGAGGCTCTGCAGGCGGCGCAGTAGAGGGACGCCGTTGCGCGAGTGCCGCTTGAGGGTCCAGTAGGCCAGCAGGCGCCGCATCAGCTGAGCTACTTCTGGCCGGCTCCAGCAGTAGAGACACTCACCGTGGTGGCTGGTGAGGCTCTGCAGGCGGCGCAGTAGAGGGACGCCGTTGCGCGAGTGCCGCTTGAGGGTCCAGTAGGCCAGCAGGCGCCGCATCAGCTGAGCTACTTCTGGCCGGCTCCAGCAGTAGAGACACTCACCGTGGTGGCTGGTGAGGCTCTGCAGGCGGCGCAGTAGAGGGACGCCGTTGCGCGAGTGCCGCTTGAGGGTCCAGTAGGCCAGCAGGCGCCGCATCAGCTGCGCGCGCGCGGCGGGCGGCCCGTGAGCCAGTTGCGCTACTTCGGACACGCGCTCTGCGGGGAGCGTCGGGACTAGTACCACTGGTGCCCATGTTCGCTTCATTGCGAGGACGCGACGAGCCTAGGAAGTGGGAATAAAGCTGGTGATATTCATTTTACCAAAAAAAAAAAAACTAAGAAAAAACTTGATTGATTAAATGCCTTCATTGGAAATTATCGAAATCCGTGAAATGTGTAAAAGTTCCTGAATCAGTTGCTGCCTCTCACTTACTAGAACTCACAGGAAAGGTTTACCTGAATGATCTTCTCTCTTCCTTTTTGCCTGATAGCAGACAAATCTGTCGATTTGGAATCACCTTCAGACTCGAGCGCACGTCTTTCCTACAAACAAGATAACATCTTTTGTAACTATTTAAATGACTGTAGCTTAGTCCCGAGAATTTTCAAGTGAATAAGAATTAAATCCCAACGGTTCATGACGAAATTTCTAAAAAAATATAACGTCAACCTGATTGGCCACCCTGTATACCTGCAGCACGTGTGCGGGCGTGTGCGCGTCGCAATACGCCATCTTGGCGACCTGCACCGGCTGGCTGGGGTCGCGGCCCGCGCCCGCCGCTTCCATCTTCATGTACAACCTGAGACACAAAACACGGACAGTTACGGAATTGTTCTATTTTATACTTTGATTACAATGGGTGCGGTCCACTAGTATCTCGCGACAACCGCTTCGCCCACTTTGCCGGGTTAGGTGAGTCGCGTTGAGCGGCGGAAACGGAAGTATATTAGTGACAGTTATCTGAAATGGCTATTATTAGGATTTTTCGTCTGAATATTATTATTTTCAATGCAACTCAATATGAGACACAATAAACAACAGGATTATTTGGTTACAAGGGGTGCGGTCTACTAGTATCTCGCAACGAACCGGTTCGCCCACTTTGAGGTGAGTCGTAGTGAGCGTCGGAAAAGGATGTATATTAGTGACAGTTATCTGAAGTGTTTATGATTAGAATTTTTCGTCTGAATATTATTATTTTCAATTTGACTTAATAAAAATAATATAAATTATTGTTCTTAGGAATTCGTGTAACCTTATGTCGATTTTAATAAGGGTTTCTGACGTCCTCCACTCGTTGCAAAATATGCGTCCTTTCGATTCTCAATATAAGTCCCACTCACCCGGCCTGCTGGGCGCAGGTGACGTGGAAGGCGGAGTAGCAGTTGCTCTTGTGGCACTGTATACAGGCGCCCGCGCCGCGCTGCTTGCAAACCATGCACTGCAGCTTCCAGCGAGCCGCCGGTATCATTTCGATGGAGTCTGAAATACAGACACCATCAGCAAACAAGTTTAAAGTGAGTTTTTTAACAGGTAAATTTAAATTTAAACAGGTTTTTTTGTTGTTATAATACTGCAGCTACTGTAAAAGTAATAAATACTTGTAAAAACTACAACACTGATTAAGATCTAGTTGTTTTAAAAGTCTAATAGACACTATAGTGAGTATTTCTACAACAACTTTTGCCAAAATTAAGTTTACTCACCAATTGGCTCCAAAAACACAGTGTTGGCGAATCGGACTTCAGGAATCCAGAGGGCACATACCACATGGGCCCATGTGCCTTGATCTGTTTGCTTGAATGCACCTAGAAAAAAGAATAATAAGTCACAAATAAGCTAGAGTATGTAACTTATACAAAAAGTAGTATTTAAATTGTAATACTTAATGTATTACCTCCAGTGTTAGGACAAAGCACGCAGTTGACAAGACGCGAAGGCGATTGTAGGCATCGGCGACACAGCCACTGGCCTTCTGGTATGTATGGAACCTGGAAAATTATGAAGTTATACACAACCATAGAAAAAACAAATTCATTCATATTTATATAAAACTAAATTGCACATGTAAATCTTAATGTCTAAAATCTATCTCTGCTAGTGCAAATTCTTTAGTCAAATCAGAAAGAAGGCAATAGTTGGATGAAGTACTTATTGGTTAGGTAGTATGTAGCAGATTATAGTTTAGCCACAGAGAATGCTAGTTTGACATTTACAATATTGACACAAAATGTATGGAGAGAATTTCACCCTTCCTGACTTTGTAAATTTTCCTATACATTTTCTGACAAAATTGAAAACGTCAAAACAGCATCCTCGGTGTGGCTGAATTATAGCAGCAGTTAGTACAATTATAAAGTATACTAGCTTTTGCCCGCGACTTCGTCCGCGTGGAATAGTGACTTCTTTCTCCCGTTTTTTACACATTTACCACTATATCTTTGCTCCTATTGGTCATAGCGTGATGTTTTATAGCCTATAGCCTTCCTCGATAACTGGACTATCCAACACAAAAAGAATTATTCAATTCGAACCAGTAGTTTCGGAGATTAGCGCGTTCAAACAAACAAACAAACAAACAAACTGTTTGTTTGTTTGTTTGAACGCTTCAGCTTTATAATATTAGTATAGATGGCTGATAAACATTTTAAATCCCCATCTCTTTTATTAGTTAGCATACTAAAATCTCTGTTTAACTACAATATTTCAATGGCTTTATACAATGTCAGCTTACTCCATAGCAGTCCTGGTGCACAGCCAAGTTGCACATGTCACAGAACAGAATGACATTTGTGTTCTGGCACTCTCCGTCCATGCAGATGCAGCACACTGCGTCCTCGTCCACTTGGGCTGCCGTCTGCTGCCCACTTTGAGTTGCCTGTGTAAATTAATTTTAACATATAATGCACATGCCTTTTTTGACATACTTAATGATTAAAATATATCCTTGTGTTATCTATAGAAACAAAATTTTTTGAAGGTGAAATGTAAAAACAGTTTCGAAGTAAGTTTCTTACCTTTGGAAAAATAAGGTTGTAAAATTACCATGGTACTTTGCAAAACAATGCTTTGATAAATTATACGTCATGATGTGGCCATATTTTAAATGATATTGTTACAGATGTGGATTCAAAAGACAAACAGACTTTATTGTTGTAGTCAAACAACATACAAGTTTTATTGACATACATAATTTCATTACGTTAACTGTTAATTATTAAATTGTACCTGGAAATATGATTCCTTCTCCAATCTATCCATGAGCAACTCCAAAGTGTCCACAGAGACCGGTGGCAGGTTCTGTTTAGCCCTCATCTTGTTGACAAGAGCCAGCCAAGCAGTGTCTTCCTCATCCACATCATATTCTACCTCTCCATCTAATTCCTCTGCAGATTTTTCTATGAAACGGATGTATGCATTGGGACGAGGTGGGGCATCTACCACTCTTTCATTGTAATCTGGTATAAGCTGTTAAAAAAAAATGTGAGGTTGATTGAATTTAAAGGTGAATTAATTGAAATATAATATTTTTATGTATTTTACAAACCTTAAAACTAGCTTCAGGTAGCTTGACATGTGGTTCAGGTGGGGGCTCCACAAAAGGCAATGGCTTCTCAAGTTCCGCGTTCTTCTTTTCCCATTCCTCCAAAGACATGATAGGCAATGGCTGATCAATAGGAATCCTGCTTATTTTGCCATCTATCTCAAACTGCACCACTTTCTGTGCTTCAGCAAATGTCAGGGCCTCTTTAGGAGGGCTCTGAAGGGCGATATCTCCAGTCGGCACTGGAGCCCGAGTTCTACCGCCTTTCTTTCGATTACTCGCAACAGCTGGAGTCGCCGGCGTAGGATTGTCATGGTCGTAGTGAACCAAGTGGTATTGCAAGCCACACAAGCTTTTGTATACCTTGTCACATTTCTCCAACGGACACTGGTACGGTGGAGGGCGGTTTTGACGCAATTTCTTGCAAAACTCCAAAACGTCGAAGTCCAAACCCATGTTTACAAGATGCAACTATGGGCCCATCACAATAGTAATACAAGGACACATTTAATCTTGTCCTTAGTATTGCAAATTATTTCTTACATTAGTAATGAATGAAAGAATTATGAAGCGCAGCTAAAATCAAGAGAAAGTAGACGATTTTTTATGAGAAAACCCCGAAAAAACGCGCACCAAAAAAACAAGCGTTCAATCAATTTGACGTGTAAAAAAAAAACAGAATGACAGATGATAAAATTTGAAAGTTGACAGACATGACATATTGAACAAAGCTCACTTTTGATTGGTTTTTAGAACAAAGCTAAAACTCAGTCTAAAATTTGATTGGCTGATTCTTGTAAAAAAAAAATTGGTCGCTTTGGCACACCAGGGTTAGGTCCATCATCAAATAATGTTGCCAGTAATACAACGATTGCCTTGAAATCCGGTTAAATACCAAAGAACAGGGACAGGGACCGAAAGTAAATAATGTAATTTAAAATCAAAGTAGTTTACCCTAGATTGAGATACTTATTTAATTTAGGGGGGCCTATTATCTCATACTAGAAATCACTCATCTATTATCTCATCTAGTATCAGTTTTCCACACAGGTGCTTCTTTTCTCCGTGTATGTTATTTTTCTTATTTGTATGTATGTAATTATCATTAGGTAGGTTACTGGAGGCTGTATTGTATTATGTATGTTGTATGTATTGTAGGTATTCACGTGGAAAAAAATATACTCTGAACTGGCAGCACCGCAATCAGCTGTCTGTCAGTGACAGGTGACAGTTCATTTCTGTGACAGTGTGACCATGTTTGCGTTTTGCGTGTGTTGTTTTGTTCTGTAAATGTAAAAATTAGCAAGATTACACTCTAATTAATCCATATTTTGTAATAAATAATTGAAGCAATGTCTGAGCAAAAAAATAAAACACCTAGACCTGGAGAAGCTGCCTTGCAAAATATGAAATTGCTAAAAAAAGAAAGCAGTGTATTCAAAGTTCCTAGAGTGCCTAAAAAGAAACCCAGTACAAAGAAGGCTCAAGTCTTGGATGAAGATGTGTATGTTGAGGTAAAGAATCATTTCGAGAGATTTTGATTGATCTAAGGATACACTCTGACCGATATCTGTTATTCATTAGTTGCAAACCAACATTAAACACGGCTTGTTGTTGCTGACTGCTTAAGAAGTTCATTCTTGTTTATTCGTTTAGCGATTCTGGCGTAAAAAAACATCTATACACAAAATATATACATTCAACTATGACATTTATATCATCATCATCATCATGGGGTGCCATCTTCAAATTGAAGTTATAGTTATGATATTTATATGTTATCCAGAAATAAGTCTTCTTTTTATTCAAATGTTCCTTATCCTGCACCCATTACAATCTTTCTGACTTCATGACTTATTACAGATTCTGACCACAGTATGACTAAGAGAGAATGGTTTTAGCATCAAGTTCACCTTTTGTACATTTTATTTGTATAATGAAGTTTTAAAGAAATTAATGAATTATAATTTTTGCCAACATTACTAATATAAAATATTAATACTATCATCATCATCATCATTATCAACCGAAGAACGTCCACTGCTGAACATAGGCCTCATAATAATAATAATAAGACCATTAATAATTGTCAGGATGTGTCGCACCTTTAATGATCTGTTTCTTAAAAACAGAGAAATAGATCTTTATCGGTTTAATTTGTGCAAATTTAAGAAATGCATCCTCAAATGCGACATTGACGCACCACTCTAGATAATCTTTATCTTTAGTGGTGCATCGTTGATGCCTTTTTGTTTTCGTTTTTGTTTTTGTTTTTTCTAAGTAGTTTCTTGTATATTGTTGCTTAACTTGAGTGCTGTTTTTGTATGCTTTGATTTTGTTTCTCTGTGTATGCATGTTTAAGTGTTACAATCCAGAACATTTATGTTGATGCAAATATGTTTAAATGATATAAAGATTGTAATATGTTATGTGTACCAAATAAATAAAATAAAAAATCTATGCTTTACTTTATTTACAGGGAATTGGAAAAATAATTCAAAGGGACTTTTTTCCGGATTTAGAGAAGTTGAAGGCCCAAAACGAGTTTCTGGAAGCCACTGAAAACAAAGACTATACCAGACTCCGTGAGATCACACAGAAGTACAGTGGCAATAGGCCTCCCACTGAACCTTGTAAGTATCATAGCATCTTATTCAGGCACCTAAATTCCTTGGCTCCAAATGGCTCTAGTTGAATTATATTTTTTAATAACCTCTTAAAATCATATAGCATATTTAATAGGTATTACAGTAAAGTTATTAATTTTGTTAGATTTTTTTATTTCTATCAATTTCCACTTGTTCTGTAAGTGTAAATTATCAAATAATTTTCATCTAATTTTTTTTTATTGTATTGTATAGATTATTCATGTATTTTGAATTATGGTAAATTTACCTTTCATAATAATTCATTTCATTTCTTTGTCGCACCACACACAATAATTTCTGCTTAGCCCAGAAGGTATGACTGCTAAATAATGCCATATGGCGTTAAGTCCACTTTTTGTACAAATTTTGGTTGTGCAATAAAGTATTATTAATTATGTTGAAGTAGGCTGATGTTGCCTAGTCTTACATAATTTTTTCATTGTATCTCTTTGGTGATTACAACTATTCACATCTAATGCATTGCTACAGATAACACTCCAGCTACCTTTGACACCCCTGGGCCAGATAGGCCTTACTCACCGTCAGCACCCACCGTGAGAGAGCAAAGGCCAGACATTGATGAAAATGCCCCTGACACAAAACCTAAGGACATTACTGATAATCATACTTTAGGTAAGTTATGTTGCTTTATCATTGTCACTAGAACTGGTAAATAGGATGTATAACAAATTATGAATGTATTATTATTACAATTAAAGTGAAGAGTGTGGCATTTGTATCCTCTCATCAGACGAATTGATTTTATTATAAAACATTCTGATCTTCAATCAGTGTGGTAGATGTTTAATCAGCATAAAATATAAGCCCATGTCCATATTAGCAACATGAGCTCAGCAAGCTTTTCGTAGGATTTAATTTATAAGTAGACTTAATCCTACTACTATTATAAAGGCGAAAGTTTGTAAGTATGGATGTATGGATGTTTGTTACTCTTTCACGTAAAAACTACTGAATGGATTTGAATGAAACTTTACCACAATATAGCTTATACATCAGAATAACATATAGGCCACAATTTTTGAGGTTTCTAATGTGAGGTCGTAAAAAAACACATTTTTTGCGCTACTAGACGGGACGAACCTGAAGTCCACGCGAACGAAGTCGCGGGCAAAAGCTAGTTATTTATTAATTTATAGCCTTTCTTCAAAAGAGATATATTATGTCATATTTGTTAATTTTCGATGTTTTAAATCTCTTCAGTGTGCCGTCGGGCAAAGGCATGCTTTATGTTCTTTACATGAACATGCAAAGTTATTACTTATATACAGATTTTCCTTTACCTTCGGTGGGCAGTGGGTAGGTTAATACATAGTACATTTGACGACCTCCATGCGTTGTCAATAAAGAAATCATAATTTTCTATACTGTCTCGGATCTGAGTCTTATGCTAGTGTTTTTGATTTCCACAATACAAGTTACTATGGGATCAGAGCAATGTATGTTTGGTGTCTTATATTAAAAAATAAATAAACATTATTTCAGACTCATTCCTATCAACACACACGAGCGAAGACAACGCGAGCTACGACAGAGTGATCGCACTTGAAGACAAGAAGCGGGCCAATAAACTCGCTTCGCAATTCAACGCAGAGGCGACTTCGTTGGCTCTAGCTGAGAAGGCGCTCGCGCTGCCCTCTATAGAGCAACAGGCGGACCAGACTGATCGGCCGCATGAGGTGACTCACTTGCTTAGCTTTAAAAATTCCACATCAAGTCTAGTCTAGAGTCGCGAGCACTCATTAAAAAAAACCATTGAAATCAATGGTTGTAGAGCCCCATTTGGGTCGCTCGCCAGTTAAACTTATTTACTACATCATCATCATTATCAGCCAAAGGACGTCCACTGCTGAACATAGGCCTCCCCCACGGCTTTCCACAACGACCGGTTGTGAGCGGTCTGCATCCAGTGCGATCCTGCGATCATTACAAGGTCGTCTGTCCATCTTGTCGGTGGACGTCCTACGCTGCGCTTTTGGTCGAAGGGTCTCCAATCTAGAACTTTTCTGCCCCATCGGCCATCACGTTCACGCGTTATGTGCCCTGCCCACTGCCACTTGAGCTTACTGATTAGTAGTCGTATTCGTATTTATTTACTACAAGCAAGTTGTTATCAATTCACGTGACATTGGCGTAACAAAGTGTCAAGAATAAGAAGAAGAAGAAGAAGTTGTTATCAAAATATAAACAGCAACAGGTTACTAACCCATCAATTTCAGTCAACAAAGATCATGTTTTGCTAGCTTATCATAGCCTGAAAAATTGCCGACCAAAATGTTCATAACCAATGCAATCAAACTACTATATATATATAATATAAAATTAAGTCGGGTTTTCCTTCCTGACGCTATAACTCCAGAACGCACGAACCGATTTCCACGGTTTTACATTCGTTGGAAAGGTCTCGGGCTCCGTGAGGTTTATAGCAAAGGAAATTCCCATAAAACGGGGCCGGGGCGGGACGAGGCTGAGGGCGAAATGAAGTTCGCTGGGACCGCTAGTGCCCCATAAAAATGAACCTTCGTTCGTAATAAATGGAGGCATTCACTTTACCAATTCGTAATTAAAATAATAATTTTCATAGTGTTATCATTTTAACAGCTAGACACATGGCGGTACAAAGCGAAGAACTATATAATGTACGTGCCGGACGGCGCTGCGTCGCAGCAGCCGCCGCACAAGCCGGACCTGCTGCGGCACAACACGCGCCTGCGCGCCGAGCCCTTCGACCACGTCAAGAACAAGGAGGCCATCAGCGCCATAGCGCGGACACAGGTAACAACTACTACCTTTTTTAATGGTTTCACGGCTTTGGATAGAGTCCATACGGCCTATTCTTCATTTCAGCAACATGTATGGTTATCGTAAGAATGCATCTGTCACTGTAACTGCCCGGTGAGAACAACTGCCGACAAACTGTTGTGCAGGTTATGACCTGCGTCGTGTAAATACTACTACGCGTACATTATGTGACGCAAGTACAACTGCTCGCAAAATATAAATTGCACTTGTAAAAAGACAACTGTGAACCTGTGACTGTGTGAAATGTGACGGTGGCCGAGTGGTATAGGCATACGCCCGGATTGCGTAAGACACGGGGTTCAATTCCTCGTCTGTCACAGGTTCACAGTTGTCTTTTTACAAGTGCAATTTATATTATTAAGTTTGTATGGTGACAAAACACTATAAAACAAAAATAAACTATGCTCGCAAAATGACATTTGACGCTGAAGCTATCTCTTAATATTTGACTTGGGTTTGTTTGTATGTATTTATTTATTGTCCTAATAAGCTAACATACCAACGCAATCAAACATGTTTGATCCTAGGGAGACGTTTTATGGAAAAATCCCTATAGCGAAGATCTAAGTTTATTCTGCAATTTATTTGTACCTAGGCATCAAGTAAGGTAAACATATTTGTAAAAATCACTACGTTAAGGCATTAGGTATCGCGCGACATAATATCTTTAAAACAATGAACATATGAATATGGTTATTAAGAGACAATAATGATGTTCAAGCCACAATCATACTTACACTATGGTAGACCGCGCCCCTTACGCACCGCGCTTGCCTCCCCCCGCGCCCCGCTGCCCCTCAGGCGAAGTCTCAATGAAGCGGTTTACGTATAGCACAGAAAATATAGTAGTACTCTTATAGTATATAATTAATTACATTACAGGACGCAAGCGCAACAGGCAAAATAGGCGTCGACGGCGTCAGCATATCTACCGAGAAGCCTAACGGAGGCTACGAGTACCTCGGCACGCCGTCCCCGCGGCCGGGCGACGGGCCCGACCAGTCGCCGCTCATGACGTGGGGTCATATAGAAGGCACGCCTTTCAGGCTCGATGGAGGAGACACGCCTTTGCCTGCGTAAGTTTTTTTTTTTCATTTGCTTAGCAGGTTGTAACTGGCCATTAAGAAAAATGTAGTGGCTACAATGGTAGTCGAAAATTGTAAACAACCTTGACATTCCTTTTTTATTGAAATGATTAATTTTAAATTAAGATAAACACAAAACTCACAATCTAGATCTACATAGGTAATTTAGTATTTTAATAAATGCTTTTAGTATTTTAATAAATGTAATTATGTTGATTGTAATTATTTTAGTCGAATAAATTTCTTTTCCTTTTTTAATTCATCGCTAAACACCGATACCTTTTCGAATCAAATAAGTTAGTTTATTTAATTTTGTTTACTGGTATTATTTCAAAAGTGATAACAATATTTTAAATTGCACTTGTAAAAAGCAACCGTGATTCTGTGACAGACGAGGAATTGAACCTCGTGTCTTACGCTATCCGGGCGTATGCCTATACCACTCGGCCACCGTCACATTAACAAGCC
>OY757273.1:7256037-7295974 GCA_963584085.1 Pyrausta aurata
GGCTTCCTTGTGATGTGTCATCATCCCCTTCAGTTCGTTCATCTGTGAAGCCAACAGAAGTGTCTAAGAAAATCAGTTATTGAATAAAAATAAAAAATATTAGTAAGAAATTCATCAGTATTATTGAGTATTTTTAGCGTCAATTACAAATAATGCAAACATTTTTATTACTTAGGCGGTGAAGGGTCATGTCGAGTCACCCGTCAAGAGCGTCCTCTACTCGAGAGGACGCCAGAAAATCCAGAAAAAACGGAATATTCAAAGTAACCTAAACGCGGCACAGCGATACTTTGAAACCATAACTTTGTGCACTAAAACTATATTTATGAATGAATTATGCAAAAATAGTATTTTATGTTATCAAATAGCGTCATTATATCATGTGGTGTGTGGACCGCCATATGGGATTCCATAGCATTTCTCCGAAAACCCTAGTTGATCAGGTTCGATGGTAAACACAACATTTCACACATATTTTTTTATAAATAAGTATGAAATAGCGCTAAAGGCTTACCTGTAGCAGTTGAAATCGACATTATCTTGCGATTTTATTATTATAATCCACAAAATAGCACAATAGCACAGTAGCGGAAACCAAACCAAATCAAGCTGTCATATAAAAGGTTCTTTACATGTGACATTTCCTAAACCTGTAAGGTGATAGAAAAAAAACAATAAAATTGCAGAAAAAATTATCCGTGTATTTTGTTTGTTTTGAGATTCATAAATCTATGTTTGTTTTGTACAAAATACAGTAAAGAATAATCATCTTTCCTTTAATTTAGAAATAACACTTCGTTACCAAAATGGCTACTATAAAAGACTCTTACTTAAAATGGGAGGGAACTCGGAGGGGGAAGGACGCGGTATTCCATATTGGAATTAAAAAGCGGTAATTTTAAAAATATTCCACATTTAATTTTTTCAGATTTTTTGGGTACAATAATCATATTCAACCATAAAATCATACTTTAAATCAATTTATTTTAGGGGGGATATTATGTAGATGTATCAGAATTGTAAAAGGGTAGGTTATAAAAGACAGTTGTAATTTGGTTCTTATCCAGCATACCACAAATGAGTAGGTAAAATTTGTTAGTTCTTTTTTACTCGTCCATGCAATAATACGTAGGTTTTGAAAGTACTTATGTCGTGAAATAAAACTAACTTTCACATTTTTAAAGTTTATTTTTATTATAAATATCAATACAAAAATTTACAATATCTTTATGTTATTGTTTGCACATTAAACACACAGAAATCTGAAGTTTTGAACACAATTCATATTTATTTTTAGTTATTATCTAGTATAATTATTATGTTAATCAAAGAAAGTCTTTATTTATTCTTATTATACCTAACTTATTTTAAAACTAAGGTCATTAGGCACCATCTTCTTCATTTATTTCTTCAACTTCAGCTTCTTTGAATGGGTCAAGCAGAGCCTCCTCTACCTTACTTGGGTCTGGTTTCCTTATGACTCCCATCTCTTCAGCAGCATCTAGACATTTCTGAGCATTTTCCTTAGTCTTTTTAAACTCAGCATCATCAAGTTTTGTCAAAGCCATTAATATTTCCATCACATCTGTTTCAAATATCTTGGCAGCAATATCTTTGTCATCTTTAATAATATTAAGCAGCATATAAGTTCCTCTGTACTGGATCTCTTTGTCTGGATTGGCCAGTAAACACCTCAATGTCTCCAGCCAAGGTTGCACATCTAAAAGCCTCCTGCAGCACACTTTGCTCACTGATGTCAACACACAGAGAGCTCCAGCAGCAGCCTTCACTGTATCAACATCTTCTTCTTGGCACAAAAGATACAAAAATTTTGCTTTATCATTACTGCTTTCATAAGTTTTTATAACTTCTTCAGACTGAACCAAATTGCAAATGCACTGTGTGGCTGCTCTCAGCAGCATCATGTGGTCTTCATACAAGTAATGCTCAATTTTAGAGAGACCACCTTCTTTCAGAATTCTGTTCCTTGTGGTATCATTCATTCCTGCTAAATTGCAAAGAGCCATTAAGGCTTCGAAATTTTCTAAGGCTGTACAATCTGGATGCAGCAAAGCCACTAAAGGCCTAACTACTTCCAAATTTCTTTGCCCAGGAAAAGCTACTTCTGGATTTATTGTTATTCCAATTCTGGCTAAGGCTTGTGCTGCTTGTTTCTTTCCTTTATCAGTTCCTTCCAAGGACATGGGTATGAGTACCTTTGCTCCACCTTGCTGGACCACTATGCCTCTTAGTTCAGGCAAAGCACAAATAGCATTGAAAACTCTTGCAATCAACTCTCTTGAATTATGACTCTCTGTTTTTGATAAGGCAACTAAGCCAGATGTTACTCCAGCCTTGGCTAAGACAGTTATCCTCTTGTTGATAAAATCAGGGTCATCCATTTCATGTTGTTCAGGAACATGGTGTTTAGCAAACTTGGCAAGTTCCAGCATTTCTGGTAACATTTCTTGTTTTTCATATGCATTGCACAAATTAACCAGAGTTGTAACAACACCGTAAAGACAAGACTGGTCGCCACTTTTAGCTAGTTCAATGAGAGACTGGATTGCAGCTTTGTCTTCAACAAGTTTTTCTTTAACATCAGCATCTAAAGTTAGGTACGAGAGGCCCTCAGCAGCCCATTTCCTGACATCATTTTCTTTAGCTGGATTTACTAGGAATTTTTTACATGCTTCAGCAAGCTTTGTTGTTGAACCATCAGCAAAAGGTCTTATGGAAGCATCATCTCCCCCAAAACTTCCAACTTTGCAGAGTCCCACTAAAGCTCTAACTCTTACAGCATCATTTTTGCATGTATACAGCTTTTTGAGTATATCAACACCTTTATTGACAATGGACCTTGCTTTGTCTTTCTTAGATGCAGCTGCCACAAGACACTCACAAGCAACTTTTTGTTGAAGCGAGTCTTCAGTTTGGGCCATTACAAGGATCATCTCTAAAATACCTTCTTTGGAAATTACATAATTTCCTACATCAAGAGGACCACGGAGTAAAGATGTTATCGCCACTGTCACCCTGACTTTTGATTCAAGATCAGGAGACATGAGTTTATCCTTCACATATTCATCCACTTGGCTATTGAAACATTCTCTAGCTTCATCATAATACATATTTTCATAAATTCTTGCTAAGCAAGCTGCTGCAATGGTTCTTGATGATGGTGTAATGTTCATAGCAGACTCATACTTATATTCCTCTAGTTCACTACACACAGCCAGTAACCGTTGCAGTCCCTTGATTTCAACAAACCTTGAAGCCCAGTTTATTGCATTGTAGTGACAGTTTCTCATGATTAATTCCATAATAGCATCCCTGGCAAGACCACTGATGACTGCGTTGGTAATAGAGTAGGTCAAGCAAGTCAATAATACATCAATTTCACTTTTGTTTTCTTCACAGAGTTTAGGGTCAGGTTTGCTGTCTTTTTTGTTGTCCAGGCCTGAAAATGTGTTAAGAATAACTTGTAGACAATACTGAGCTGCATTAACTGTCTCCTCATTGGTGCTGTCAATAATTTCCAGGAACCAAGGGATGCCAACAATTTTGATGATACTTCGAGTCCTTTCAATGCTCCTCTTGCAAAGTTGACTGATTGTACGTACTGCATTGATGTATATCTCAGCATTTTTCTCCACTTTGAGTAGTTGTTGTATTTTGTGAACAACTCCATTTTTTAACATGATGTCTGCTCCAGCATTCTCCTTAGCAAGCACTAAGAGATTGGACATTGCTTTCTCGCGTTTTTCTGAATTTTCACTAATATCAAATGCAAGCTTGAACATCTGTTCGACTTTGCTGCTGGTCTGCGCATTTTGTCGCGCTCTCTCCTGCACGACGGCGTGTAACCGCGACAATACTGGTTGTACTGCTTTATTGGAGGGGTCTACTGTGAATATGGTTTTAGCGTCTCGGTACGCCTCTTCAAATCTTCCTAAACATTCCAAGGCTTGCGATCGACGAAACAAAGCTTTAGGGTCTTCAGGCACAATTTGTAAGGCTTCATCACAATCTTTTACAACCTTTTCATATTCCTTCATCTTGAGATAGGCAGCAGCTCGATTTTTCAAGTATGTAGCTAAATCCCGGCTATCTTTCTCGGCGAAGTTGATGGCTTTGGTGTAGAGAGATATCGCCTCATCGTATTTCTCCAACTTGAAAGCTTCGTTACCTTTGTTTTTGTACGTTTCTCCTTCTTCGTTGTGAACTCCCATTTTTATAACTTTTCGGTATTAAACTCAATTGGAATTGCCGGTCGCGCTTTTATAGTGCTCTCAGATACAGTTCTGGTAAGTTCTCGTGTGTTCTTGTCGTGGCTACATCTCAAGTTTTCGGCCTAAAATAGAATTTTATTTTTGTTCGCCGTAAAGGGATACAGTACGTAGGTTTTTTGACAGTTTGTTTGACACATGACATGACGTTACGTGCTGTGACATATGACATTATTTTTTATCTGAAGGTTTTACGGCATTGGACCTTGGATGAATGCCATTTTTTTTTTTGGCACCCGCGGTTTATTGACAAAGAGACTGAAATCCCTTGGCATGTGAAATATTGACCATAGAGTAATTCATTAATTTGACAGGGGGGTGATAGCGACAGTACAGAATTTAAAATAAAAAACGTCAAAATATTCTTGTCTTTGGGTACTTTTTGTTCATCGTCGAAAAAAGGCGGGAACTTTCGAGGCGGGAGGTTCGATTTAGTTTTGCTCGTGTTTATAATTAATTTTCACAAGTCTAACTAATAGTAAATCTTGACTGAGTGTTCTTGATGAGTGCCGAAAGCGGCGGTAATATGGCGAAGAAAAAGCGGAAGGCTGCTGGTCCTCCAGTAGATGTGTCTGACGAGGAAGAAGAGAACAAGTTTGCACCATACTACAAACAAGATCATATCCGAAGCTATCCAGTGAACTCACCTGGTACAGTCTTTCCAGTTTATATTGAAAGCGTAAACGACACAGTGAAGTTTGGTAATAAAGACCCTATATACCTTAATAACATATTTAGTCGGTACAACAAAGGTGTAAAGGAAATTAAAAGAGTAAATGCTTTGAGATACGCAATTATATTTGATAATGCTAAGAATGCCAACTCTCTCTTGACCAACTCTCAATTCTTGTCTTCACATGAGGTGAAAGCTTTTATCCCGGCTTCGACGTCCGAATCAACAGGAGTCATTAAATTCATACCAACAGATTTAAGCTGCAAGCACTTATTTGATAAGTTGATTAGCTCCCAAGAAATCTTGTCTGTCCGCAGATTCACTAAGAAGACTCCAGATGGTGTAGTTCCATTGCAGACTGTGTCAGTAACGTTCGCAGGTAATGTACTCCCAGCATCTGTAAACTATGGTTTATGCATATTACCAGTTGAAGAGTACGTAAAGCCAGTTATTCAATGTTTTAAATGTATGGGATTTGGCCACACGACCAAGTATTGTAAACGTAATGTGGTATGTTCAATTTGCTCACAGTCTCACCATTACAAAGATTGCACAAACCAAGATAAGCCTTCCTGTGCTAATTGCAAAGGGGAACACATTGCTGTTTCAAAGACATGCCCAGTAAAACAACAAAAAATAATAGAAAATAAAGCAAAAATAGGCAATAAACAGTCAAACAAGTTTACAACTCTAGGCTCATTCTTTCCTGAACTGAACAAGTCATATGCTAAAGCAATGAATTCCCCTTTACCAAACCAAACCAAAAAAACTGTTAAATCAGATAAAGATATTTTCAGTGATGTAATAAACAATGAAAAAGTTCTAAAAGCCCTTGTTGACACACTTCTCAAACTCACAAATAAGGACAGTAATCTACCAATAAACACATCAACTATTAAAGAAATTTTCATTAAAAACTGCTGCAAAGATGGATAGAGGTTCTCTAAAAGTCTTGCAGCACAACATTCAAAGTTTAAAACCCAAGTTACCACTAATAATTCATTTACTACAGACACAAGATGTTGATATTTGTATTTTGAATGAAACTTGGCTTTGTCCAGCGGATAAAGTCAAAATTAAAGGCTATGACGTTTACCGTCAAGATAGACAAAATGGTTACGGCGGTGTTGCCATATTATGTAAAACCTCCATTAAAAGTAGGCAAATAATAACTCAAAGTTCTGACAAGGTACAAACAATAGCAATTAGTGTAAAATTAAAAGATAGTTATTTAAAAATATTAGGAGTATACTGTCCACCCCGAAACGGTCGATTTCCTATTACCCTACTCAAAAATATTATAACATCATTATCATCTCCTTTATTAGTTATGGGAGACCTTAACGCCCACCATACAGCTTTTGGATCTCCGGTTACTAAGCCTAGGGGTATTCAAGTGTACGATATGATTGAAGAAACAGATTTGTATATATTAAACACTGGTGAAACTACAACTCTTAATCGACCTAATCAGTCACCATCGGCCATAGATATTGCTTTAATATCCCCATGCTTGGCAACTTCTGCAGATTGGTATGTTTATAAGGATGATACACTTGGTAGCTATCACTTTCCAACATTTGTAAATATTGATGTAAATATTGATTTGTTTGAATATAGACCTCTTTTTGAGAAATACAAATATGATAAGGCAGATTGGCAAAGTTACAAAGAAAAATCTAAAATGTTGTTTAATAATGTTATGTTAGAAACTGACTGCTTAATAGCATACGAACAATTTTGTGATTTACTTTATGTACTTAGGAATGAATTTGTGCCTTTAGTTAAAAACATTAATTGTAAGTCCAAGTCTCATAAACCAGTTCCCTGGTGGAATGACATTTGCGCAAATGCTGTAAGTGAAAGTAAACTTGCTTTACATATGTATAGACGATATCCAACCATAGATAATTATATGATTTATAAAAAAAAGGATGCGGCTAAAAAGTTAATTATAAAACAACAAAAAAGGGATAGCTGGAAGACTTATTGCTCAAGCTTTGATAGAAACACCCCTATTAGCCAAGTCTGGAATCTTATAAAAAGGTTTAATTGTAAATATAGCGCCTCTAAACCCAAAGAAGATTGTTTTGTAAATGACTTTTTAGACATAATAGCTCCCAACCAACAATGCGATGATATTGAGGATCTAACAGGATATTTTGAGAAAAATGATCTGAATTCATATTTAATTAGTCCATTTACGTTCGAAGAATTTAATTTGTCTCTAGACAGTAAAAAAGACACAACTCCAGGTCTCGATACTATTCCATACTTATTAATAAAAAATCTAGATGAGTCAGCTAAACTAGTTCTACTGCATATCTTTAATAAGCTGTGGCAAGAAAATGAAATCCCTGCATCATGGAAGACAATAGCTGTCGTACCTATTTTGAAGCCTGAGAAAGATCCAGTTTACGCTGAATCTTATAGACCTATATCTTTATCATCGTGTGTTGGTAAAATATTTGAAAACATGATTAAAAGTAGGCTTGAGACTTATGCAGAATCCAGACTTTTAATTCCACCAGAACAATTTGGTTTCCGCAAGGGCTGTAGTACAACTGACAGTTTAGTTACTTTTGCAGGAGATATTAATGAAGCTTTTTTGACCAATAAATATTTAGTAAGTACTTTTCTGGACGTAAGTGGAGCTTTTGATAATATTAATCTATTTACTCTTGTCAAAATTTTAGATGGCTACAATATCCCTGGCAAAATAAGCCTGTGGATTTTCAACTTTTTTTATGCTCGCAAAGTTTATATCAAATTCAACAATTCATTAATCGGTCCAAAATTGGCTTATAAAGGTGTTATGCAGGGGGCCACTGTCTCCATTGATATACGCATTATATACTGCATTGTTCCATAAGTATGTATCAATACCCCATTTGTCCATGCTTCAATATGCAGATGACATTGTTATTTATACATCTGATAGGAATCTAGAACTAGCAATTAATAAGTTGAACGACGCCTTGCAGAAACTTTATCTGTATTATAATTGTATACTTAATTTGGAAATAAATCCACAGAAAAGCTCGGCGATGATCTTTAGTAAGACAATAGATTTTTATACTGTAAATATTAGTTTGAGTTACTGTTCTGTAAATATTAATTTTGTTGAGGAGAAAAAGTTTCTTGGTATAATATTTGACACTAAAATGACATTTAATTCTCATGTTTTAAAAATTGTTAATAGAATGCAAAAGAGTGTAAATATAATGCGATGTTTAGCTAGTGTTTCCTGGGGAATGGATCCCAAATTGCTTAATATGATTTACAAATCTATTGTTCGAAGTCATTATGACTATGGCTTGATTATTTATGGAAAGTTCATCAGTCAGCCTCTATTTCGAAAACTTGAAGTATTACAAAATAAAGGATTACGAATTATTACAGGAGCTATGTGCTCTACTCCTATAAATTCTTTAGAAATAGAGGCCGGCATACCGCCAATATTTATTAGACTAAAATATTTAGCAGAAAAATTTTGTGTTAAAGCTCTAGCCAATCAAAATTACATTTGTAGGTATAAGAATAACTCGATTGTAAATAGTGAGCAAATTGAAGATTTAAAATGTATATGTAAATGCATAGGCCAAAGTCTTAAATGGGATCTTAGTACATTAGAAATTCAGACAACAAAACCTTCTATTTGCAAGAAAAAGGTATTGAACAATGAAGAGTTCTTACATTTTATAAACACAGAAAAACCACAATATCGGTATATGTATACGGATGGCTCGAAGACGAATGATTCCACTAAAGCAGCATACTATGACTCAAAGAGAAAGTTCGGACGATGTTTCACCTTAGACAAGAATGCATCAATTTTCACGGCAGAAGCATACGCCATTTATGCGGCATTACAATATCTCAGTAGAATTGAAGACGTGAACAAATTTTTGATAGTTACGGATTCACTGAGTGTATTGAGTTCACTGGAAAACCCTAAAATATCGTACAAGAACAATATATATATAACCATGATTAGACAGTACATTCAAGAAAATCCTCACCAAATCATAGAATTTCTATGGGTACCAGCACATCAAGGAATATCAGGAAATGAAACTGTGGACAGCTTAATGAAAATTCAAATACCATCTTTTCAATCGCAATATTCAGCTCCACCCGTGCCATTTACGGATTACTTTTCACAACTGAAGTTAAGAATGTATGAAAACTGGAGACAAGAATGGGAAAGGACCAAACAAGTAAAAGGAAAATGGTATGCAGACATTCAAGAAAATATACCAAGTAAACCGTGGTTTTTCAAACTACATTCGCCTACAAGAAGATTTATCACAACGTTGAATAGACTGAGATTAGGACATGGGAAGTTTCCAGCACATTTGAAAAGAATCAATCTCATACGTTCAGACATTTGCGATTTTTGCACCAATGATACAGCCACCTTGGATCACTTAATGCTCAACTGCCCTGCCTTTACTTTGCAAAGAATGGTATTAATAGATGGCTTAATAAAGATATATAAACAAGAAGAAATTCCCCGCCTATTGCCATCTTTGTTAAAGAACACAGACACATATGAAGAATTATTTAAATATGTGATTTCTACATTTCAAAACGTGTAATGTACGCGTTCATCTACATGATGCTGTTTTAAACAAAACTGAACCCTGACTGAAGATATTATGATGATGAATACTAATTCATACTGCACATGCACTAAACAATGTCAACAAGACAAAAATATGGGTAAAAAAGCTTAGAAAATATAGCAACATTGAAGATTTGGCAGGAAGGATACGTCCAAAGCCGTAAAACTTATTAATAAAAAAAAAAAAAATTGTTCATCGTCCTCGTGCACCGGATTTTCAATTTTAGTAAAATTCATTGAAATAGGAAAATGTCTGCGATAAGTTTGTTAAATCCTAAAGCCGAGTTCGCGCGGGCAGCTCAGGCTTTAGCTGTAAATATTTCAGCTGCAAAAGGTATTCAAGATGTGATGAGAACTAACCTCGGACCCAAAGGCACTCTAAAAATGTAAGTTTTTAATGAAATCGTGGTAAAATGTAATATATTTGTTGTTTTTCTTTATATTTTTTGTCCTACCATAAATTTTATGTTATTACTTCTCATGCATAGTAGTTTGTTTTATAAAAAAATGAATTTGAAAAGTCATATGATCTGTTTGTGATAAGGTTGGTATCGGGGGCGGGCGACATCAAGATCACGAAAGATGGCAACGTGCTGTTGCACGAGATGCAGATCCAGCACCCGACGGCGTCGCTGATCGCGCGCGCGTCCACCGCGCAGGACGACGCCACCGGCGACGGAACTACCTCCACTGTGCTGCTCATCGGAGAACTGCTGAAGCAAGCCGATATATACATCAGTGAAGGTATGATGTCATATCCCACTTGATCGCATCATGTGATGTTAATTATTCATTAAATACCATTTACTTGTCTGTCATACAACAGTTATTTTATCCTTGCTTTACACTCTGTCAGATACTCCAGTGAGTTTTTATTACTACTCATAGAGGAGTTTGTATAAGTTGATGACTAGCGGCATCAATGCATATGGCAAAAGATTTGTTTGTGGTGTTAGTTAATATAACAGACTTGAAGTAAGAGTAGACTATTGTTTATTTGCATGTATTTGCTTCAAAAACCAGCAATGAGAGAGAAATACATGAAGTGAAAACAATTTAAGATAAAATCTTACTTTTGTTGTTTTTTTTTTTCATAAGAATCAATTATTTTATATAAATATTTTTCTAGGTTTGCATCCCAGAATCATCACTGAGGGCTATGACCTTGCCCGCACCAAAGCTCTTGAAGTGCTTGAGTCCATGAAGATCCCAATTGAGGTCAAGAGAGAAAACTTGCTTGATGTTGCAAGAACCTCCCTCAAGACCAAGGTAAGACATTGATCATAGTGGAAGTAAATCTATACTAATATTAAGTATATAGCTCAAGAGTCTTTTTGTTTGAACACACTAATCTCAAAACTACTGGACCAATTTGGAAAATTATTTTTGTGTTTGAATAGCTTATTTTTGGCTATAAAACTTTTTTTCCTTTAAATGCATTTGCAATCCGTCCCAGGACTATGAGCAAATGTATTGTGTGATGCTATAAAACATAATGCTGCAATGGTAGAGTGGTGGAGACTGGAGGGTAGGGAGCAAACTCGATCTCGCGGAGGCAGTGGGGGGGGGGGGGGGGGGGATCGCTAGTATTAAAGAATATGAAGTATTTTAACTGTTTTGTTTTATATTATTTAGACAGACAATTGCTAAAATAAATATTCTAGTGTACAAACATTTATAAAAATATTATTTACATTACCATGCCTTATAAATGTACCTTACAGTAAAAATATGAATTGGCATTTAAAAGACATACCTACTTTGCTGTCCTAGTCCTAGTTTAAACTGTAGTTACTTTATTTAATTCAGTACATAGATAGATGGGAACAAAACTTACTTTACCTACCACTTATGAAACACAATGTTTATAATTTGCTAACGTTACATTTACATATAAATAAAGATGTACAGACGGGAACAAAACTTACTTTAACTACCACTTATGAAACATAATGTATATAATTTGCTAACGTTACATTTACATATAAAGGTACACCCAAGTCTGGCGGAGGTGTTAACGGACGCGTGCGTGGACGCCGTGCTCGCCATCCGCGTGGACGACAGGCCGGTGGACCTGCACATGGTGGAGCTCATGGAGATGAAGCACAAGACCGCCACGGAGACCACGCTCGTACGAGGTGACTGGGACTACTGTTGACTGTTGTTTTGTTTCTTGATTGCAGTCATAAACTAATTGAACTGTTTTGGAAAGTCATTTCTAATCATTAATAATCTATCCATGCCTAATCTAACTATGCCTCTGGTCTAAAGAACAGTAAATGTTGTAGGCATAGATAATAAGCTATAATCTATTAAGTTACTTTATTGATAGTGTCAGCAATAGTCAGATCCGATACTATTGGTAGTGGTAGCAAAAGTTAAAGCGGATACTGCTGCTTACTACGGTTTTTGCTCAAATCTCCTATTCACAGTGGACTATCGAGCGGCACCAAAATTTACTTATAGAACAACATTAGGCCACTGGTGGCTGTTGCTAGTTGCATTATTTTATTCTGTATAATTTTGAGCTAAATTCCTTTTATTTTTTTATAGGTCTAGTATTAGATCACGGCGCCCGCCACCCAGACATGCCGAAGCGCGTGGAAAACGCCTACATTCTGACGTGCAACGTCTCGCTAGAGTACGAGAAGACTGAGGTCAACTCTGGCTTCTTCTACAAGTCAGCCGAGGACAGGGAGAAACTGGTGGCCGCTGAGAGAGACTTCATTGATCAGAGAGTCAAGAAGGTGGGTTTGGATAAAAAATAAGACTGGTTTTAGAGCGAAGCGTTTGAATAGCGCCGTCCAGCAAGCGCGCTTGTAACCTACATAGATGGCTAGATGCGCTTTGCATAGTCACGCAGTTCAAACGCGGAAATCACATATCGTGCGCAGACGAGCCCCCTTCTGGCAGATAAAGTCTAGTACGCAAAGTTCGCATTTACGGAACCGTACCGACAAGTTCTTACATATTGCATTTAGCTATATTATAGAGAAAGAAATGGCATATTAACTGTTGCATCGCATTGGGAATGCAGTTAGTTATGTTTTAGTTATTTTAATGCAAGAATATCTGTTTAATATTGCCTGTTATTTATTATTTTGTTTGAATATACTTTCAGATTATTGCCCTGAAGAAGAAACTCTGCGACGGCACCGACAAGAGCTTCGTAGTTATCAACCAGAAAGGCGTAGATCCGCTGTCCCTCGATGCTCTGGCTAAAGAAGGCATTGTGGCGCTCCGCCGCGCCAAGAGGCGCAACATGGAGCGCCTGGCGCTGGCCTGCGGGGGCGTCGCCATGAACTCCGTCGACGATCTCAACGAAGAGTGCCTCGGCTACGCCGGATTAGTCTACGAACACATTCTTGGCGAAGACAAATTTACATTCGTGGAACAGTGCAAGAACCCTCTGTCCGTTACCATCCTCATGAAAGGCCCCAACAAGCACACTCTCACCCAGATTAAGGACGCCGTCCGCGACGGCCTGAGGGCTATCAACAACGCGATTGAAGACAAGTGCGTGGTGCCCGGCGCGGGCGCCTTCGAGATCAAGGCTAACATGGAGCTGCAGAAGTACAAGGACACCGTCAAGGGGAAGTCTCGTCTTGGCATCCAAGCGTACGCTGAAGCTTTGCTCGTCATTCCCAAGACTTTGGCCGTTAACTCTGGTTACGACGCGCAGGACACGATTGTCAAACTCCAGGAGGAGTCGCGCCTCAGCCCCGACCCCGTCGGCTTGGACTTGAGTACAGGAGAAGCTATCAAGCCTGCAGACATGGGTATATACGACAATTACATTGTCAAGAAACAAATCCTCAACTCCTGCTCGGTGATTGCCAGCAACCTCCTTCTCGTTGACGAGATCATGAGAGCGGGCATGAGCAGCCTTAAAGGATAACTCTAAAAATACTTTTATTTTAACAATTTTCTCACAAAATGTGCTTTATGTTAGTATTACTACGTACCACTGCATTCTGCTTGTGCAATGCATTTTTCTTTTATTATACATGATAAATAATGCTATTCAAATGCTCTGTATGTAATCACAGCATTGCCTACTTTAATATTAACTTGATTAATAATAAATATCTAACAAATTAATGAACATGACGTTTTCTTTATTTGTTAGGCTTACATTATTTTTATGTCTTGTATGTACGTTGACGTAAGATGCTTCACCAATTCATATAAGCCATGGCTTTGCAAGTACTGACGTGACGTGTCGTCCTTATATGCATCGAATACAATATAGCTTCGACACCATAAAATATTTGTCACACGAGTGCGGTCTGCGGTCCTGTCCAAATCAAATATCCCGCATGCAATTTATAAGAATACAGCGCCAAAGAACCAAAAGTCAGAAAGTTGAAATCCTGAGTTTCAAAATGTGGAATTCTGGCTGTCTGTACAGTTTTTTTTTTTTTTTCTAAGAAAACTAATGCATCAGCTACGATTAAACCTGGATAATATATCATCGTCACCTACGCTTCGCTATCAGCATACCAAGTGTTACTAAGCGTAGTAATTAATAATCTGTGAGGAAGCCCTAAATATCCCCCTCCGCGATGGCTAATCTCAGTTAAGAACTTGACCGCTGTGCGTGTTCGAATTAGGCGAGGAGGACGTTATTCATATTGTATTTTTACTTACGCAAAGTAACGCTGCTACATCGTGTTTTATCCTCAATACAAATAGTTGATACCAGCGTTTTCTTGCGGGAGCTGAGCGGGAGACAGATTTCGTACTAAGTAACAAGTATACCTGCTCCTATGTTAAAATTCATCACAATCAGTTCATCATTCGTCTTAGCGTGAAAGAAAACTGAAACATAATATGCACACAGTTTTTTTAAACGTTTGGACATAATGAAGTTGGTTAACAACTGGAAGTAACCAAAGTCGCGAATAAAATATGGTAAAATAAAAGTAAGTATCACAGGCATGTTCTTTTTCGTGCGTAATTCGCAGTCTCAGGCAAACTCTAAGAGCTCTAATAAAAAGTATTTATATTCCAGTTATAATACATTTATTATTACATACAGTGAAATCAGATATACATACATTTCAAAAAAAGTCTTATTGAAAACAATATTTATTTACATACTCATGTTGTAATAAATTATCTCATCAATAAAATGCATTGGAATATTTGTAAACAATTTAACAAACTTATTATGAGTAAGTATTACAATTTAAATACATGTTCGTTTGTTCATGCCAGTCCAAATCACTCAACATTAGTTTACCTGATAGTTTCGCTAACATTCACTTTACGCGCTATTCATACTGACATACTGTGACAACCATAACTCCCGTACCGTCTATTCGAGTATAAAAAATATTTCAATTCCTATCGCCATTCAATAAATGAAAAATAAAACTTATAAATTATTGTAATGCACTTAAACTAGTAACAATGCAATGCTAACAACATCTCACTAAACACTGAATACTCTACAATATAATAGACACAAACTTAGTTTAAATATACAACAGAGTAATATTAGACTACTGAATTAATAACATCAAATGGGTAACAATATCTATACATATAATAAGACTGTAAAAGATCGATTTCTGTACATTGAAGATTTTTATGAAAAATTGTTACAGGGGGTCTTAATTACCGTAATAGAAGCCAAAACAACAATTTTTAAAATTTTTGTCTGTCTGTCTGTCTGTCTGTCTGTCTGTCTGTCTGTCTGTTTGTCCGGGCTAATCTCAGAATCTACTGGACCGATTTTGATGGGGCTTTTTTTATTTGACTCAGCATCACTTGGAGAGTAAACTAGGATAGAAATAATCACGCCAATAGACTTAGGGGGTAGGCAGAAAATATATATATATAAAAGAAAGTTGTGTTTGTTACAACACTTATAACTTGAGAACGGCTGAACCGATTTGGCTGAAAGTTGGTGGGGTGGTAGCTTAGAATCAGGAAAAGCATATAGGATACTTTTTGTCCCGCTAGACGGGGCCGGGGCTGGGGTAGCACGGGACCGGGACGAAACGGTGGGGAGGTAGCTTAGTACCAGGAGAAGGACATAAGATACTGCATATAGGATACTTTTTGTCCCGCTAGACGGGGCCGGGGCTGGGGTAGCACGGGACCGGGACGAAACGGTGGGGAGGTAGCTTAGTACCAGGAGAAGGACATAGGATACTTTTTATCCCGTTCGATGGGGCCGGGGCTAAGGCGGGACGGGGCCGAGGCGAAATAATTTAAAATAAATGTGGGTGGAAATGAATCTGTAAAGTGTTTTAATTCAATGTGTAGTGTTTCCTCCATATTGGTTTGTATAAATTAAATGAATATTTGGTACTTTATGGTACTTGCCAAAGTATAACAAAACAGTGCCATGAAAAAATTTATATTTAGATCCATTTTTTCCACACAACAAAGTAAAATGTTAGTAAAGTAGTAGTTTTTTTTGTGGCAAAGTAGTAGTTAAAAGTAAAGTAACCATATTATCCTATCAAACAAAGGAATTCCTAATCGAAATACAAATTGTGAACGTCCAAATAATCGGTATGGTCATAATAATTGATCACCTTTGATGTACCTACTACTTGCTTCTTATTGTTGTAATATGGCCAATTTTAATGATAAGTGAGTACTAAAATGTACTATATAAATACTTTATATCTTGCGTACTTATAAGTACTTATACTTAAGTATCTTATTTGTAAAATCATAAGCCTATAAATTAAAAATTCTATCTAAAGTCACTATTCCACGCGGACGAAGTCGCGGGCACAGCTAGTCACAAATAAAACAAATATGCGAATCGATTTTATAAATCATAAATGCAAATAAGTAAATACAAAGCCTTGATAACTTATTATTCATTGTAATAAATCTGTATTTTGGAGTGTTTGTACCTCCTAATAATAGTAGTTAGGTAAAAATAACTTTTTTGGACATAGTGGAAAATATTACCTAGATCTGTCTGGAAAAGGGTTAATAACCACGTTTTCGCAAAAATATAAGTATCCTTACGAGGACGACTTTATTCACGACAGTCAAGTTTACTTTGTAAAATTAGAAGTGACAAAAATTAATAGTTTAGTCATCATCATTCAGGTTTTGATCTTTGGAATGAGTTCATGTGATTCAAAAAAAAACTTTGTAATTAAACATCCTAGTTACTGTAAGTAAATGAATCAGGTCATAAATATCACCGTCACAAAAGTGCAGGCGCTTTCTCTATTATCAATGAATTCCTACAGCAATGTTCACTAATTAGCTTTGGCCAAACAGCTGTATAAGCTTACTCGTACATCAAAAGTCTCTGTCATTATTCATCTCATTGATATAGAAATAATGCCTGAGGTGACGATGTTGTAGTTGAAGTAACAGACATTGTTCTATCATTGTGGAAAATGTAATCACGTTTAGTTGTTCTGTTTAGCGGCGATTTCGGCGCGCTCATTCACGTCAATAGTTGCCAGGTTCAAGGAGGCGACGCACATGTGCAGGACTGTGATGCCGGTCTTCACCACCGCGACGGGCATGCTCACGAGCGCAATCAGCTTGAACAGACCCATGCCCATCACTGAAACACATTAAATTACGATTATTAATCTTACCACAGATAATATTAGATCTTACATTATTTTATGAGCAAGTTAGGATACCATTTTAATTTTGCTTTGAATCTTAGCAGATTTATGTAACTATTCACCATCAATGAATGAAAGAAAGTAATAATGTTTATTCAGTACCAAAACCAATTACAAAAATATTATTTATAAAAAATTTATTTTAGATCTAAGCCCAACTTAGTCTTATATGTCAAGGTCGACAAGTAAATACTGTTGTTAGAAGATATTATTCACCTATAGGTCCGGTGTAGAAGTACATCACATACAGGGCAGCATAAAAAGCTTCATTTCCAGCACACATGAAGAACAGGACCGTCTTGTTCATGTAGTACAAACGCATGATGGGGTTTCCTGACATGTCAATGAATTTGTGAGACGTCTTCCCTTGAAGGGTGGTGGTGTGCAGGTAGAGCCAATGGCCTGTAATGTCGATGGCCATGGACAGCTGCAGCCAGAAGGTGTACCGAGGGTAGAACGTTGCTAGGGTCATCATGAGGCAGCTGGTGCCTGCTCGATCTGTAAGCTGATCTAGCATTGCACCAAATTTTGTGCCTGAAAACGTTGGAAAAGGATTTCTGGTAAATGCAGGTAGAGAATGTTAATGTTTTATTATTCTGTAAGTAAAGAGTCACTGAAACATTGCTGCTGACTATAGTACTGTACTATAGTCTGGCAAATGAAAGCTGAACTTCTTCTTCTTCTTCATAAATGGCGAGTGAACTTAACACTTTCCGGGGCGGTGAACAGCTATAGCCGTAAAACAATAGAAGTTCTATTATGTCTGGGATACCGCGCTGGAAAGTGTTAAGCTTGCCAACAACATGTTTTTTGGATAGAAACATTACTCAAATCATCAAAATGTCAATGTGACAGTAAGAATCAAACTGTTGTTTGATGAGCATTGACTATACAATACTTGAATTGTAATACAGCAAATAAATAAATAAATAAAAATATTCCTACCTATGGCACAGCAATGTTAAATGCAAGGGTACATCATTAATTCATTATGTTAAATACTTAAAAAAATATTTACTAAAAATAAGAAATTAGGAAAAGTATCAAACTCATCAAAATAAAAGTATCATAAATTTATTCCAAATATGGATGGTCATGCAAGCTATATTAATTTGCCACCTTTTGTGAGGTTCAGCTTTTGCTTGCAAAACCAACATACCCATTATTATAATTCAGCAGACTGAGACGGCTATTTATTTTGATGTTTTCAAATTTTGAGAGATAATGCAATAGAAAATTGATGAACTCAGGTAGCTTAAAATTCCTTCCATGCATTTTGTGTCAACATTGAAACCATGTTAATAGCATTCTTAGAGGGGTGGATAATGGCATGATAATGTTTTTTTAATAATACCTAGCATTTCATTCAACATGTGTTCATTGTTTGTGACATACTTGAAGTTTAATTGAGTATAAGAATAAAGTCTTTTTTGATTAGAAAGTTAGTTTCTTTAATCTCTCACATTGTTGATTACCAAAAATCAACTGTGCTATTGGCTGGATTCAGCTGACAGGTGGTTAAGGTATAAGGAAGGGTAAACTGTATAAAGATAAATGTATCAGCCTATTTTCAGTTGTACATAGTTGTTTAAAAAAAAAATGACAAGCAGCTTTTTTAAATAACCAGAATGAGAGTTGCTTATTCACTGTAATTGAACCAAACCAAATTAATGAATGCAAATTTATATTATTGTACCTGCGACTTAAATTACCATTTAACAGCGGAATGATTTGAGCTTTTGAAGTATTCGATTATAATTGAACTTTGTCAGCAGGATGGAGTATGGATGATAAAATTGTGATTATTTAAAAATTATGTATGAAGTCTCAGGTAAACTAATTAAGGTAAATGATGCCCTACAACGGCAGGCAGATTCAAGACTTACTTTGATTAAAATATCTGGCCGCGTGTCCATCAAAAGCATCGAGCAAAGCAGAAGTTATGTAGCACGTACAAGCTACCACGCAGTGCGTTGGCATGAAGTACAGAGATATAATAAGAAGGATGACCCTGGCAAATCCTGAAACAATAAATATCAAATGTAAACATGGATCTCAATCTCTAGCCATCAAACGAACGCATTTTTATCTCGATAATTTAACTCACCAATGATGTTAGGAACAAACATAAATATATTTTCTTTCACTTCTGTCATTTTTACAGATTTTAATGAATTGATAGTTTGTTTGATCGCAAAAACAATTTTGCACAATTTGCGGCTGATAATCACAAAAATCAATAAAATTGTGACATTTGTTTACGATGACGTTGTTTTTTTTAAGTGGCAAATTTGTAGTGAGTTGAAACTAAATCTTAATCGAATTAATTTGAGCTCAACAGCATATGAGCTAGCTGGTATCGATAAATCGATGCAGCCCTATTGAGTGAGGTACACACACCGCCGCACACTTGAAACTTGTTTTTTTTTTTATAATTCCGTTTTACGGCTCTGGATACTTGTCCTTTTGAGCCTTTCTTTCATCCTTGAAACTTGTCTCATTCATGTGCTGCCATACGCAAAATACCCATCATCAAAGTATTTGAATGTGGTGAATGTTGGAACTAGCACGAAATCAAAGTGATTTGACAGAATAACGTGGAGACAGCGCCACTTACCAAAGATCTACGACATTGGTTTGTCTTTGGAAACGGATTTCATTCAATCGACATCGATAGAGGGCGTTTGTGTAGTCGTTTAAAAATGTTAGTCGGAAGCTGTCTAAAATGATGAATTCGGATTTGCAAATTATAAGAACTTTAGTTATGTTGTAGAAAAACACGAAATCATGATGATTTAATAGATAGGTTGTGTAAAATTACATTAAAAACGGGGTAGAGAGTGATTCGGTGTGTAAAAGTCATAAGACTTGTGTCATCTGACTGCTCTTCCTTCAAGATGGCTCCTCCGCCGGAATATGATAAGGAACCGAAAGCCCCGGATAAAAGTGCCACAACAATTCCTATTGATGACTCCAAACTTCTTCATAATATTGTTATTGACCAGCAAACCAATTCGGATCACAAACCTTCAAATACGGCTGCCAGCACTGAAATCGAGGTGAGCGAGGCTAATGTCTTTACATTTTGATTATTATTTGATCATTCTTCTGTAAACTAATTACTGTTGGAACATTAATAGTACATGTTTCTACTGTAGTCGTTTTAAGTTCATAGCTGTGATTAGCAAGAATGCGGAAATTGCAAAATATGCAGGTAAAATGGCGAAGGGAAAAACGTCAAAAATAATAAATTTTGTTTCACGAAAATGCTTGCTATTGCTTCATTTTAGAATTTGTTTATTATTTACACAAAATCTCAAAGTTAATCCAGCACAATAAATATATATTTCGACACTTAGGTAATACATTTAGGAAAATAATTTTGGTGTCCATAGTTTTTTCTAAGATTTTTATTAGACAGTTTTAGTTTTTATCATTGATCGGATCTGTTGTGTGAACATTCTAATTTTGTGCTTTACTTGTGGAATTATTTATCAATATTGTGAAATAAGACACCACCTAGTTAGTGCTGTAAAGATAACAAAAAAAATTAGTTGCATTATCATCAAATTTATTAGATAATGATGAAACATTATGATTTAATACCAGTTAACCCAAAAAAGAAGGGTTGAGCCTCAATAGAACATTAAAACATTACCACAACCTACAAAAATAAGAAAGAATAAGTACCTATGAGGGTTGTTACAAAATTTCAGCAGGTAAAAGTTTACTGTAAAATGCATAAATAAGTGGAAAATTAGACGAATTCAATCAATAATTTAAATAAGGATTATCAATATTTTCATTAATTAAGTATGTCCAAATCACACATTTGGTCACATGATCGTAATACCTGTATGTACATACAATAAATCATGTACAAGTTAAATATTTTTAAAAATAACGGATTTTGATCAATATATTTACTAATGTAAGGTATTAACTAGTTTTTTGAAATTTGGTCAACTAGCCTATTGTATTCTATGAAAGAGAAAATAATACTGCGCCGATTCCAGATGAACTGGGAACAGGGCAAGATGATGATGTGTCACTTGTCAATCTGCCAATAACAATGAACAATTTCAAATGCCTGGAAAAAGTTTAAATAATAAGTAAAAACAGAATAAACAAACAATCTTGTGGATTTTGCCTCTAAAATGTGTCAATCATGATTTCAAGATGAGATTCATAAATATATTTTTTTAAATGGTTGTTATTTTATGGGTCAGCAAAATATTCATGTTTCTGTGAGCAGATAAATTGAAACTACCAGCAGAGATAGTTATTTGGTCAGCCAACATTTTGTCATCCTGATGGGTTGTGATTTATTATTTATTAAATATAAACTGCAATGACAGACTCATTCATTCAATTTAAGAGCTTAGCTATTGTCGGTTTTTTTTTCTATCTTTCTCTACTTTTTGCCAATCTTTTCCCATCCTGATATGACACAACGTTTTTATTTTACTGATGTAGCTTATCCTGGGTCTCTCTTCCTTTTTTCTTCTATTGTGGTTTTGTGCTAAATGACTTAAGTTTTTGAATGTTTTGATGAGCAGTGTAAGGGTTAGCAAGTAAACAGCTAATTAAATTATGTACAACATTACTTAATAACAATATTGCAGTAGCCTCATGTACTAAAGTCCGTTTTTCTTTGCTTGTTGAATATTGTATGGAAACAATCTTGACATTCCTTTTTAACAAAATGATTCATTTGAAAATAAGATATTACACAAAATTCCCAACCAACATAAGTTATTCAGTGTTGAACACTGTGATTTGAAAAATAAATATATTTTTTAAATAAAGTAAAAAAAAAGTAAAGTTAGCCTGTAAGCATCCCACTGCTGGGCAAAGGCCTTACCTCAAATGTGAGGTAGTATGAGCCATATATTTTTTAATTACGTGTTCAAAAATCAAATTGTTAATTTTATCTACTAATATTGACAATTTTGCACAGATATCAATGATATAAATCTAGAGATTCGAGAATGTTATATTTTGAGCTTTTTTTCTGTTAACACTTAGTGGACAGTAAACAACTACAGACGTGATAACAATATAATTTCTTTTGTGTCTGGATTACTGTCCACTAAATTGTTAACAACTGATTGATTGTGCACTAAATACAAACTGATCAATTTTCTGCTAGATAGGCAATGTAGTGAGCTTACTTATGTCCCTCAAAAAAAGGAAAATATGGTTTGAGAAAGAGGTGTTTTAACAATGATAATGGTAAAATATTTAGATTGAAGAAAGATGAAAGGCCACATGATAAAAGCAGGCCAAGAAAGAGTTAGTAATAAAATAACTCTTTATTGATATTAAACACCATTCGTCAAAAACGGCGCGCTTGAATAGACGACAAGCTTGCCAAAAGTAAACAGTTTACCTCAAAATAAAATCAAAAGTGAAAAAAAGCGAAGTCATCAAGTAAGGAGTAATGTCCCATTTACACTAGGCCAGTAGCACTGGCGCCAGCAAATTCGAAACCGTTCTATTTCATTGGATTGGCTTCGTCCACTGGCTTGGGCCAGTCCAATGCACTGGCCTGGCTCTATTTTCACGAAGCCAATATTGGCCTGGCTTATTGGACTGTCTCGTCTACTGGCCTCGTGTAAATGGGCCATAAGCAAGGTCCAAGATCAAGCTTCAATGAATTAAATCGCACAGTGCACTACGAGAGAGAGAGTCTGAAGGCCTGCGCGAAAGCAGCGCGCACAATGCAAGCGTCGTCGGTTCTTACGCTTGTAACGAGATTGTTTTTGACGTGAGCCAGTAAACCTAACCTCGTTATCAGAAGATTTAGAGTTATAATAGACAAGCTCATACACACAAAATCATTGTTATGTTGTTTGTTATACATTACATGGCCAATGTTAACAAAAAAATAACCAAGCCTTAAACACAACACAAACAGGCCTACTGATTTCCTAAACGACGATTAAGACGATGCTAGAACGGCCTAGGCATTAATACTGGGCTTTGTACCAGAAGATCCCTTCCTTAATTAGGATCGTTGCATGCACACGATAACCCTTTTGTACCCCTGGGACATACGAAGGGTTTTATTTGGGGAATAATAAAACGAGCGAATAAAAAATAACTTGGCGACAGATGATGACGTACTGTTTTAATCACTTGAGCGGTATGAATTTGAGTAAGCGAATAATTAACTAAACTAACGATGAATATTGATTAATAATAAAATCCAGAACGAGCTTACAACAAGTGGGCTTTGTTATATCCATTTCAGATATAAAAATACTATCCGGGCGACTATATTACTAACTGAGCGACTAGAAATACAGAGGGGGCAGCTTTAATATTAAGATATTTTCGATTTTTCCAATTGAGGTTTTACATAACGAACTACAAAAAAGTTCATTCTGAGCAAAGTTTGTGAGCTGCTGTATTAATGATTATTGGTTACTGATATTCTATTTGAGGTCCTATGTTTTATATTTTATGCAAACTATAAAATGAATATTATTAACAACACCACCACTAGAAGCAAAAATGATACCCATTGGAAAAAAATGAAAACGAGGCCGGGCTAGCACTTATCTACTAGTGACGATGAGTAGTAGAGTTCCTCAACCCTCATACCAGTTAATGTTCCTTACAGTATTGATAAGAAAATCACTTTTTTTATTGACTGAAGCGTCTTTTTTTAGGGCTTCGTAGTCCAACGGAACCCTTATAGTCTCGCCATGTCCGTCTGTCCGCAGTTCAGCGCAGAGTTAGGTGTTAGAAAACTGTAATTTTAACTCCTCGACAAAGTGGTGAAATAAGATTTTGAGAAATATTTTTTTAATATAACTTAGTAAACATACTTACATAAAATAAGCAAAATAATTTTCATGTAACTTTTTGCACAATTTAAATGCTTACATACATAGTATATACGGAACCCTTCGTGCGCGAATCCGACTCGCACTTGGCCGGTTTATTATTATTTGATTTAGGTAAACGCAAATTGATTATTATTACTTTTTCGTAATACATTGTTTAATTTAATTACCTATATGAATATTTAGTGTATCTTCAAATAGTATTTTCATAAGATGATTTTTTATTTAAATGTGGCCTCATAAAACGCAACTTCGATTAGTATTTTTCAAAGCAGTTTTTGCATTCGAAACACTTCTTATAAGATTAAATACCGCTCAGTTTGTAAAATCCATTTGCCAAATATTGAAAAAAATGCAGGTCGTAATGTTGACACTCAATCAAAAATTGGGTCGCTCATATATTATGAAGCTTCTCATTTTGTATTTAAAGTAACTCAAATTATTCTTTGTTAGTTGCTGATCTGTTGATTTCTCGTCACTCGCACTCAGTCGCTCACTTAGTAATTCTATAACCTAAATTAAGTATTTTTGACACTTAAAACATTAATTTACAGTCGCTCGTTTAAATACTACCCGTTTTATTTGCGTATCTAATACTTTACATTTTAGTTCCATCTTTTAGTTGCACGATATATCCACAAACTACAAAGAATCGTCTGAGTTCGCCGTAATTAACTCATACGTTTTAATAAAGCATGATATTAACACCAACACAATTGAGTTTATTACATTTCATTAGTGAATGTTCATAATTAAAACAATGCCATTCACTCGAAATGTACCGTTGGGTAAAAGATAATGAGAACAGATCTTAAATAAAGAAGGCATTGCTCACTAAAGTAGCATGAGCAAGAATATCCTATTTATTTATTTCGATCTACTAACTAAATGGTTATCACATATCACTATAAAATCGCAAATCTTTGGATATAAAACATGTTTGACATAATAATAATATACGAAATAGAACGCGCGACTTACAACTTAGTTCGACATAAATTTTGTCTATTAAATGCTACGGACGACTACATTCATGTACTCAAAGATGAAATAATAATACATTCATGTAATTTAAATGATTACTATAAATTTCACATCACTCGTAAAAATTCAGAGGTGACTTATTAGTATCCTTTAAAGTGGATTTTCTCATCAGTTTATTATTTCGTAACTGGATTATGGTGCTTCAATTACTTTCACCATACCAGTCTTTCTATTTTTATGATTCATCCCCTATAGATTTTCCCTCCACATATTTACGCTACCACACACAGAAGATACTATAATTTCTTCTACTGTTTCTGGAGAGTTTGCTATGTTCCAATTAAAATTGATTGATCGTAAATGAACATAACGTAAATAATATAAATAAATATGACAGTTCAATACTTATTCATATTTTTACAAGTGATGTCGTGTTGAACGAAACAGATGGCTCGCTGAAAATAGATAGGCCGGCCACACAACAGCATCACCAATTTTTTTGTTGCTGATTGACAGCACGGGACGAGCTACTTCTCGTTTTGGGATTACAATACAATAGTGGATGAATGATGAATGAATGAATGATTATTTATTTGCATAAAACATGGTAAGTACATATATCAGGTCTTATCATTAGTAAAAGTGATCAATCATGTTTCATCGATATAACGATAAGCAAACATTTCGTCGTCATGCAATATTAACTAATAAGGAACAGTACAATAATAAAAATATATATGTCCAGCATTTATTTTTGATTGGTAAGAGTTTTAAATTTAAATATTCGATAAAATTAAAATATAACGTAAATGTCACAAAATTATGCATGTCAAGTTGAAAAAAATAAAATAAAAATAGAAATAGATAACATGTCAGGTATTAATTGATAACAATTCGTTTAAGATGGCCATCTCGACAGAATTTTGTGAATTCATCAATGTCATAAAAACAGTTCTCAACCAGCACTTTAAAAATAATTGTTTTAAAAATATTAAATGATAAATTTTGAATGTGGTTCGGTAGCAAATTAAATAGACGAACGCACATACTGTGGCTGTTTCTGGCAAGACAAACTGTACCTGCTACAGGAACAGATAACTTGCACGGGTATCTTCTTGAATCACCCCGACTACAATCGTCTTGTGCTTTTGAAAAGAGATAGGCATTCTTCTTCGTAAACAACAAAATTTCAAATATATACAAGGATGGTAATGCTAGAATTCTTAATTTTTTAAAGAGAGGTCTACACGATTCCATCAATCCGACATCACAAATAGATCTAATACACCTCTTCTGTAAAATAAAGACACGCGTAAGGAATGTTGAGTTTCCCCATATAATTAGCCCATACCTCAGAATGGAGCCAACATATCCATGGTATGCCATCAAAGATGATAAGCTTGACAAAAAATTGAGGTTTAAAATTTGGAAAATGATCGCTATAGAAAGCTTTACACAGATGGTCATGCAAATGTCTCTGTAATGATATGATATAATATTGTGTGGAAGCAAATAACTAAATAGTGTCTACCTATCCATAAAATGTTCTAAAATAAACTCAAAACTGTCGGGTTATTTTTTTAAATCGCAACTTATGCAATGAAAGTATGACTGCTTATTATTATACACGTATACTGCTCTAGACAGAGGCATTCACTAAAATATACAAAATAGAATCAGCCTCAAATTATATTTTTTGTACTGCAAGCGAAAAATGATCCACTATCATGCTAAACTTCATTATTACTCTGGTTTAATTGGACATTCCAGTACCTAGTTATTTCCGTGAAAGCGGCAATACAACTAATATCTTTAACGGTCTACAATTTGTTTTGTAATTATTAATTACTTGAATCCTGTCGTCAAACAGGTAACATAATATTTCTTTAATAATAATTAAATCAATTTCATAATAAATACTCGGTATCACGTTGTGTACTACATCTAAGGGTTTTGAATAAATTACTGGTGTGTGTTAATAAATAGCACTCGATGTAGTAAAATTAAAATGTAAATAACATGTTTAGTTAAGGTAGCAGCACCCCACCCCATACCCGCTGGGGTCTGTCAGCGGGAGTAATTACCACTTTATAATTTCAGATAACTTAAGGTAGAATTGGAGAAAAACGTATATTTTGTTTACCATTTAAACAGGCAATTTATCAATATCCAATATAATCGACAATTAATAAAATAAATGCACTCGTGCCAAGCCGAGTACCGAGTAGACACGCTAGCATCGTATAATGACTATTGACACTGAATATACGCTATGTACGGGTGTCAATTTATTCTAAAAACCCTTCGTACCATGCATGGCTCCTAGATAACAATGGACATGCCCTGTTTGTCATTATCATACAAATTTTACTTGTTTATCCCATATGCTCGTCCCCTTCCTCGAGAAAAGAGGCTGCTGGCTGTGAATTCTGTCCGATGTGTGTTAGTCCTAGTACCATAAGGTACCTAGAAACTATTTATACATAGGTAGGTGTTTATTGATGTGGGTAGTGCAGTAGGCTAGGTTTCTTTTTCGCTTTTTCTATATTCGGAACGTAATTTTTATCAGTATTGACCTTTGAACCTTTTTACAGGGAAAGCAGCCTTTCTAAGAAGTAGGGATAAAGTAAAAAGGGGAATAGAGATAAAAGACATAGCGTGGGTTGTATGGTCCGTTTTCTATTGTATGTTTTTTTAACAATTCGCACGGAGTTCCAAATTTACTTACGTCTATTTTCTAGCTTTTCACCCTCTGACTTATGTTCATGCCTTATTCTACAGTTTCAGCTAAAAACAGCCGTTCGCAGGCGTTTAAACCGGATAACCAGAGTTTAAAGATCGGTTTGTTGTTTTGATAACCAATCTTTCGTTATAGTGGTTGTATTAATATCTCTCCGCTATAATGGGTAAAGTTGGGTCTGTGACCGGCCACGGCTGGGTTACGCGAACCTCGCGTCTTCTGGTGTAGTGTGACAGCGCATTGGCGACAATAGCGCGGCGGCCTGCCGGCCCGCGGTGTAGGCTTACGCGGTGTAACGGCAGCCCGGCGCCGTCGTATTGTGCGGGAGCGCCTGTCACGCGCCGCATGCTGCTCCATTTCCCAAATGGGCTATGCCCTTTTTTACTTTCTGACTCGTCCACTTCTGTAGAGTTATTCTTCACAAAAAGGTGTTCCATTTTCATCTCTTCTGTTCGGATTGAACTAGAACTATGTGATGTGTAAAATTTTCATCTCTTACTGTAATATATAATTAATAACTCATCCTCACATCGACAACCACACAAGTAAACTTAATTTATTTCCTCACAGTCGAAATATAAAATAGTATGTTTAACTCTGGTTAAATCACCTATTGAACTCTCAAACTATTGAAATATCTTAAATGCAATGGGTCGCTTTCTCCCTTTAGTTAGCAATCGACTATTGTGTGTGATGGCTTGATGAAATGTAATCGACTCAGACTTGACTGCTTTTCCACAGCAATATTGTTATAATATGGAAGAGATTTCCGTGATTAATTTGTTGTTTCGTTTTGTTACCTATTTCTGTGTTTGTCAGTGGAATACAAGCCTTGTTCTCCTGTCGGTGTTTGTCTTGTTCTCTAAAAGATTATCAGTTGCCGAATCTCCACTTAACCTGAAAATGCTCAAACTGGCGCGCGGCCAACTCGGCTCCAACATTGGCACGCGTATGGGGTAGTTTGTTCTGCCTTTGAACTTAATGCTTTTCGCTTAATGAGCCAACTCCACAGATTTGAAAACTGTGCTGAAAAACATTAAATAATTTTATTCCATTCGAGTAATTCAGGTAATTAGATTATCTATAACGAATCAGAAAACTTACTATGGTAGAGTGCATGCTTTGTTCAATTTATTATCATCATCAAGATCAGAAAAATTGTTATATGCGTTTACTCAGTCGGTGGTACGTTGGGTCAGAGGGCTGCGCGAAATGATTTCTATTTGTGGTATCATTAAAGCCACGCAGCCCACTTATAACCACAGCTACAGTTATTCTCGTTAAATGGTTACTAATACCTATCATAGCCATTCACAGAACTAATATACCTTAGTGCAATAACTCTTAATACTTTTTTATTAGGCAGTATGCAAAAATAAGAGTAGAATAAGGTTGTTTATTTTGGCGCTAAAGTTGTATTACGGTCACTTGCTAGTATACGTTTTAATTACATCACAGTTTTTATTTATTAAAACTTGTTACAAGGTTAAACCGCTATTCCGTTTAACTGGACTTGCTGGTAGCTTAGTCGGATTAATACCAAAACCAACGGATATCATTTAGTACATTATTTTGGTTGTATACGGCCGTGATTTGTTTACTTTCACTACCTTAAGTGTTTTAATTTGAAGTTTACCACCAAAACAAAACTATTTGTTGTTGTAATCGTATCAGAAAACCATGACTTGAAATATATTGTTTTAAACTTTCATGGTCACTAACATTAGAATAGTTAGATACGGGTTTGCTACCATGTACCTTATTATTTATGAGCTTCCGATATTTCGGCAGTGTTGCAAGCGCCATGATCACGGAGTAACTGAAGAGAACTGGTACCGGCGGCGAGCGGAATAAACGACTTCGAAGGAGGGTAGACCGATATGTCTGCCAATAACAACCCACCTGCAAGTTCTCTTCAGTTACTCCGTGATCATGGCGCTTGCAACACTGGCCTCTTCCGTAAAGTTCTTAGTTTCTGCCACACTTAGAACGTCTTGAAAATATGTAATGTCCAAAAGCCTTCTCGTATTCGAGGGTTGCTTTCAGAACCGTACTTATCGATTAACATTTCCCGTTCAGAAATTGTATTAAATTTGCAATACTTGTCCCCGTGAAAGCTGGACCGGGATGTAATGAAAGCGGAAGCACTCGCGATATAATGGGAACAAGGGCGAGCCATCGATCCCGGTCCTCCGGCCCGACCGTGACCTCAGAGGTCCCGACTGCGAGGGACGTCGCGCGTGACGTCAAGCCGCCCGATAAACGCGGTACGCATAAATAGCGGACGACATCGTAAACCCCTGCCCGGTCACAACACTTGGCAGACCTTGAAATTATGTAGATCTGTCAATATTTGCTCGATATCAGAGCGTGAGTTCCGATGCGTTAATAAATCAAGACACCGGATGTCGCAAATTTTTTTTGAGATCACAAAACAAAGATTCTTCTTCTTATCCATAAATGGCGAGCAAACTTAAAAAGAATTTAGTCGTGTTCAATCGGTAATTTATATCAAAATTGTGGCAGTAGCGTGACGTCACATCTTTTTAATTTGAGAACAGATAACTAGTTGATAAGCGTTATCACTCGATAGATAACTAATGCAGTTGTATGCGATAAGGAAACGCCGGCGCAGGACCGCGCAACAAGTCCGATGGTGGTCGTTAGTTACGGACAAACAAAACATTTACAATCACAGAAGCCAACTATTTGTTCATTATCTCGTATATTAACATGTAACCACGAGCTGTGCTGGTTGGCCAGTCGTTACGTTGTTTATGTTAACATGACCTTTATCCAGCCAAATCGCGAAATGTTTTGAACACAAAAATTAATACATTAGCTTAAGTTGGTAGTATTCATATCTCAGTTTGAAAGGTGTGTATGCGGACTCGTAGTTAACCCAACTGAAAATACATCTTTTATATCTAATGTAAATTCATAATCACAAGATCCAATTTCAATGAACGATAAAAAACTTGCATCAACTCAAATGGATAGTAAATCATATTTTAACTTGACGTTTATTTTCCCAATGTTTAAGAACATACCCGCATATTTTATAGTATGAAAGATATAACCTAAAAAGCTTCAGTAAGTTGTGTGTCACATCGTTACTGTAATTTAATAACTATTCTGTGCTGTAACATAAGCATAACAGCGTCTGTTTTTGCCGAGTAGTAGTAATTCCTAATTATCGTTGTCAGAGTGTAAAGTATAATATGCATGGCTCTGCGTGCGAAAGAGTTACACAAATGCACGCTCAAAAATATGCACTGCGCTGTGTATCACATGTCTACATGAAACTTGCGTTTGCAATCAAGTTTCCGTTTGCGTAAGACTGATCCAGACGCTTGACTTCAGCTGTTATCTACGCGCAGATTCTAATTATTTCAAGGTTTATGTGAAACAAATACGCACCTATTGAAACAGTGAGTATTTTTTTATACTAGCAGATTGTTTCAGCAAAATTTACAACATTCTAGTATTACTTATACCTTTTACTCTACTAATACTGACATGAACTAGTCAAATACTTGTTTAGGCGTTAACGCTTAATAAAGAACTTAGCTAGACTGTATGCGTATATTTATAAAATACTTGTAGCTATTATAATAAGTCATATTTAATTTCACACTTGGTCAAGCTTCATTCCAATTTTACAGTGAACATGTTGCGACTTACCGGCGGCCTACGCATTTATGTTTAAATATTTTTACGCAACGCCCTTTACTTGCGTAAATAACATTTGACTTAATTGTCAAGGGAGGTACTTGCGTCTTGTTATATTTTAAAATCGCAGCGTGCAAGATTTTGTACCTAATTATAAACATAAATGTGTAATTATTTGCGTCAAATATTAAGGATTTGAATTAAGTGAGTGCCGTAGATCATGGTTCTAGGCGTGCTTATCGGTTTTATGTTTGTTAATTAATGTTTCGATATATGAGCTAACGAAATTAATTACCTAATAAGGTCTTGCATACCACTCGTATAAAAGATAAACATCTGGTTCTAGTCACTGTAGTTAAATGAACTTTATTCTACTCTGAGAGAGCTTCAATATTAAAAGAGTCTTGTCTAACTCTTACCTAAATAATTGCACTTTGTGACACTTATTTTGAAGTATAATGTATTGCAACAACATAACACAACTGACACTAGACCAGCTCGGTCGAAAACAATACCGAAACATAAACAAAACACGTGTAAAGTTACGTACACACCTACGACTATGCAAACTAGTCTAGTTATGATCTATCTCACCTGAATAGATCTGTGATTCATATCGCCTAGAATAAGATCTTATTTTCGTGATTAATCAGGCTACGTGTGAATATGTTTATATGTGCGAGACAGTGTGTCTCGTTTTCGTCAGCGGGTTGGCATGCGTCCACGCATCCCACTTTTGACATAGCGGCACTGTGACGCGGCGACGACGCTTATCACCACCATCCACCGCTAATTACACAGGCCGTTACAATGTCATATTGTAAATGACACTGACAAATTATTTTTGACACGATAACGAAAGGTTTTTAATTAATTACTACCCCACTTTACTCTTTCTAAGTATTGCAGTTTGTTAAAGAAAGGGAGTAACTTTATGATTATTAGCGTATGTACAACACAGTTCAACCAAAACTCTTCTACGTGCCATTCATACACGCATCATGATGAGAGAAATGCTAAGTATTCTGGGTAGGCCTTATTATTTTCTGTGTTATGTCGGTCGGGGTGACTTCTATGGCAGCACGTAAAGTGGCAACCGTGTAATCGGTGTTTATTATGAAAATCGGGTGCGATGGAGGCGAGTGGCGTGACTATCGTGTTGCGCCGCGACCAAGGTGACGCAGACATTATCTCAGACTCGCTTGCGACCTCCATTGGTGCGCGCTCGGCTCAGATTTACTTGACTTGGATGTTTGAGCGTCAAGCGCAATATGATCGCAATTGACCTAATAACTCGCACCTTTACCAGATTTTTTTAAGCTGATTTTGAACTGATATGCAGTTTTGCACTTGCTTAACGTTACAATAATAGAAGTGCAGTCAAGTTTAGCTGATGGTTACGGGATGGCACAAGTTGCTAAACGAATGGATGAAGAAAACACATTTAGCTGAATAAATTTCGCAGCCAGTTATGGGTTTTCCGAGGCGTTAACAGGTTCGAGTCTGAGGTATCGGTGCTTTTACTGTAGCTTTTGAAATGAATTTGTTGAAATACCTTCTTTCATTTTAGTGAATTATTATTTGGATCTTCATATTTCTACAGAACATTTTCGCCGCCTCTGTTTAACTGGCGTCTTCACACATGTTTAATGATAGGTAAGGACGTATTATAGTTATAAGTACATTGGTTAAACATACGGCAATTATATTGTTGTAACTGCAAAAAAACTGCACATCGCCATATTTGGATTTTCCTAGAACCTATAACGAACCCCACATGGTTTTACCAGGCCTTGCCATGATCGATAGAGTTTAACTATTTTACCCACTTCGAATTATGTTTTCACGTTTTGATCTCGATTATATGGCAAAGAAATAGGTGATTTCAATAATGATAACGTGGGATGATCCTTATTTTTTATATCAGGTGACTGTCTAATCACCCTAGTCAATAATTGTAATTCACAAAAGTAATCTCTATCGATTTCATTGTTGTTTGGTCCGAAACCTTGGCGTTATTTCATCAAATGTGCACAGTAATGATTTTGTTATCATGATTGTCTAAAAATACAATAATTGTAATACGCAGGCTAACGATAACTTTCATTATTCTATGTTATGTCGTTAATTTGTACTATGTTATAAGCAACTTTATATTTTTCCTTATATTAGGTAGGTATGTTATCAATAGCTTATAGTTGTTCAGCCTCACAAAAATTAATTCAATCAAACATCAACTTGTACACAGTCATTCAACAGTCTACCTATAAGCTCAGCAGTATCTCTAATACGTTGTGTCTGTTGTAATCGCTCGCATTATCAGATGCACATTAGTGCAATTTCACATCTCGTTATGTCACACGCTGTCTCTCTGCAGTCGTGGGCCGTGGAGCCCCGGCAGAGGTCCGCGATAAGAGGCCGGTGTGTTCGCGTCCACTTTCTAGCCTTGACATTATTGCGCGCCGATACACACTCGCCCCGCGCCGCCGTCATATGGACATTATTGCCTTTTTGCGCGTTGCACTTACTGTCATTTGACCATACTGATTATAATAAGGTACAGTTCATTCAAAACAATTGATTAATACGTATTATCCTCACGTCTATAATGATTTATTATTACATAAATAACACTCTTAGCACGATTTATACATTATTGCTCCAAAATGTACAAAAGGTGTTACAATATAGGCAATATGCAGACGATATATGCAAACTGTGTTTTATATTCTATACAAAATAATTTTATTTTGATTAAGAATGCCGCGTAGTTGGCTTCTTCTACGTCATCAATTTTAACCAAATAAATATTCTATCTTATTTTATCTATTGTTTGTTTCAGAACAAGCAAGTGGTGAACCTGGACGATGGGCAGCTCCGCGCGCTGCTCGACGAGGCTATGAACTACAAATGTCCCAAAGATCTTGAAGGCAAAAGCAATCTATTCAAGGTAAATAAGCTTCCAAATAAATAAGACGTCAATTTTCTCTACCCGCTCTCTACCTCTCTTGACTCTTTGTAATAACTCTAGAAAGCCATTTATTTCTGCATATAGACCCACTGGGAGCACTTATACGGCCCAAAATATACATAAAACATTTGAGTCTCCTGCTTGATCTATGCCTGCTATTGTATTAAATTTGAATTTCTATGGATTTTATTAAATGTTATTCTTGTCTTAATATTACCGCCGCAAAACCTTGCATTTTTAGGATCTTTCATCTTGTAGTTTCGTCGTTGTTGTTGTCACGCTGATAACGTTGTGATAAATGAAAGATAAACAAACAATTACGGCATCGGTATCCGCGTATAGTAAATTATGACGTAAGACGTGACTAAAATTGAAAACAATTGTATTTATGTATTACCTATAACTTAAAAGAACAAAGAAGCTTTAAAAATAGATATTCACACTCTTTGCCGGTTGTTGGTACTTCCCATGTAAAACTTAGATGAAGGAAAAAACGTGTCTTTAACCGATATAGTTACTCATTGCCGTCACCAACATGTGTTTTATTAGCCTTGTCATATTCTGTCATGGATGCATTGTATTGACCAGCCACTTTTCTACAGTGTGTCATTGAATGACCTATCTAAATGGCTTACATTTGCTCTAAACAAAGAAATAAATAGTATCTACGAAATTGTAACTTGTCGAGTTCTTAGCTGACAGAGAATATCGATGATTTTGATCGAATCAAAATCTCGAACAGAATCTATGCATGTAATTCTTGACTTGGTTAACACGCTAATTGTTTCTTTCTCGTCATCATCATTTAAAGTTTATTTTTAAAGTTTATTTATTTCAGTATAAGGTAAGTACAAAGTAGTTTTAACAATGAATCTTAATTAATTACTAATACAAACAGGAACTAATTAATTATTGAGCTTTGCTTCCTAAGTTAGGGAAAAACCCTGTGTTTTAGGATAAGCAAAGTGCTCCTCCCATAGCTTATACATATGTATGGACAATTTGAGAACATCTGTTAGACAGTCGATATACAGTCGACATCACATCAGGCAATACAATTTTTGTTGAAAAATAACCCACATTAACAATTGCATAAAACATAACGTATTACTTTGATGTGCTGTCGTCAGCTAATTGGTAACATATGTCCAAAAATAAAGTTGTATTTTCAACATGCTAAAAAAGATGTATTTAGTTATCTTAAAAATAAAGTTAAAGTAAGTACTTACAAATAGTATAGCAAAAAATATAATAGACTATACTATAAAATATAAATATACCTTTAATAGTAGAAAAACAAAGCAAACAAGGTTCTAGCAAGTTTTTGATCTAATCAGCAGCTATTCGATGACAGATAATAGCTCCTCCGTTTTATCATATGTCTGCTGTTGTAGCCACGCTTTGACAACAATGACGCATGCGTGCCTATTCAAAGGGTATATCATAAGCAGCCTATTTAACTTATTGTACAGGTATGGGCCAAGAAATTTAAAGAAATTTTTACAAAATTTTGTATTTGTTTTAAAGTCACAATTTGCCACCTTGTCTTTACGTCGTTTACTATTTAATCTATCAGCTTCAAAAACCAGAAGCTGGTGTTGTTTCTTAATAATGCTCAGTATAAACATTTGCCGAACAGTCAGTACCTGACAGTATTCATAAAGAAGTGTCGTGGGATAATCTAATGGTTTAAAAGTGCAAACCTTTAGCACAGCTCTCTGAGCTCTTTCTAGAGAAAGAAGGTCAGTTTTAGCGACTCCTCCCCAGCAAGCAATGCAGTAGTTTATTAAGGGTTCACATAAAGCACGATACACCTCTTTCAGAAGATGAGGTTTAGCAACATGTCTTAATTTTTTAAAAACATATATTAATTTGCGGACACGTCCTATTATTAGCTGCAGATGTTGCTTAAAATTTAGATTTTTGTCCAAAAGAACACCTAAATATTTAACGACCTCGACTTTTTCTAACGATGGACATTGACAAGATGATATAGAAGAGTCCAAAGAGCAGCGATCACTATGGGCAATTATTTTATATGTGCTATCCGGCTGTGTTGTGTTACGGATGGAAAAAGTTACGTACTTGGTCTTTTCTCTGTTAAGGGTAAGTTTGTTAACACACAACCAATTTTGTACAGTATTAAAAGATTGTTGTGCAGCTTGAAAGGTTTGGGTCCAATTCTTACCGGCAAAAAGAAGCACTGTATCGTCTGCATAACAGATTGACAAACCCCCTGACAGTTGCATATCACAAAGGTCATTTACGTAAATTGTAAAAAGGGTGGGGCCCAGTATGCTGCCCTGTGGCACACCATAATTAACGGGTAAGTATGTGCTTCTATAGTTGCCAATTTTGACACATTGCAACCTGTTGTGCATATAACTCTCAAACAGCCTAAGTTGGTTACCGCGTATTCCAAGCCTCTCAAGCTTGCTTAAGAGTCTTGGGACAGAGACCGTGTCAAAAGCCTTGGCTAGGTCTAAAAATATTGCTAAACATCTTTTGCTACTGTCTAGATTCTCTGTTACAAACTTAGTGAGTTCCAGCATTGCTCCCTCGGTGTTTTTGCCAGGTCTGAAGCCGAATTGATTTTTAGCAAGTAAATTATTTGATTCTAGATAACTAATGAGTCGTTTATTTATAATTTTCTCTAGCAACTTGGACATAGCCGGTAGAATAGCAATAGGTCTATAGTTATTGACTCGGTCCCTGTCCCCGCCCTTATGTATAGGTACTACAATAGACTTTTTGAAAGCATCCGGGAACACTCCACAATTCAGACACCTATTGAAGATATATGTTAAAATTGGAACAAGTATTTTTCTATGTGTCTTAAGAAATATATTTGAAATGTTATCCCATCCAATAGAGCAATCATTTTTAAGACTCATAACAAGGGATTCAACTTCGGACTCATCGGTATCAAGTGTAACAAAAGAATTTGTAAGTGAAGGTGAGTTGCAGGTGTGAGAAGAAACATTGGTGATAGGGATTTTTTCGGCTAAACATTTACCTATATTAATGAAATAGTTATTTGTGTGGTCTACGACTAAGCTGGGTGTGTCATGTGATCGTAATAGTTCGTCTGGTGAAGTTTTGGTCTTTTTTGTAAAGGTGATAGATTTCAGAACATTCCAAAGCTTCTTCTTATTTTTGCCAGCATTAGAAATCAAATCAGCTTCATATTGTCTTTTATTATTTTTAAGAAGATTGTTACAGAAGCTTTTATACCTCTTGTAAGTTTTCTGTATGATATCATCAGTTGGATGTGCTTTAGCTTTTCTAAAAAGATTATCTCTGTTCCTAACACACCTAAGCAACCCTGGCGTCATCCATGGCTTGAGAATTTTCTTACAATTGACGGTTTTATAGGAACTAGTATTTTTAAGATGCAGTCCAGTAAGAATATCTATGAGTTCATCAACACAAGCGTTTGGATCCTGAATATCATATAAGCAACTAAAATCTGTATTTTTCATGTCTGACGCCAGGTTTGCAAGATTTAATTTAGAGACTATCTTTGGAGATGATTCTGAAATGTCACCAAAATCGAGACATAACAGGACTGCGTAATGATCAGAAATATCAGATTGAATAACAACTGTCAGTGAAGGTTTCCTAGTTTTTAATAAGACATGATCAATACAGGTATTACTTTTTGGTCTAGTTATCAACGTATGCGCGGGCAAAAGGCCATAAAATGCAGTTAAAGTTAGATAGTTTTCGTTTTTATCTGTTTGTGTTTCAAAATTGTTAGGCGAAATGTCAATGTTTATGTCTCCTATGATTACAATATTATGGAACATAACAAGACTTTTTAACATATTTTCCAAAGAATTAATAAAAGAGTCGATACTGTTTTTATAAGAAGGTGAACGATAGATTGCAATTATAGCCAGATCAAAACCCTTTTTTATCAACAAACAGTTTGCTCCAGGAAAGTCTGGTTCTTCTACTGTAACATTGATTCCATTTCGCACATAAACCGCAACACCATCATTTTGTAATCTAAACCTTTCAGTTGCATAGCCTATGTAATTGTCAATTATTGGGATAGTTGGATTACAAGATACCCAGCACTCAGTAAGAACTATAAGGTCACACTCGATCTTTAATCTGTGTAATAATAATAAGAAATTGTCTATATTACACCCAATACTCCGAATATTTTGGGTTATACATTTAATATAATTTCCGGATTGCGGAACTACAGAAAAACACAAATCAACCTCAGATGTGATAGCTTTCGACAGCGTAGTCCGGTCAAAATCCTCAAAATCTGTTAAGTCACCAAAAAGGAATCGTAACAATATAATGATCCATGATGTCCGGCATTAAAAAAAATTAAATAGGCTTTTAAGTGTAACAACATTTTGATTAAATGTGACATTATGATAATTAAAACATTTAGACAGCAAAACATGAAAACCTAAGCAGAAATGCGTGGTTTTATGCGTTAAAAAGGGGCTGATCAGGTACCTTTTAACAGGATTATTTTTATTATTTACACATACATACCATATTGACATAGTAAAAACTAAGTAAACATAATATAACAGCGGCAAACACTTCATGCACACAACATGTTCAGACAGTGTATGGAATAAATTTAAACAAAGACAACGTAGCGCTGAAATGCTCCTAATTAGGTATTGATAACGAGTTTTTGAGTTTTTGTAAATCACTCTCGTTTTCAATACGTAAGTATGGCTGCTTATCGTCCTTACGTAAGTAAACAACACCTCGCGAAGTCCAACAGTAGTAGAATTGATTGTCTTTGGCGAACTCGCGGGCAACAAAAAACAACCTTTGTGTCTTTTGTGTTAAAGCCTCCGAGACAAATACCGGTTTGATAACACCCGGCAAGCCTAAATGACTTGTGTTAAGCTTATCTCCGTTACCTTTTTTGCGATTAAAGTCCTTTATAGCACTTAGTAATGCCTCCTTTTTTAGAACACTATTTAGGTCCAATATTATATTGCGCGCATTCTCATTCCTCGAATTTATCCGGTAGACATCTCTAATATCCGAAACCTGTAAGCTACAGTTTACAGTCTTTGCCATGCGTGTCGCAATTTCACACAAATCTGTCTTAGTTTCCAATCTATTTGGCATTTGGTGAACTATTTTTGGTGTATTACGTATTTCTATTGCCGTGGCGCGAGATCTTCTTTCCAACACTTCAATTTTGTCTTCTAGTGACCGGATAATTTTTTTTGTCATTCGTGTGTTCTTCCTCAAAAGCCTGAAGTTTGTTTATCAGGTGATCATATTTTTCGTTAATGAAATTCAGGTTCTTTTGCATATCACTGTTCTGTTCTGAAATTGTTTGACCGAATCATGTAAGGCCTCAAAGCGCTTCTCAAACTTGAATGAGAAAGAAGCAAAAAGTTCTTTTAGCATCATTGTAACAGAGTCGGAGTTTTCGCTGCCCTCAATAAATTCATATTTGCGCTTCACGCGCTTGGAAGTGTTATCATCGCATGCTAAATCATTGAGAGA